>BSBK01005688.1:82500-575000 GCA_027943335.1 Chamaecyparis obtusa
AAACAACACTGGTATGTATTTAACAGGTAAAGACAATTGTCTAGGTCTCAATTTGGTATCGTTGATCCCCTTTTGCCTTTTTGGAGATTCAAATGTGATTTCTATCGATATGCTTTATATATTGCTTGAATTCTGTTCCTTTGGGTTTTGACTCTTGTGAACAATCCCAGAAATAAACCATACCTCGTCAATCCATCAATCTTATGTATATACATGCCCAAAATACGGTACCCTATATCCTCTACTTGTCTGATGTTGTGTTAAGAAATGCAAATTTTATTTTACATTGAATATAATCCCAACTAGGCCAATTTCTGAAAGAGAGGAGGGAGATTCACTCTGAAATCCTCTGCGAATTCGATGTAATGTACAACAAGTCAGTACATAGAACACCCAGATGTAATAGCCTTTTTCCTTACCGTGCGTGTATATATCATGTTGTAACTAAATTCCTTTTGTACAGCTGAATTTGTGTACGGACCTGCGGTTCGAATACAATTGAGTTAAACTCAATCTATATTTTTTTTCATATATAAACAACATTGTCGGAGTGCTGACAGTATCTTGTGAGTTTGCAAAAGCAGATGTTTTCTGGTTTTATAGCAGCACTTGCAAAAGAAACCTCTTTTGTTTGTAACCCTCAATCAAAAAATGCTAACGACAATCAGAAATAAGGAAAACCCTAATTTGCAGATAGCTTTAATTGAAAATAAGCTTAAACCAACACCAAATCCACTTTCAATTTTTTTTTACCAGTGGATCTAAAATCATCCGCTTTTGGCAAACCATCACTTGGGTTTTTGCTTATATATCAATTAAACTTTACAATGCCAAAAAGACAGTGAATGAGAAACTAAAAAGCCAAAGTCAGAGTATTTATGGCATCCATAGATTCAACTGTTTACAAGGCGTGATGCCCAAAAGTTTATAATAAATTGAGAAGATGAAAGAGATTGGAGAATCTACTTTTTCTCCTTAGGAAGATCAGGAGGGCAATAGATCAAGGAGGCAAACATGGCGCCGGGAAGTACGATAGTCTGAGCTACTCGGGCAACCTTGTGAATAAGAGGCTGACCCTTCATCCATACCTTCAAATTGAACAACGCCATCTTAATCTGACTTCTCTTTCTTCTCCTCTGCTATCTTTGGCACCTGCGAAAGATGGTTCATCAAACCCCGTTCCTCTACCAAGCATTATATTTGATTTTAGTATGTGGGTACATATATATAGACGAGGAAATTTTGCTTTGGCATTTGTGTTTTTCTAATTCGAAGGTTTCAACAATCTCAAATGGGGAACACCCTTACGGGGATAGATATTCTACTTGCAACAAGTTATTGTTATAGTTATATATCAATTTTTTATTTTATCTTTTGGTCATATTTAAAATTCTACAAAATACGAAAGAGATTATCATTTTGTAGAGGTATGATAAGATTATTTGTGAATACATGTATTGTTACTTCTTTATAAATTGAAATTGTAGGTAGATTTTTTACGATAATAATATGATATAATTAAGACTAATACTTGCACTTTAATGAAGTGCAATAGTTACGTCGATAGTAAGGTATGCTTTAGGCAATATATTGAAAAGGCTAATAATAAATATAAATAAAAAGTAAGAGTAAAGGAATATTTTATATAGTACTAAAATTCAAAAAACTTCTATGATAACCGTAAAAATGATGGCATGGAAGTTGAAAGCAAGGTCATCATGAAATTTAAACTCATTTATTTTCACAACCACCCATTTGATACTTTTGAAGTTACAAATTCAAAATTTTCCACAGTCCGTCACCAGGGAAACTACTAATAATCCATTTAGAGGCCAAGGTTTCCCCATGTGCTTGCAAGTCCTTAAGTCCCAAACCTCCTAGTCTTCTAGGAGTACAACACCACTCCTATTTAACACAATGTCTTTTCTTCTCACCCATTCCATCAGACCAAAGGAAGTCCCTAAGAATCATATCAAGTTTTTTATTCTGGTACTTAGCAAACAACCAGGAGGAAGCATAATAAATGGCATGTGAGGCTAAAAATTTATACACAACTTGAACCCTCCTAGCCAAAGACAACATATGAGTCTACCACTTAATATGTTTGTTCTCAATTTTGGAGTAGATCCACTGCCATATATATTTAAGCGAAGGCTCAACAACAAAGGGAATACCTAGCTACCTTAAAATAGTGTTCAGGCCACTCCACATCCACCCTTTTTTCCCCACTCATTCTGGGGGATTCTCCTTCCAACCAATAACAATACATTTATGGGGAGAAACCTTGGCTCCAGGTACCAAACAAAAGAATTGTAATCTACCCATAATATTATCAAAACTACTCTGGGAAATTTCAAGGAAGAGAGTGGTGTCATCAAAAAATTGAGCATTAATCAAATCTTCACCATTAGGAAGGGTCAATCCTTTCACCGGAGGGCCTAACTCTAATGCTCTAAGAATATAAAAAAGAGCATCAACTACAATCACAAACAAAGATGGGGAAATGGGAAACCATGTCTGATTGATCTTTGAAGTGGCATGGGCTCATAAATCTCATTGTTTACTTTAATAACTATGGAAGAGTCTTTAAATAAAATAGAGATCCACTTGCAGTAGTAAAGCGGGAAGCCAAAAACTTGTAGCATGTTGATCACAAACGACCACTCTATCTTGTCATAGGAATTTTCAAAATCAAGAAGAACCATAACAAAATCATGACCCTCTTAATGAGCCCAATTCATTTCCTCCCAACTGGTGATTAGATTCTCCAAGATATATCTACCTTTAATGAAGTCAGTTTAAGTTACCGAGATGATTCTACCCAGTATATTAACTATTCTTTTGGCAAGCACTTTAGCTATTATTTTATATTAAAGATTTAGGAGTGTGATAGGTCTCCAATTTTTCACTTGGGTCTTATCTCCATTTTTAGGGGGTAATTTAATAATGCCTATGTTAATTTTTTCCTCAAGTGTCCCCCTATCAAAGGCTTCCTCATAGACATTCAACAACTACTAACATATCCATTCACTATTCTCCTTGTAAAACTCAATGGGGAGGCCATCTAGCCCATGAGACTTTCCATTAGCCATGGACCCAATGGCCTCCTCAATCTCTTTGAGGCTAATGTTATGTTCCAACATCCTATATTCTTCCTTATTAATCTTCTTGGGAATGATTTTCACACAATCTTGTAATTCTTTGTTATTTCTCTCACCACATTCAGATGTGAATAACCCCTTGTAGAATTGATAAAAAGCCTCCAGAATGTCTTTGTTATCCTTTGACAGACTTGTGTTAGTTTGGATCTCCTTAATGAGTTCTCTCCTTTGTTTAGCTCTTTTTATGTTGAAGAAGTATTTGGTGCCTCTATCTCCTTCTTTAAGACAATTCATTTTAGCTCTGATTTTCTACCCTTTGAACTCATAGTTTTGACATTTTCTCAACTCGAATTTAGTGCTAGCTAATTCTTTCTCCAACTGTCCATTTTGACCCTCCTTCTGAAGCTCTTCTTCAATTTCATTAAGTTTTTCTTATATATAGCTTCTTTCTATCTCCTGTCCATAGCATATTTATTCCCCATTGTTAAAAAACATTTTCCTCTAGACCTCAATTAGGTGGTCTCATTGTTCACCAAGGGAAGAAGATCCAAAACTAAATTTAGACAGACAAGTAACCATTCTGATTGCATTGTTAGTGTTCTAGTTTTGAAGGAGGGAAACATTAAGCTTAAACAGATTAGCCTTTTTTCTGACAACCTTTCTCCTTTGATGAATATTAGTAACAATATCACAAGAGATGGGAGAGTGATCTGAAAACTTGGATAGGGTATGAGTTGGGATCATGGGAGACACCAAGGAAGGAAGAGTCAAAACATATTCTATCAAGCCTATAATACACCCTCTGCTTCTGAATCTGATTGTTACACCAAGTGAACCATATGTCTTTTCCATCAATTCTCTTTTTCTCCATGGGGTTAACCAATTGAAATCTCCTTTTAAAATAGGTCCAAAAAAAGTATTCATTCCCTCTCCAATTAAGGTCATTGCTTCCACACTTATCTTCCTTTCTTTCTATCATATTAAAGTCTCCCACAAAAATCCAATGATCTCTTGGAAGGTTGTTTGAGAGCCATTCCCAAAACATGGCCCAACCTCTATACTCATTGGCAACATAAATATTATATATACCTATCATTTGTCATCAAGTTTAAAAAGGATCTAATGTGCTCTTTGACATGGAGAGCTACCTTCACTCACAAACTTCTATGTCCAATTGGGGTTTATAAGGAGTGTGGTACCCCCTTTTCGCTTCTCATGGTTCGTATACCAACACATGGCCTTTTCCCAGATGAATTTCAAGGTGTTGAAGGCATGATACCCTAAAAATTTATTTTCTTGCAAAAAGATGATATCTTTATTCTTTAAACCATTACACCATTTCCTGACAACGTACTTCTTATCAAACATCTTTAACCCTCGAACATTCTAGCTATGAAGATGTATCATCATAAAAAAAACATTATTGGGTGGTATTCTTCTTACTGTTACAAAGTCTGTTAAAACATTCAATTATCTTTGTTTTGGACTCCTTGTCTTTATTCTTCAGTAAATTTCCTACTGGTTTCAATCATCATGTCCTTGGGAGATTCAAAGGTATAATCTGGTTGTTGTTGAAATCTTCCAAGGTTTCCATGATCTCAAGTGAGGAAGAACTCAGAACTATAGATGCTTCTTGGAATTTCTTATGCATTTTTGCTTTCTCTTTAATGCTTTATAGAGCAATTTGTTGTGCATTTTCTTATTACTTATATCGCAGTTCTTAGTTTTCTCCAAATTATCATTGCAATTGTTATGTTTTGGCTGATAATAAACTTTAAGATTATTACCATCATCTTTCACATATTTTGCAAGAATGATTTCAAGATCGTCCTCAAAAAGACAGTTTGAAAGAGAGACAAATTTTTCCCAATATTATCAAACTCAATATTAACTGAATTAACATTGAAAATGTTCTTGTCATTTTGGCTACTAGTCGCTTTATCGGGTAGAATCTTTGAATTATTACCAGGTGCAACTTCTATATTAATGTTACCCTCATCCTTATTATTGACATAATTTTTATTATCCTTATTATTGAAGACAACCTCAAAAAATTTCTGAATGTTCTTCAAAGATGGACATTCTTTCCTAGTATGGCCATTAAGCTTGCAATGAAAGAAAGCACCCAGATTATCAAGGAGAGAAATCTCCCATTCAAAGTATCTACCTTCAAGTTCAAGAGAAATCTCCTCAGGAAAGTCAATTTCAAGTTGCAGAGCAATAAGTGCCCTGACATTAAGATGTGGGAGAGTGACTCTAGAGTCTTCCACTTGCAAGACAAACCCCAAGGGCTTAAGAATCTGGGGAATAAACAACCAAAATTTTGGCTGAACATTATTAATTTCAATCTATTGTGGGGAATATCTTGTTACAACATTATCCAGGCTACCATTGGGTGACCACAGGAAAGCCCTAAACAAGGATTTTCCTACATTCCAAAACCCCTTTTTGAGGACTCTTTCCTTTATATTATTATAAAATCATAAACAACCCCCTTTGAATCATTCTACCACAATTAACATAAATTCCAAGTTTTTTGCCCCAAACATTATTAAACCAATCATAAAGAAATTCCCTTGCTGGTAAAAATTTATTGTCCATGTAAACAAAAAAATAGCAACATCCTTTAACCAATTTTGTTCAGTTTTGATTGCTCTTACCATGTCTTCATTCAGAGTCAAAGAGAGAGTTTTCAACCTAGGACGCAGGAGCTTACCCTCCTCTCCTCCTCCAAGGTTTGTATCCTTAATGACACTACCGTATCCCACTCTATATCAACTGACTATGGTAGGTATTCCTCCATCGGCTGGGTCGGTAACTTCTCTGCAAAATCTTCCATTAAAGCATGATGTTTATGGACACTCGAAATAATAATTATTTGCCACAATATCCTTAAACAAGGGTTTGCAATTTTCTTGCGCTGGATTTTGTTTATCACCCTCAACACGATTTGAATCATTATAAATTCTCTTGCCACCCTCATCATTTTGACATACACCATGCATACTCTCCAAGGAATGAAGAAATCACTGAAATAACCTCAAGAGATCAACCCTAGGTAGCACCGGTGAGTGAATGAACACATGCACGAGTAAACATAAATGAAAAGAGACGCAAATAAACACAAAAAAATAAAATAAGATGAAAGGACAAAAGAGAACACGTTAACGCTACACTAAATCCCACACAGCACCAAGGACAACCACACAGACTTCTAGTGCAAGCAAGACCACCACTTGCCCAAACTTGCAGAGCGCTCATTTCTCAGATCTTCTTCCTTACATTTTTAACTTTGATAATAGCTTAAAAATATTAGAGCTTTTTTTTATGCTTCTTTGTCTAGGATTTCCCCTCATAAATAAATGATTATTAGTTGGCATAATGATCTTCTTATGTGGCTTGCAATGAAGGAGTGGTGTCGGTTTGACCCTTTCAAGGTGGTTAGATATCTTGGAATTCCTTTCTTATTTTCTCCCTCTTTGAAAGATATGTGGGATTGAGTTTACGACAAAGTTGAGAAAAAACATGTTAAATGGCAAACACATCTTCTTTCCTTAGCAAGGAGAATTTGGGTTGTCCAAAAAGTGATGGCGTCCCATGTCATCTATTATTCCTTTGTCTTCTTTTTTCCAATTATCAATTCAACAAGCTTCAAAATATTTTGAGTGAGTTTCTTGGGTCTAATGGCAAAGGTAATACAAAGAGGTACAATTTTGCATGGAGTTGGTGTTGCTTGCCTAAAGAAAAAAATGGTGTTTAGGCACCAAACATTTGAAAGTTGAAGGTATTGCCTTCACTTCTAAATAGATTTTTAAAGCTATCTAGTGAAGAAATAATTTGATGTTATAAAAACCTAAAAAGAGCAAGGCTTGGAGATCCCTACACATGCAAGACATTCTCTTTGGGCGATTGGAGGTTAGGGTTTATGGTTCAGAGGTTCTCTCTTCTCTATGTAAAGCTTGTGCTCAAGTCAAACATTTAGTTTTGAATGGGTCAACCATGTTAAGCAATTCTTAATACTATTTTGGGAATAAATCCTTGTGGTGGAATATAGTGTTAAATAGTAAACCCTTGTCATTGTCACTTGGGTGTTCTACTAAAGGTTGGTCTTCCCTTGGTGTTATTAAAATCCATGATATTCTAGATAATGGTGAATTGGGTTCTTGTGAGTAGTTGAGAACTAAGTATGGTTACCTTCCCTTGAAATAAAATTTATTCTATAATTTCTAATACTTTAAGTGGGAATTCTCCAAACAGCATTTGAAGCGAAAGAATAGTTCACTCTGTCTTCACCACATGGCTGATATCGACTAGATTGGCAGAAGGATTCTCATATCGTGTATCGACCAGATCGGCAGAAGGATTCTCATATCATGTTCAATTCAAGGGTGGAATTAAAGATATTTGACGAAAACCTACAGCAGAGGCGTGAAAATCAGACAGAGGCAAAAGTGATCAGAATAAGGATGCTTTTCCAAGCGAATTAAATCAGAATCAAACCTAAAAGAAGTCAATTTGATTAACAAAGCAGAAATATGCAAATTTCTCCAGCAAGCAAAGGCGACATCAGTCTGAAATATTGTGCAATTTCCAGCTTCAGGGGCAAATTTTAGGCAGACTTGAGGTGAATTTACCAAGAAAATAAAAAAAAATTAATGTCTTCGACAGATGAGAGGTGAATCTAATCTGAGATAGGGGCGATCTATGCCCTAATTAAGAGCACATTATATCAGAAAATAAACATTTTCAAAGGAATTTAAGGCAATTTCCAGCAAGCTGGAAATAAAATCAGAACTTGTAAAGAATCGATTTTGCCCAAAAGAGGTAAAGCGGGATGAATTGTGAATTTGTGGAGGAAAAGGGAGTTTAAGATCATATTTGAGAGAAATTCATTAGCAAGAAATGCATTTCCAGATTTGGTGACAAGTATTGCAGACATCTTAATAGATCGAACCTCCTTATCAAGGGCGAATTCATCCTCATTTGGCATCGATTGCATCATTTGAAGTTGGGTGAATTTCATGTAAAGTGTAGAACCATATTGAAGACCGGCAAGCTTGACAATTTGAAGTCGGTGAAATTAACTTGAAAGTTCAGAAGCCTAGGGGATGATCTGCTAGAGAAAAATGAGAAAAATCAGACTGCAAAGGAAAATTGCTTGGCAGAATCGTCAGGTTAAGCTAGGGTTAATCCATCAGGATCTAGCGAAAGCCAAAAATCTGAATTCTGCCTCAGGAAAACCATCCTTCAAGCCTGCTTCAAGTTCGGCTTCCTTTTCTTCTAGTCCGAAAAAGGAATTTACTAGTTACTGTTTCAACTGTTGGCAATATGGGCATAAGCATAAAGATTGCAAGCACAGGAATGTCTGCCATCTTCACCCCACATACGATCACCTCAAAGAATTCATCGTGAAGCAGAAAGCTAAAAGCATGTTGGATGCTCAGGAACTTGCTTCAAAAAAGCATTCCATCGAAAACCCAATTGATAAAAAGGGTCCACAGAATGAAAGTTTGAAGGACAAAGAAAGGGTAAACAATAAAAGCCCTTATAAAGACTCGGCTACAAAAAAGAACTCTAATGGAAACTCTAAAGAGTTGTCTCTAGCAGAAAAGTTCAAAAAGGGAATGAAGAGCAATACTGTGCAGGACAAGTCTAGGGTTGAAAAACCCGTATTTGCATTAGGGGCAAACAAGAAAAGCCCTAATTTTTTTAAAAATTCCAAAATGAAGATCTTCACAGTCAATTCCTTGGACAGTCAGATGAATTTTTAAACAAAATATGCGAAAGTGGGCACAAGCAGCGGGGATGCTAAGGTGGGAAGACCTGAATGCAAGTCATTATGCGGTACCGAGGAACCCCTATCTGCCAAGGGGGAAGGCAAGTTCTTACCTACCCAAGCACCATTCGTCTGCACAAAGAAGAAGGAATTCACCTGGCAAATGGTAAGAAACAAGAAAAGGGTGAACAGGTATCCGTTATCTCAAAAATCTTTCAATTTAACTCTTAAAAACTCCTTTGATTTGCTTAATAAGGAAGAAAATGGTTATATGATTAGCAATAATAATAGTAATCGAGTTTCATGTAATAATTCATCTAACGAAACATTAAAGCTTGCAGCTTATACACCGCCATGTAGGCATAATATTCATCAGGATCCAGGTAAGAATAATCATAGCAGGCATTATGTCTCTATCATCCTATATAATAATGTTATTATACAGCAGCAGAAAATCTTGCAAGAAAGAGGTCTGATTTGTATCTGGAATGGTACGGGAGCAACTATCAAGAATGTAGTGAAGGAACTATCATTACTGCTACAGAGGGAGGTGAGTATAACACATATTATGGATCTCTTTTTGTTAATTGTTTGTACCAATAAGAATATGAAGGATAGCATTTTGAATAAAAAGGATATTAAATTCAGAAACATCCCATTTTCTTTTTTTGAATGGATGCCATTGTTTAATCCAATGATGTTAAAGGATTTTAGAATAGAAAAGGTTGTGTCTTTAAATAACCTGCCTATGGAAATGTCTAACAAGGAAATCATAAGAACTATAGGGAATAAAATTGGGAAATACATTAGGACTATAGAGTCAACCTTTAATCAAATCAATAAAATTATCATAGTTGAGATGGAATTTCATCAAAAAAGCATCCTACCCATCCAGTTAAACTTTAATTCAAATTCTATCATAATCAATCCTAGAATATTAGAAAATTTTATCGAAGAAGATGTGTACACCCAGAAGTCCCACAAAAACATAAATCTTATAAATCAACCCAATAAAGATGTGGAGATAGAGTTATATAAGGACAGAGGGGGTTTTATAATTAGGCCTACAATGACTCAAGGACTGGATAGGCTCCATCCCACAACAGAAATAGGTTTAAATACCTCATTATCAAACCAATTTCAGATCAATAAGATAACAGGAGTAGAAAATATCCTTGAACCTCAAGAGCCATACAACATTACAATTGAGTGTATCAAAGGATGAGGCCAATCATACAAATGATGAAATAGATAGAGCAATAATAAAAGAAAAGATTAATAGATCAACGAATGAGACCATAAATGTTGAGGTCAAATCTCCCCTTCCTTTATCCTCAGAGCATGAGAATAACCTTAGTACTCAGAGTATCAAGCAAGGAATTTACACTGAAAATACCTCTTACAACCTAAATAGAATCTCCAACAGTTCAGAAGATCAAGAGAGATCACTTATAAAGGAGAATCAAAGAATAGAAGAAGAAATAGTCGAGATCACCAATGATATAATGGATACCCTTATAGATGAAATACGTGATAGAGAGGAACTTGATCACCAAAAAAATTTGCTAATTAAGAGCATTAAGGAGATGATAGCATCAAACAACGCATTGAAAAATGGAGAGGAGAACATGGAAATGGAATGCTTACCAAATATGGATGAGATAGGAGATATGGAAACAGATCTAAATGATAGAAAAGGTCCCTTGTATGTTAGGGAAAAAGATATAAATAAGACAAGGAATCAAAATGAGGAAGAGATCAGAATTTGCCTAGAAGGAATCAACAATGATGACAAACAATTAGGCATGGCAACAACCATTGATGGAATCAAACCCGGTGATAATCTTCCATCAGTTAAAGACTCCATAGAAGGCCTCTTTGGTATCACCAATGGAGACAGGCAGTTAGGTATAGCAATGAAAAGAGGAAGTCTGAGCACCCCTAATATCAATAGAATTAAAAAGAAGAGGGGGAGGAAATCTGCAGTGGAGTTAAGAACTACGAGTGTTAATGTAGGAACCCAAAAAGAGATTGCAGATATTCCTAATATTGGAAAAAACTCAGAGCTCATCCCCTCTGATTCTTGCCCTCAGACAAAATAAATGCAAAAAGAAAGAATGGAAAAATCCCCCTTAGAGGAGACCTTAGACCAAGGATCACTATTAGATTTTTTAGGATTAGATCCTGCCTCTATTTTGGAGGAGTCTAGGAGTAACGATATAATAACAGGAGTATTATGTTCGCTATCGAATGACAAACTCTGTGAGGAAAACAAAGAGAACATGGTTAGGAACAATACAGAAACTTTAGGTTTAGGAAAATCAATTAAGGGCAGGTTAGAAGCTGATACGGGGAAAATAGTCAAACTAAGAGGAAGAAAATCCCTTGCTGAACTAAGAGCAAAGGAAGGAATGGCGCCAGGTCAGGTTAAAATTACCGATATTCTATACTCTGGGAAGGGGAAGGTCCTTTCTGAGTCCTCATGAAGATCATTAGTTGGAATGTTAGGGGTTTAAATGCCCCTAACAAACAACGCCTTGTAATAAGGCAATTAGCAAAAATTAAACCAAATATGGCTATGATACAAGAAACTAAACTTTCTAATGAAGGATACAAGAATATAAAAAAGAGTATAGTAATAAGAGAATTAATAGGTTATGAGGCAGAAGGTGCTTCAGGTGGAATTGCTTTTATTTGGGATCCAAGAGAAATTGTTTTCAATATTCATGAAAAATAGAAAAATTGGATGGGAGGTCAAATCAAAAGTTTAAAGTCAGACTTAAAATTTAATATAATAAACATGTATGCTCCTAAATTCCTACATGAAAAGAGAATTGTATGGCAGGAGATTAAGGATTATATAGAGAACTTTCCGAACGAAACATTTATACTAGGAGGAGATTTTAATGCTATCCTATCCTTGGGAGATAAACAGGGTGGGACGAAACACTTATCAAAAACAACTTTAGAATTCCAGGAATGGATAAACATTATAGGGGCATCGGAAATTGAATCAGACCAAGGGAAATACACCTGGACTAACAAACGTAAAGACACAGAGTTAATAGTAGAAAAATTGGATAGGTTCTTTTTTATAGGGGAGTTGAGGAATTTTGATTTTAATTTTACTAATGAGGTCCTACCCATTGCCGGTTCCGACCATTTTCCTATAGAACTAGTAATTTCGGAACCAATCAGAAATAAAAGAATCCCATTTAGATTTGAAAAAATGTGGTTACTTAATGAGGAATGTTTGGATCTAATTAAAAAATGGTGGACAGAGGCAAGGTTTGAAGGCTCCAAGATATATAAAGTCATAAGGAAACTAAAACTAATAAAAAGAAATCTGTCACAATGGAGTAAAAACACTATTGGGGATATATTTTTGGAAAGAGACCTTATAGAAAAAGAGCTGGAAAATGTGAATAAGGAGATTATTGAAGAAGGAAAATAGACTTCAGACGATAATATAGAGCAAGAACTATTATGTAAATACTATGATTCTCTTTCACAAATTAGCGCCTTTTGGGGGCAAAGAGCGAGAGAAACATGGCTCGGAGAAGGGGACCGAAACACCAAATTTTGTCATAATAGCATCAAAGCTAGAAGGAATATAAATAAGATTTCCAAAATCAAAGATAGCAATGGTAATACAATAGAGGATCCCAAAGAAATTATAGATTTAGCAGTCTCTTTCTTTGAAAAATCTCTGAATAACTTAGGGAGTGTGGATTTATTGGACCAGGCCAAGTTGTTAAGAAACATCCCCCATATTATAACTCCGCGTCAAAATAACCTCCTAAATGCCGCATTCACAGAAGATGAAATACTCAAGGTTCTAAAGGAAATGAACCCGGATAAATCCCCTAGTCCTGATGGATTCCCAACTTTTTTCTTTCAAAAGTGTTGGTCATTTATGGGCAAGGAAATTACTGATGCTCTAGAGGGCATGAAGAACTCAGGACATATTCTTAAAGAGCTAAATAACACATTCATTGCTCTTATTCCCAAAAAGGTCAATGCAGAGAACTTTAACGAGTTCAGACCTATCTCCCTGTGCAACACTTTGTATAAAATCTTCTCAAAAGCTTTGGCAGGCAGAATGAAACAACTTCTTCCATTGATTATATCTGAAGAACAAACGGGATTTGTCCCTAGTAGGTCAATTCTGGATGGAGTTATTATTGCTCATGAGGCTATACATTCAGTAACAAATAATAAGGATCCGAGTATGTTGATTAAGTTAGACATCAGTAAGGCATATGATAAAGTGGATTGGAGATTTTTGTGTAAATGTATGGAAGCTTTTGGATTCTCAAAACAATGGATCAATATGATTTTTGAATGCATCTCCACCCCTCACTTCTCAATTATGGTGAATGGGTCTCCTGAAAGCTTTTTTAGCTGCTCTCAAGGTTTGAGGCAGGGAGATCCATTATCTCCTTTTTTGTACATTATTATGGCGGAAGCATTGGGGAGAGGTATTAAGAAACTTCAGGAAGAGGATAAGGTTAAAGGAATCAAGATTACTTCGGGAGTCGAGGCTACTACTCATCAGAAATATGTCGATGATAATCTCCTTTTTGGAAAAGCACTTTTAGAAGAAGCTCAAGCTTTCAAAGAAATTTTAAATACTTATGCTAACGCTTCTAGACAATCTATAAATGAGGAAAAATCAGGAATTTTTTTTATCAATACTGAAGAGAGACAAAAGAATGAGATTAAACATATTCTAAACTTCAAAGAAGGTTTCTTCCCATGTAAATATTTAGGTTTACCTCTGGATAAAGGGGTCAAATCAAATCACTTATGGGAAAGTACAATTCAAAATATCTCCAAGAAACTAGATCAATGGAAAGGAAAATGGTTATCAAATGTGGGAAGGGCTATTATGATCAGGTCAGTCCTCTCTACAGTTCCTATTTATCAAATGATGAGCATGAGAATTTCGGCAGGTATTAATAAGGAGATTGCTCGAAAGTTAAGGAGGTTTTTCTGGCAAGGGTCGGAGGAGAAATCTAAACTAGCTTTAATTTCTTGGAATAAGATTTGTAAGCCAAAAGAAGAGGGAGGTTTGGGTATAAAAGACCTAACGCTTCAAAACAAGGCCTTGGGGGAGAAATTAGTATGGAGAATGATTAAAAACCCAAAGGCAAAATGGGTTAAAATACTCAGATATAAATACTTACTAGGAGAAGTGGAGGAAAGTGTTTGTCATTCTGATAATTATCCGACGGGCTCACGCATATGGAACTTCATAAAAGAATGTAAAGATATAGTATTAGAGTCCCTTTCTTGGGACATGAAAAGCGGGGATAAGGCTCTTTTCTGGGATGACTCATGGGGTGGAAAACTGGCCCTACGTGAAATTCTTGGGAATGATCAGCTAATTGAACTAATCAAACAAAGTAAGGGAGAGCAGGTTAAAGACTATTTTTCACAAATTAATAATAGTGAGGGTAGTAGCTGGGCATGGAAATCTCTAGAGGAACTCAGACTTCCCCTTGATTTCCAGAATAAACTTAACAAGGCTCTACAAGAATGAAACTTCTATCCACGCTCTGGGGAGGACACAATTATATGGGCTGCCTCAAAGAGTGGTGTATACAACTCAAAAGAAGGTTTCAAAGTTATTTCTAGGATAGATAATCCACCCACTAGTCTTCCCATTGATCTATGTTGGAATAGAAACTGTCTTCCTAAGGCAGGTCTATTCTCATGGGCTGCTTTACAAAAAAGGATTCTCACTACTGAATGGTTTGAAAAAATAGGGTACCATGGTCCTTCTAGGTGTGCCCTATGTGAGAAAGAAAGTGAGACGATAAATCATATATTGTTAAACTGTGAGTATGCCAATAAATGCTAGCTTTGGGTTCTAGAGAAATTAGATCTGAAGACTGCTCTTCAAAATGATATCACAGAAGTTTTTATTTCATGGCAAAGATCATGTAAGAAGGATTTATACAGTAAAATGAGATACATTATCCCATCTCTATTAATCTGGGAATTATGGAAGGAAAGGAATCGAAGGATTTTTAAAAATAAAAGGATGAACATCGAGAGATTTTTGAACAAATTAGAGGCAAATATAGTAGAAATTACAAACAACAGAAATATGCTGGGACAAACAATGATGGAATTCTCACTAGAAGACAACAACCAGAGAAAGAAGTGGTATGACTTGAAAGTTCCTCCCTGGATTGGATCTAGCATTGACAATAAATCCTTATCAAGGGCAAACTGTAAATGGAAACCACCAGAGCAAGGATGGATTAAGTTGAACTTTGATGGGGCAGCTAGGGGAAACCCAGGGGTGGCGGGAATAGGGATATGTTTACATAATGCAGAAGGAAAGATATTAGGAAGGATAGCAAAACCTATAGGAATGAAGACAAATAATGAAGCTGAAATAGAAGCTATAAGATTAGGTTTGGCATGGTGCAAAAAATGGAGGCTTAAAAAAATTGCAATTGAAGGAGACTCAGCTATTATTATAAATGCAATTAGACAGGGTAGAACACCGAACTGGAAACTAAATAGTGCTATTGAACAAATAATGGAATCTCTTGAAGTTATAGGAGATTATACAGTAAATCATATTTACAGGGAGGGCAACACAGACGCAGATAAGTTAGCTAATCTAGGAGCTGACGGACAAGAAATTGAAGAAATTCATGAGAGTTTGAAAGAAGAACTCAGAAGGTGAAAAAATGATTTCAAAATAGGAAATCAAAAATAGATGTAAATATATGTAAATGAATTTAAAAGGAAAACAAGTATAGAAACATTTGTGAGTATAAAAATGAAAAATACACACACGAACATGCACAAACACACACACATATATATTGCCCTCTTAAATAGTAGACTTCAAGATAAGGAATGTAAGAAGTTAACGTCTCATTTAGTCAAAACAATCATCAAATATTAGGGGCATGCCAACCTACAATGAAGTTTCATCAATCACAAAAATGATAATCTTTAAAATAGAAAATGTTATGACAAATTAAAAGGTTCCTAAAGTGCTCATAAATTTCTTATGTTCATAATAATGAAATAAAAGCTTATAGCATGATTGCCAATAAAAATGGACTTAGATTGTAATGTTTTATTTAGTAGACTAACTCAAGGGTTAAGATTTGCAATTCCATAATTTCATCAATACCTAACCTGAACTAGCTTTTTGAGGATTGAATCATGAAAATGATTAATTAACTGTAAATTAGGAGAATAGAGGTGGCATGATGTCTATCTATTTTGCAGGTATACAGGAAAATCATAACAGACCAAAAAGGCAGAAATAAAGAAAAGGAGGCCAGAGAACTTATCAAAGCTAAGGCAAATACTCGAAGAGTGAGGATGAGAGAAAATAACATGATTTTTCAAAAGCGCGTTTAAAGTTAAAGGAAGGCTCATTAGCTCTAAAGATAAGGGCAAGGTATATGTAATCTCAATCTAAATAAATGTATGGCACAAGATGGGAATGCTCATTTTAAAAGAGCATTGTATTCAAAAGATTAATGTATATTTATGTTCACTATCATGGAGGTATGCCTCTAATAATCTGTATTAAAGAGGGAATGCCCTCTTCAACTCCATCAAGTGGAGCTTTGTAATCCTACGCTTGTAGGAACTCTAAACTTGATATATTATTCCTGGACTAAAGTCCCGAGCCAGACTAGAGGTTTTCTTCCCCGTTCTTTCCTACCAGTGCCCGCATGAACGGAGGAAAATGTAAAAAGATAAATTTTAAATAAATAAAATCAAGGCTTCGGCCGTTTACTGATAAAAAAAAAAAGAAAAAAAGTGGGAATTCTCCAAGAAAGTTAATAAATAATGAACATATTATGGATAAAATCATTTGACAAGATGGTTCTAAACTCAATGTTATATCATCCAACAAGCTTTAACTTGTGTTGGTTGGCTCAAGAGATGTATATACATGGTTGAATAAGGCTTGGAAATTAAGCTCATTTGACTTTAAATGGAAATTTATTTTGAAGCCCTCTAATTTAAGCCAATTGAACCCAAAAATACTTGTTTTGGATGCATGTTGATTCTTAAGAAGCTTGATGTTGACAAGGTATTATAGCATTTTGGATTCTCTACTAGAAATTGTGTTTTATGTAACATGTACGAGACTTTTAAACATCAATTTTTTGATTGTATCATCATTTTCATTTAGTATTTTATGTTTGGCCATACTCTTAATTGGTTGTATGAATTTGGTTTGTCTTGGTTTGAGATTCTTGCTAGTTATATAGATTCTTTTAAGGTTACTTTAAACTATTTTTGGCTTGTCTTAACACATGATATTTTTTGGTACTTGTGGGAAAAAAGGAACAAAGAGTCTTTTTAGAGAAAAAGGAGGTACCTCACTGAGCTAAACAATGAACTCACTTTCATGATTATTATGCTGTAGGCTTTTGTTGCTACAAAGATTCCACATGATAGAATTATGATTATATTCAAGGGAGGAGTTACCTTGGTGTATAAAATAGATATTACTTCTGCCCACTTCTCCCCTCGCCCCATAAAGAAACAAGTTGAACAAAGAATACTTGCAGTTGCTCCACACTTACATGAATGTAAGGAAGATTGCCAAACTAGAGAAAAAAAATACTTTAGCAAAGAAGAAGAACATATGGTAAGTTACAATCCCCCAAGACACTATTGTCCCCCTGTTTGGCACCTATGAATGTGATCAAGCATAATCTAGTAATAGTGCTATTGGTTAGTGGAAATATCTATCTCTATCTTTTTTTGTTGTTATATCAACACTTTCATGATGTCATAATATCACTTTTATGATTTTAACTCTGATGATTTTTTTTTATTATGGGTGTTCAGTAATCCATTATGATACTGTTTGGGGTTTCTCTTCCTCATAATGTACTAATGTTTTGATATTATACCTTTAACATTAAAAATTAAATAAATTTTATTGTATTAATTTTACACTTAAATCTTAAGTAAATCATATTTATAATATAATATAATATTTATTATATTATATCATATTATATTATATTATTTATATTATATTATAAATATTTAATTTTATTATATTATACTATATTTATATTATATAAAATATTTCTTTTTTTGGTTAGTAAAAGGTTGAAGTCATAAAGGTTGATATTATCAAAGCAAAATATACATGAGATTTCAAAGGGCTTAGCAGAGCTCCAGACCAACTACTAGTCATTGAAAAGGGGCAAACACCAACAAAATTTGTCCTAAAAATTGCATCTTTAACATCTATTTTCATGATAGTTATACATCTATTAGCCCAGTCAATAATTCTACTCATTTAGGGGTGAAAAAATAGCATATAGCCCAAAAAACTGCTCAAATTCATATCTATTTCCATGACCTTCCTATAAATATCTACATACAAAATAGAATATACACCATGAGAGTGTAAACAAGACAAAATAAAGAAAATAAGAGCCAAAGGAAATTCAAGTATTTATGGAGGAAATTCATGTTTCCATTCAGGGAGTAGTATCTTGCAAACCAACATTGACTTGACTCAAGCTAGGACGATATGCCAGTCCTTCACTGATATCACCTCCTCCCATGATGTCCATGCCAAATTCCTCACCCTCATGTTAATTTTCAAACCCTTCTTCTCATAGGTAGATCCTAATCTAATCCCCTTTCCCCCTCCCCCCCCCCCCCAATTGACCTTCAAACCCAGTATCCTATGCAAGAATCTCATATTTATGTGAATCCTTAGCCTCCTAGTTTCAAAGACATCCACAAACACACTAGTGAGAAGTGAAAAATTTCTAACCTCACAACCCCCACATTGGACTACAAAGTAATCCTCTGGCAAGGGAATGCAGTTATTCTCATCTTGTTGGTTATCACCAACTCTAGCTCACCCAAAAAGGATCCATTAAATAGTTTTTGGCACAAATGTGTTGAGGTCACCTTAGCTTCCCCAACTATGATAGTGGTGGCCAAGAATATGATAGTTATATATGTATTCACTCCAAGCCTATGGTCCTCCATGATGAAATCTTCACCCAAACTTTTCTTCTTTGCGTAGATAATAAGGGTGTGGGAATAGTTCATAACCACTTTAAGTCATTTGTCTTTAATTTCCCATAAAAAAGATATTTATTTTTTCTTAGAGACTATACAAATAAGAGAATCCATGGACGTAATTTAGGCATGTAGAGGAGGGATTTTGACAAGGTAGAGTGAGGGCTCAAAATGGTGATGTTGATATAATAGCTGCATTCGAATGCATAGAAATTCAACTTCACCTTCCATGTTGTGTTGAGACTAGATGTCATAATTTCCAAATAAATTTGGAGCATATTAGAGTCCTTAGAGATAAGATTCATATAAACTATGAAGATATTGGCTATCATTCTTATTCTTATTGAATTCCAACTATCCATAGACATGTGTGAGGGTTCGTTAAATGTTGTCGCCATCATTAAGTGAAAATATTATACAAACTTGACTTGAGAAGAATAACTACCATCTATATATTACCTCAAGGTATCATATCATATCATATCATAGTATATTGTATTATGTTATGTTTTTGATTAAGGAAAATAGGTTTTAATTATTATTTTACATTAATATCAACCCTAACAAAACTATCTTCTAGTGATTCATTTTTACATGTGAAATCTTTGTTGCGAATTATATTCTAATAAATGATAGATTTCTATTGATTGGTGAATTTAAGTTGTATCTAAGTTTACTAATTCAATTTTATATCATGCCTTGCTCATTATAATGTTTTTTTCAAAAGCTTGGGCTATTACTAGACGAGATACAATTCTCTCTTTTGCTCTTAGATATTACTTGTTTAGATGTTGCTTGCCAACTGAGTGTGATCTCTCTTACTAGGATAATAATACTTTACTTAAGGTTTCCCATGACACATTGAATTACATGTTCCCTTAGTATTCTTATCACCTATCTTCTTCTTACACATACTATTGTTATTTGAATGCATCATTTTCAAACATTAAAAAATATAATTGTATCAAATATGTAATTGACATGTAAAATAAACAATTGACATATTACTCAAAATTTTCAAGTTCCTATCCCACTAGGAACTCTTTATACTTTCTAAATGCACTACAAGCACCCACAATTCAATACACAAATTTATAGTTATCTTTAGTGATTTGAGTAATGCGGTATTTTTTGTTTAGGAAATATTAATATTTTGACATGTAAATGAGTGTCAAATTTAACTTAAAAGACCAAAGTTTTTGTTAATAGGACGACACCATTACATTCCAAATTTAAATAAATAAAAACAAAAATTAGCCAATCATTTTTTTGAAATAATTATCAATTTAAATTTTAAATAAGATTTTTCATCACATTTCTTTTATATTTTTGAAGAGTTATTTAATTTAATTTACTTTAATTTTCTTTTTCTTTTTCTTTTTTGTTTTTTTAACCATAAATGACAAGCTTTTAAGCTACTAAATACTCCAAAAATTCAAACTTGTGAGCCCAATAATCCGACATAGCCACAAAGCCTATGAGCACAACAACTCATCGAGGTTTGAGCCTTGGTGATGGCCTCACCAACGAGGTGTTTCAATGGCTACTCTAAATGGGTCACCCCAAGAATTATATTTTTTAATAATAATATAACAATTTATTTTTTAAAAAGTAATTTAATGTCTAATTTGTCAAAATAAATAGAAATGCAGGTAGTGCTTAGAAGCAGAAACACACTGAAACAATCACTAAATAGATAGAGGAGCATCCGAGAGAGGTGGAGGAGGATCTTTATCATCCTTGACAACTCCAAACATTAGTGGGGTTGGGGTTGTCATCTGTAAGGGACCACCCTTCTTTTGTTGTGACTTATTTTTTATTTTCTTTATAGTTGTGCCACTAATATTAATTTTATGTTTCTCTTGTTAATAATATGAAAAAGATATTACAAATGAAAAGATTCTAGGTACACTTTATGCAACTCAGGGCCAATGCAAGGCTTTATAGAATTCATAAGGAGCCATCGCAGCCAGGGGATTTGTAATCAGTCATGGAGAAAACAACTTCTTTAAGGTCTTCGAGGTTAATGATTTGATCACAAAATACATTTTGATATCCAAAGAGTCAAGAGAGAATGATAGAAAGACATTCCCTCAAGCCTTGATCTTGTTCAAGAGAATTTCCCTGCGTAGTGAATACTATCTTATAATATCTGACAAAATCTTGTAGAATATCTGGTAGCTTCGAGAGCACTGCTTGGCTTTCTTTGATATGTTTAATGCCAGGTGAGGAGTGATATACCGTAATAGCCAGGAACAAATATTTAGACACATGATCCCCCACTATAAGCTAGTGGAGTCTGACTTTGATTTAGGCTCTATGCACATAATAACTATCAGTAATTTGTTCTAGTGGTGGAGTTGAGAAACCTGGACCTACAAGTCATAATAGATAGGGTTGGTAGTAAGGGATTTTGTGGCATGGGTATATTCTATAGTTTTATCCTCATATGATCTTTGATGCTACAAGTATAGCTACTTGCCATAAATGCAAAGAAAATGATTTGTGCATTAGATAGCATCATTCTACCATATAATCCATCCGAATGGCTGAGAGGGTTGACTTTCTAAATTATACACCCTTTGAATATAGGCCACTATGGGTGGGTGATTCAACAAATAGGTATTAAAAAAATTGAGTTTTTCATAGTCATACATGGCCCACTTTCCATTCAATGTTGAGCTTGATGGGATAGTGGTCTAATAAGGTTACCTCAAGTAGAGGTAAAATTGGTAACTCTTGGCATTCCCCAAAAGAGAAGAAAGTTTAAGTTGAGATCATGGCACTATAAAGATGTTTAAAGATTATGTTATAACCAACTTGATAATTACTCCAAGTGATCTAGACACCATGAGGGTGGTGGAGGTTGGTATTAGGGTTGAAAAGACATAATTTATTGCACATGTAAACCACACTTATCTTTCTCTAGTTGTCCACTGAAAAGGCAATAATCATTCTTTATCTTAAGCCACTTAAACCATATGAAAGTCACCATGGGAAAACCCAAGAAACTAATGGAAATAAGTCAACAATCCATTGTTAAAGATGTGATCTTTATCACAACATGATTGGAATCATAAACAATAATGATCCTAAAAGAATGATTATTGTCTGACATGAGGACCCACACCAGCCATTGAGTGGGATCTGACCCATGAGCCACAATAGAAGATTTTCAACACAACAAGATGAGGGTGACAAAACCTCCTCATCTAATTTCATGTTATGAAGCAAAAACTAGTCCTATTGGCCAAATCACACAACATACACCAACAAGCATTAAAGCTGCAATTTTGATTTCCTAAAGACAAAAAAATAATACTATGATATTTTTGTAGAGTATCCCGCATGGAATACTTCATTGCAAGGTTAGTTAGACCTTAAAAATTCCATGATGTGAAATTCATCGTTCAAAATCTTGCATATCATCCTCATCTTCAAGTGATGAGAATTTGTTCTGCACAAAATTTGATGTTGGTCAAAAAATAGGGTAGGACTGCACTGGAATCACCCTGCATTTTTTGGAGCTTCATTATCATCTGCTTCCCACCCAGAAGGGCTATGAGAGAAGAAAAATTGAGTCAGTTGTGTGGTCAAGACTGAGCTAGGTTGAGGAGTGTGAACTTACACTAGATGGGAAACACCTTCACCAACTAATTTTGTTCCCTGAGAAGCAAGGTGTGAAATAGACTTTGGTTATGGTTGTAGCTACAATTGATTTTTTGATTGTGACTACGCAATAATAGAATTGGTTGCATATTTAAAGAAGATGAGGAACCTTTCCTTTGTGAACAACTATAGTCCTACCATCCTCATTTTTAGCAGTTTTGATAGAGTGTGGAGGGGTGAACTCTATAGAAGGAGTTTTAACCCTTAGAGTAGCCAAAAGAAATCCTTAATTTTGTGCTTTGAAAATTGGTACCAATAACATGTATGGAGAAAATTCATATAGATAACTTGTGGAGAGTAGCGCATACCTCCTATCTAAATATCAAGTCTTTTTGAGGTATCAAGAAAAATATTACTTCCACAAAAGCCCTCTTTTGAGGATGAGAATGATTCTCTGGTTCCATGCAAACCAATTTGCATATGGATTGGTCAATGGTTTGCAAAAAAAGGCCAAAAAGATAATGAAAGACCAGTGAATTCTATATAGACTATGACTTTCAACTTCTTATCATTAGAGACAAAGAAGTCTCATGACCATGAATGAAAAAATATGCAAGGAAGACCAAATAAACTAGGGCCCGTGACAAAGGATACCCTACACATGGGTAGCATCGAAAAAGTAAAACAGAAAAAAGACTAGTGAGATTGTAAATTCCATCAAGCTAGACCCTATGAGGGGTCCAAGATTTGACAACTCAATCGTGGAACATATTTTTAGGTGGAACTCTCCCCACAAAATAACTTATCAGAGTGAATTTCTCAAGCCATTTTCATGCACTATCAAATTCTTGAACATGCAAAATAACATTTGGAGTAGTAGGAGACATAACTCATGGAATACCTTTGGGACAAACTTCCAAGGTCATTTGTTCAGTGGTGCCATGTTCACTATCTTCAATGGCTCCATGGTCGCCAATCACCAAAGCTCCAACACCAACATCAAGTGTTGGGATGAGGCTGGTTGAGGCCATTAAAAATATAAAACTCCCACAATAAATGTAATATAAAATTAGGGAGACACAAAAACACAATCAATATACTGAAGCAGGCTACACCTTATCATGTGCTCATGCATCCCAACAATTGAGTTAGTTATTTTAATTTCCATATAAATAAAACAAAGCATTGATATTTATATTTTACTTTATGAAATTTTTATGTTGAAAGAATAATTATTTTATTTACTTAAAAATTATTTTATAATTAGTATATTTACTTAATAATTATTATTTAATTTTATTTACTTAATAATTATTGTTTAACTTTAATTATTTTTGTATTATTTATTTTATTATTAATAAGTTTAAACATGTTTCATTGATATCTTCCATACTAAAATGCTAATAGGACCATGTAAATTAAAATTATGTAATAAAAAATTTTCTTGCCTTAATAAACCTTACTTTCCTCATATGAGCTAGATTGAAATATGTTAAGGTTTATTACGTATGAGCCCTTGGTAGACAAAGCTATAGTGTGTCCTAGGTAGGTAAAGTTTCATTTTATAATCTTCTCTTTATTTATTTTGGAGGTTTTAGAAGATAATGGAAAGGGGAATCTCATAAATAGAAGTGGGGAGGAAATGGTCGCTTAGATTCTAATATGTAGTAGCAGGAGTATAAATTAGCCTATAAAGAGATTTAAGACAACAATAATGAAAATTATGGGAGTGTATAAAATGATATATGGCTAATTATAGATAATATAAGAGAAAATATAAAAATTTGAAAGGAAATATGTATAGGTTTATTTTTAAAGGATTGATTAGTATATTTTAGGTATGCAATTGTTTATAAATTTATACGATTAATTTGGTTTTTCTAATTTTTATTTAATTTTATGTAATAGCTTTTGTAAACACTACAAAAGTATTAGTACACTAATCTTTTGTAAAGTTTTTTTAACATATTCATTAACATGTAAAGAGACTTTTGGGAATATCTTTACCAATAAAAGGAAAATTGCAGAAGAACTGAAGGAAATTCAGGACAACATTTAGAAGGATGGGTATAGCATCTTTTCTAAAGATGAGGAAGACACAAAACTTGTGGAATACCATGATATCATCTCAAAAGAAGAAAGCTTTTGGAGACAAAGGTCTAGGAAGAATTTTTTGAAGGAAGGGGACAAAAATTTGAAGTATTTCTTCATGACCACAATGAAACACAGAATGGAAAATAAAATCTCCAGACTAAAGATTAATGGAGCCATTAGTGAAAAAGAGGACGAGTTCAAAGGAGAAACCAGTAAGTTTTTCTTTGATCTCTTGAAGAAAGCTGATAATCTAAACAAGGAGCGCCAAAAGGAGTTGCTGGATGGTATCCCTTGTATTTTGAATGAAGATCAAAACACAGTAATTACTGCTATCCCTTCAAAGGATGAGATTCATAAGGTGGTCTTCTCCTTTGAAGGAGACAAAGCCCTTGGTCCTAACATGTATCCTCTCTTATTTTTTCATAAATATTGGAACATTATTAAGGATGATGTTGTCAACGTGATTAAATAATTTTTTAGCTCAAGAAGGCTTCTTAAGGAACTTAATGGTACTTTTATAGCTTTGATTCCAAAAAAAGTGGGTGTTGATAGTTTGGA
Source organism: Chamaecyparis obtusa (assembly GCA_027943335.1). Taxonomy (NCBI): domain Eukaryota; kingdom Viridiplantae; phylum Streptophyta; class Pinopsida; order Cupressales; family Cupressaceae; genus Chamaecyparis; species Chamaecyparis obtusa. Next base: position 107,692 of record BSBK01005688.1, read on the forward strand.
CCAGTTCAGACCCATCAACTTATGTAACTCTATTTATAAGATTATTTCAAAAGTCCTTACCTCTGGAGTTCTTTTATTTCTTCTTTTCTTGATTTCTGGACAACATAATGGCTTTGTCCTAGGAAGACAAATTATGGACTCAATCATTTATGTTCATGAAAACATTCATTCACTGACGATGTCTAAAAAGGAAGGTTTTTTGTTGAAGCTGGATTTGTCAAAATCTTACAATAGGGTTGATTGGGATTTTTTGAAGGCTACTTTGGAGGCTTTTGGCTTCAATAAGTGAAGTAGAGATCTTATACATTGTCTTGTTTCTTTAGGCACCTTATTAGTGCTTGCGAATGGATCTCCTACTCCCTTCTTCAAGTCTTCAAGAGGTCTTAGATAGGGGGATCCTTTGTCTCCTATCTTGTTCATTATTATGGCAGAATTTTTGGGTAGATACATTGGTCGGTTGGTTAACAAAGGTGAGTTTATAGGGTTGTAACCTTCTTCAAAAGAGCAGATTTATTCTCATCAGTAGTTTGTGGATGAATCTATTATTATGGGGGAAGCCTCTATAAAAAATGGTAAAATCATCAAAAGAACCTTAGACAATTATGGTGCTGCCACTAGATAGATTATAAATTGGAATAAGAGTTCTATTTTCTTTATTAATGTTCCTGAACAAAGACAAGGAAGGATTAAAGGGTGATGGGATGTGAGGTGGGATGCCTTCCAAGATCCTACTTAGGTTTTCCTCTATGCCTTAAACCCCCTGATTCTTTTTGGAGATCTATGATTGACAAATTCCATAGGAGTTTAGCTGACTAGAAGGGTGCTCTTCTTAGTCAGGCTGGTAAAATCTTGGTGCTCAAGACTACTCTCCAAAGTATCCCTCTCTAAGCTTTAAGTATTTTTGAAATCTCTAGAAATTTTGCTAAAAGTATTCAGAAAATCGAAAAGAATTTCTTTTGGTCTAGAGTGGAGCATAAGAAGAGAATGGATCTCATCGCTTGGGATAAGGTTTGCAAACCTATTAAGAAGGGGGGTTTAGGTCTTCAAAGTATAAGAAGTATGAATGATTTTCTTTTGGCTAAGCTTCTTTGGAGATTATTCAAGACCCTGAGAGAATGGAGTACTATCTGGCACAACAAATATAACAGGGACATGAGTAATTTCCAAAATTTTCTGAATCAAGAATCTATACAAGGAGGTTATGTCATTTCGAATAATGCTTTGAGAAATAAGGAGATGATCAAGAAGGGTGTTAAATGGAAGGATGGAAATGGAAAGACTATCCTTTTTTGGGATGATGAATGGATTTTGGATCATCCTCTTAATTCTGACTCTAATTGGAAAGATAAGATGCTGCAATGTCAACTAGTTTTTGGATCTCATGTGGCTAATTATTGGGAAGGGGATAACTGGACTGATTTGTCTAGGGTGGATCCCTCTCTTATAATTTTGAATAAAATTTTGAATGATGTCTTCCTCATTAATGAAGAGGATACTTTAATTTGAAGATATAATTCTAATGGTTCTTTCTTGGTTTCCTCTTTGTATAAGCAGAATTATGAGAATTGCCTTGAACCTTATTGGGCAAAAGCTTGGTTTAAAGGCTTAACCCCTAAAATTAATGTGTTTTTGTGGATTTTATTGTAGGACAAAATTTTAACTATTGATAACTTAAGAAAAAGGGGTTTATGCCTAACTAACAAGTGTTGTCTTTGCAAGAATGATGAGGAGAACATCAATCATACGACTATTCATTGTGACTATGTTCAAAGAATATGGGAGAAGTTTTTGGATCTGATGAATATGGATTGGATCTTTCCTTAGGGCATTAGGAGCTTTTCACTTCTTGGAGATCTCCTACTAATAATAGTCTTTTGTTAGCTATTTGGAACTTTCTTTTACCCTACATCTGCTGGGGGTTTGGAAGGAAAGGAATGATAGGATCTTTAGAAACAAGGAGTCTAGCTTTGTCTTGATCTTCCACAAGATTAAGAGAGCCTTGTTGGAGAACATTTGGTTGACTAGTAAGTATCAGGAACTGAAAGATGCCTGGAAGGTGAAAGTCTTCAAAAATTGGAAGTTAGAAGGTATGAAGGTCCAAAATAGCAAGAGGAATCTGAGGAATGAGGCCCATTGGGATTGCCCCCTAATGGTTGGATGAAAATTAATTTTGATGGTGCCTCCAAGGGAAACCCAAGGATTGCTGGTTGTGGCATTGTTATCAAAGATGAAAATGGGATTTGCAAAGGTGCTATGGCCATTTCGATTGGTTTTAATACTAATCATGTTGCTGAGGCCAATGCTGCTTGTTATGGTCTTATGTTGGCTAAAAGGAAAAATTACATAAAAGTGTGGGTTGAAGGGGATTCTCTTAATATTATTAAGTGTCTTAATAATATTACGATTCCTTCATGGAAAATTGCTAATACTATCAATAAAGCAAAAAGTATCATAAAATCCTTTGAAACATGTGTTGTTACCCACAATTATAGGGAAGCCAACTCAATGGCTGACTAGGCTGCTAATGTGGTGTGTCGAAACTAGGTGGATACTGAATGGGATGATGGGACTGTCCTTCCTCTTGAAGGGGCATCATTGATCGATATGGATCGATTGCAAAGTAGGCAATATGTACTTAATGAAGATTACATTAACATATAATAAGTATTGGGATCTGTGTGAGGGTGATGAAGGGCTTTGTGGTAATTTCGAGATGAGTAATGCCTTTATTTCGCATGATTTATGGGTCTTTCGAGGCTTTAGAGCGTATTATTGTTACTTCAAGCTTAAGAGTCATGGCTCTGTGAGAAATTTTGAGATTAGGATTTTTTGCAGTTGCAGAGCCATGGGAGGTCACAAGAAGAGGTGTGAGTCAAGGAATTGTAATGAATGGAACCAAAATCTGTAGGTTTGGAATATTGTTAAGAATGGGGCATTGGCAGTTTATTTGGAGAGATTGCATTGAGGGAAGCTTGTTGTTACCAAAAATTTCCTCAAGACCTGGAATAAGGGTAAAATTATGGTGGGAGCACAAAGCATGGAGATAACAAAGGAGGTCATTGTTGAGGCAACATGTCTCCAAATCAAAGGGATGAACTTCTATAGAGACAAGAAGGTGTCAGATAAAGCCCTAGAGGTTTTTGTGGCAATGAACCAGGAAAGGAAGCGTATGGTAAAGGTTGCTAATTCTTATTTTAACCAGAAATGCATTTCTAGGCCATGGAGATTGGTTCTTTTTGTTATTAGTTACATTATGCTGGATGGGAGATACACCAAAATTTATAATCATCATCTTATTCTATTAAACCATTTCAGACATGGGGTTAAAGCTAATTTCCCCTTTTATCTTTTGAGTTCTTTGGATGCTACTATTCTTAGTTTGTAGAGGGACCCTGAAGGTAACCATGCCTGTCATGAAGGGTTGATAGTACTAATCTATGAGGTTTTAAAATCTAAGAAGGTTGAGAGGTCCCGGCTCAATCGGAAGGCCCTTGAAGATTATGATACTGATGGAAAAAATTTAGAGGAGCCCTTTATGGAGGACACTGAAAATGAAGAGTTGGATTATGCGGAACCCTCTATGCATCGTGGCTCCTTGTCCAAAATGAAAAATAGGAAGGCCAAGATGGAGGACTCGGTTACTGATATGGAGATGGAGGAAGATGAAAGTAGGGATGACAGTATGAAGGGGACGGGTAAAAAGGAAACAGAGACAATGGGGAAGCACACTAGAGCCAAAAATAAGAACAAAAAGAGGGGTAAGAGAGTTGTCATATCTTCTGATGATGATTCTTCCTCACAAGAGAATGTTGAGGATAGCCAAGATAAACGGGTGGAGAAGGAACCTATTATGGGGGACTTTGATGATTTAGACCAGAATAATCTGGTTGGTGAGAATATCATACAAGATATAGACCAGAATGTGGCTACTATTGAGAAGGACAGTCTGGCCGATAATAGGGGCAGGGTGGAGAGCTCCAAGGAGGAGATGACTTGTGTGAAAAAGGAATTTGATAACTTGGGATGTATTGCTTTCTTTAACAACCTCAACATCATGAAAAATGACATCAACGCTATTAAAACCCAAGTCCAACAGTTTCAGAAGGAAATTGGAGTTCTTGGAAAAATGTATTTGGGAGAGAAGACTATGGGACAATCTATTGATGAATTGAAGGAGATTGTTGGCAGGGCTGAGGGGATAGCGACCTTCACAGACATAATCACTTTATTAGAGAACAAAATAAAAGAGGGTGATGTGGTGAAAGGTGGAAACTATATGGTGAAAATGTGACCACACCTCTATGAATCCTTACATGCAAGAAAACTCAACAATGAGCCCTCACAAATCGATCCATAGCTCTCTATGCATGGAGTTGCAAGATTTGTAAAATTGCTCTCAGCTAGAGCTATAAACTCATGACCTTGCTAGTCAACCACACAATGAGAGATTCCAAATCAAAGACAAGGGCAACAATGCCAATATCTCCAATGAAATCAATATGGATGCAATGCAATGCAAACTAATCTATGAGAATGAAAGATGCAAGCTATGCTATGAAAAGAAAATACAAGTGTTACAAATCCTCCTATTAAGCTATGTGAGATTAATCTATTGCATAAAGGAAATCTATACTAAAAATGCCATGATTATGCAACTATGATGTAAGAAAACGAGCTAAATGAGATGCAACAACAATGTCTTCAAAGCTTGAATGGAAGAATGTCTTCAAAGAGCTCCAAATGACCTAGAAAACCTGCAGCATAACATTAGCATAAAAACCTAAGATTTGAAATTGAAGGAGAGAGCTCTCCTTTTATAAGAAATGAGATGAAAATGGACCATTGAGATTAAGAGGCAAAAGACTTAATCAACGGTGGAGAAAAATGGAAGCTTGATCCTTGTGCACAAATATCCTCCAATAGGAAAATAGGAGTTGACTTTAGTGTCCATATGAGACAAAAAGTATTTTTTCTCTTTTTATAAAATAAGAATAATGTTTTATTTGTGCAACATAGGATAAGAAGAAAAGTGGGGATTTTTTTATTAAAATAAAAGGGGAGGAAATTCCTTTTAATTAAATAAAAGCTTGGGATAAAGTGATTTTATTATTTAATTAAAAGAGATTTTTAATTAATTACAAGGGAGCATGTTCTCTTAATTAAATAAGATTTTTATTTTTTTCTCTTTTAAATTAAATAAGGCTCAAACCTTAAGAAATATTTAATTGATTATGATTTGATCAAGGAAATTGATATAATTGATATTGTTGATATTTGAAAATATTGATTCATGGATTTGATAAATTGCTAAATGGGAGCCCAAAGTCTAGGCGACCATTTTAGGGTGCATACAGAAACATGCTTAAGAGAATTGATAAAATGGAGAACATAATTGAGAGGCTAGAGAAGATGATGGGTAACATCGTTGAGCAGAGTTTCTCCGTTCTCAAGGCCTCAGTTGAGCATGTCAAGATACTTGTGGACAAGATGGAGTAGGGCAAAGGGGAACAAGTGCCCATGGAGGTTAAGAAGGATCACAGACCCAATAAAAGGACCAAATCAAGCTTCAAAAAGTTAGAGGATCACAAGAACAAATATCTAGAGGAACTCAAAGTGTCCTCTAAAAATATGTAGATGTCGGTTGATCAGGCGGCTAAATTAATGAAGACTATCTAGCCAGTTGTTTGTTGTCTTGTTGTCTTTCTGATGTCCTTTTTCTCTTTGTTTTCTTTTGAAGGACTTGTTTGTTTAGGTGTCTCTTTTTGGTGTTGTTGCACTGTTTCCACTAGAACTTTAATGCTTATTTTGTAATCTCACTGTAAAAGGTTTCGGGTCCTTTCAAAACCTATTTTTACGTAATCAAAACATGTATAAAATGTCACATTTTAAACCAATTAGAGTGCTTTAACTTCACTAAAAATAGTTTCATTCATTTTACATTTCATTAAAGTTGTACTTAATATCTAGAATTAATTATAGAGTGCTCTTAATCTTCATTACTTCTTCATTCTTTTATCTTATTCTTTAAATTATTTTAATAACCAATTTGATAAATTGTTTGTTTTATGTAGAATTGACATAAATGTTACAATTCAAAGTAGATGTTTTCCTTGGATAATTATTCCTAGTAATGCATTAATGAAAGATATGCATCCATTCCTTATCTATTGATTGTTGTAATTACTCATAAATTTGGTTTTTTGATTTATTAAGCTAAAAGGACACATTAATCAAACTTACTACCAACTTCTCCTCATCATTAAGAGACATATCCAATGTCTTTCTATACATATTTAAAATAAGGTATTTACTAACAGTTGTACACCTGTGGGTGAGCAACGAATACCCAATAGGTTCTGTTTAAAAGGGGGGAAATAATGAAAGTCATGTAATCAGTGAATTCAAAAAGTTGTCAATTAATCAACTCTTTGAATTGAGGGAGATTTCAAGTATTGACCTAGAATATGACAATGAGGGTTATAGAGATTGATAAGTGGCCATGAAATTGAACAATTTAAAACTTTTCCAATAAAGAGAAAGTTTAAGTATTGTGGTCATTCGATGAGAAGGGTGGGGAACAGTTGTAACATCAGATCAAATTGTTTGGACAAATTTAAAATATTTATAATGTAGCAAGAATATGTTAGTTGAGGGGTTAATTTGAAAGAGATGATTTAATCACATTCATCACATATGTATGGAGGAGGACAAGTAGTCGTTGTAATCAAACAATTTACAAAGTTGTTTACTAAAAATATTTGTCAGTTTAGCGGAGGTCCAAATTTTGACGGATAGTCTGACATCGAGGGTAATAATTAGGGTATTTTTGGTGTGGCATCCAACATGTTTGTTGGATGCATTTTCAATATGTTTATTTAATTTAAAAATATTTATATTTTATTAAGAAGTTCTCAATTGATGGGGTTGATTTGAAAGCCAAAGACAAAATGAATATAATTATGATATGCTAAATTGCGTAGGGGAGTCAGAGAATTCAAAATGTAACATTAATTACTTTTTCATAACATTTGGAATGTGTCATTTGTTACAAAGGCACAAAAAGGTAGGGCACAATAGGTTTTTCTACAGGTGTATTTGGAAAAAATTAGTAGCATTTTGTAGAGGCGCTTTGGGTGAAATTGGTAAGTTGTCCGTGCTGCAAAATAATATATTTTTTATTTCAATTAGAAAATTAAAAAAGAGAGTAGAAACATCAAATTTAAGCATTTAGGTTATGCTTGTATTAATGGTTTATAATGCATAGGCGGTGAGATATACAATAAAAAATTGAGTTATGTGTATCTAAATAAGTTTTAGGGAAGAGTGGAACATCCTAAGTAGCATAGTATCACAAAAAAATTGGTAGAGAGTGGATTAATTGTAGTGGGGTTCCCAATAGTTGTACATTATATGGATTTGGTATGATGCTAACACAAGAACAATCAAAACACATGATGGTCAAGTTGTAGTTAGTCTAGATCATGCAAATATTGAAAGCTTCTTTTGCCTCCCTAAGAGGGATGAAAATGCCCAATGGAACTTCATGTTATGACAATGCAAGTTTAACAACAAAAATAGAATTTATAGGAACATAATTTCCATAGAATGGTTTTTACCCCCATGGACATGATAATGCAAGTTACATCGTACAATATATAAGAATTTTATTAAAGGGGAAATTTTCAATATTGTTGTTTTATTGCATAGGATTAGAGATGATGAAGATAACCCAAACCTAAATGAGTGGATATTTTTATTTGTTTAAGTAATTCATGGGGTGTTAGATTACCTAGATTAGGCTAGTTTTATTAATGACCATTTGCATGAGATGATACTCGATTCCTATTGAATAAGTTTTTTACATGTCCTCATATTTGGTGCATTCTCTAGCATGTACATAATATTGGGTAGGCCTAGATTAAGTTAAAAACTTTGAAGAAGATATCCAGATATATAAGTTTTATCCAAGCCTTCAAATGCAAAATAACTACTCAAATTATAGGAGAGTGAACAACACATTTACAATGAAGTTGGTAAGGGAAATGCAGGGTCACCTAGAACGAAGAATTTCTTGTGAGGCTGATGCTCTGATACAAATTTATGGCAATGTCGTCTTACAATATTCAAAATTTGCATATGTTAGAATTAGAGGTTTTGATGAATTCCTTGGAAATTGCCCAGGTATGCCAAGGACAAGATTATTATTGTTCAATTATGTAGACAAATATGTGAAGTGAATAAAGGGTGTAGTGAAAGGGGAAAGATAGGTATCCAATTTCCAATTACAAGTGAAAATCAAACTCAAATGCTCTGAATACGCTTAAAGAAATAGAGAGATATAAAATATATAATTATAACATTTTTAGGTTGCATTTTGATCCAAAAGACTTTGTAAAAAGTACTCTATTTTTTGGGATCTTCTTACTATCATGTCCCATGGTTAGAAGACTTGTGCTTAGATTATGAGGATGAACTTGAAGTTAGAATGAGGAGTCAATCACTAATGATGTTAAAGTGAGTAATTGATTACTTCCTCCCAATTGATGTAAGTGGCATTACAAATGATGAGTGTGATGTAGTTGATCTTGTATATAGTATAGAAATACAAAGGCAACCACTAGAACTAATTGATTGGAATGCACCAGAAGAAGATAATTTGGATAGGAGAACATATGTAGCTACTAGGAGAACTAAAAATTGGTGGTGAAGAAGAAAGGCAACAATAAAAAAATATCCATTTCCAAAAATAACTACACCCTTAGAAGACAGTGGCCTTGTAAAATCAAACTTGTATAGTGCAGTCACTAATTTGGACACCCTTGGTTCAAGCAATCTATAATTAAGAGAGAAAGAGAAGAAGAATAGAAACATAATAAATCTCTTGGAGATCTACGTTCAAAGGATGCAACAGGTGACAAGTATGAAGCTTGATTGCACTTTTTCTATAGAGAATACTGATCACACCCTTCTAGTAAAGAAGACTCTCTTTTTTATTTTCGATGAAGGGAAAAGTTCTCATGAAATGTTATCACTTCAAGATGGAGCTAATATTTCCAACCCATGTTTCAATTGCTCATATTTATCTGGTCGGTGATTCTATTACTTCCTCTCCATGGTTTAAAAAGTTGTAGAAAAGAAAAATAGATACATGTCAATCATGGATACATACATGGATCTAGTGGCTAGGTTATTTCAAGAAGATCTTGAACCAAAGGAGGCTAAGAGATGTCTAAAATAATTACCGACCCAATCTCTAGGCATGTATTGTTGGAAATTATTGATCCTATTGGAGACAAGGATGAAAGCCAACTCACATATCTCGACTGTAGGTTACATAGGTTAGATATGGGTCCACCCAGTGTTGATAGTGTTATCTATCACACAAAATTCAATGTGAGTGCATTATTAAAAAGCTTTAAACTGGAGGTTAAGAAAAATTTAGTGATGTGAGTATAGTTAAACTCTTTAACCTTATTTATTTAGTCCATGATGGACATAAGTGAAAAGGTCACAATGGAAACTATGAGTCTTCCTATTGAAGGGTTGGATCCTAATAAAATAAAAGAACTACAAAGGTTTCAAGTTGTGACTAGGCTCCAATGGACACTATGAGTCTTCCTATTGAAGGGTTGGATCCTAATAAAATAAAAGAACTACAAAGGTTTCAAGTTGTGACTAGGCTCCAATGGAAACTATGAGTCTTCCTATTGAAGGGTTGGATGCTAATAAAATCAAAGAACTAAAAAGGTTTAAAGTTGTTACTATGGAAGTGGATGATTGTATTGGGAAAATTAGAATTGAAGTAATGATGTGTTGACAACTGTATAAGAGCATACAATCTAATTTAAGGGAAAAGTAAAATATGGAATGACAATATGCACAATGTGAAAAAGGTGAGAAATAATTTATCGATGATTTTACATGATTTACGAGAACTTTCAAAGTTACCTTTTGGCATTTTTCTTAATGACAAAATAATGAATGATAAGGATGAAAATAGATATAACATGTGCATGGACATGCTAGAATCGAAGATCAGTGTAATAGATGCACTTGAAACTGGGATAACAACAGCTCTAAAACAAGGGCATAAATACAACCAAGACCTAAAGATTATGACATCTACTTTTCATGTTGAGTTATTTGATGAAGATGGTGTTACCCTACATAAGAGCAGTGATGTTCATCATAGTTTGAAGATGACCATAAAGAGGGAACTGTCTCTTGAGAAAGTGAATGTAGAGACATTGGAGAGCTTCAAGAAGATGGAAACTAACATTGTGATCTTCAAAAAATCCCAATAAAGTGAATATAGAGACATTGGAGAGCTTCAAGAAGATGAAAACTAACACTATGAGATTTAGAAAAGAAATTAGTGGTATATAAGGAAAAACCCTAGAAAATGATCAGATGATAATAAAACATAGGATGCAAGTCAACATGACTATTGAGCGTCATTTTTACACGAGACAACGATTAGGAATTTGAGATGTAAATTCCCCTTTTGAAAGAATGATGAAAATAAATCCCAAGGTTCTTTTAGGCTGGGTCTCAACCATGTGGATAGCTCAATTAAAGATAAATGTGAAACTATTCACGAGGAGGCCTTTACTGGTTTGATTCTTGAAGAGGCTGCAAAATAAATAATCTTTTTTTCTATTTTTTTGGGGTTTAGATATGTACGTAATTCCTATCATGCAATTTTAATATGAATCTATGATTAATCAGATTTTCAAACAAGCAACAAAAGGTTAGGGTAATGAGAAATTGAAATCAAATAACTTGTAAGAAAATTCCTAAAAGGCATAAACTATTGATATATCAAACTTGCGAATTAAACCACCAAGGAATTTAAAGAAAAAACCCACACAATACGAATCAAAATTGCTCACAAATCATAAGATGTAGATGCGATCATTAATGGAACACAAATAACATATGCAATGTTACTTAAAATTTAACAAATTGCGAAGCTGCCACAAATGCATGCACACAAGAGACAAATTTATCCTTATGCACGAAAGAAACAATTCCCCAATAGTTTGTCACAACAACTAGATGATACAATAGTAGTAAACTCCATAATTGAATGATCGCAGATATAATTCACAACCAGCACAATTGGACCTCCAAAATTCATAAATTAGTAGCACCAATCCACAAATCTTGCATAGATAGTAGAATAATCACACCATGAAATGAAGCACCAATCACAAATAGCTTTATTGTAGAAAAATATCAACCATAATTAAATTTTTTGATGCATTTATATAGTGCTTCACTCTTTAAAAATAATAAATTCGTAGCTAGGGATTTTTTTATGCATTAAACTGAAAATAACATTTAATCTAAAGTTAACTAAAACAAAACTACTCTTAAACCACCTGAATGTAGAGGAGAAGGAAATTGAGCTGAAGGTAGAGGAGTAGGATGTAAAGCTGGTGGAGGATTTGGTGTAGAAAGTTGAGATTCATATTGTTTTATTGTGCTATCAACTTCACTCTCCTTATCAACTGGGACTTCTTGTGGTGACTTTTCTTATTTAGATTCCTCCATCTATTTGTCTAGGAGATCCTAAGCAGCACCCTCTTAAACTTATATTGATTCTCCTATGGGAGGAGGCATTTGTGGATCTAGCTCTTTTTCAATAGTTTTTTCTTCCATTTTTTGTTCAGTAGTGGGGAAAGTGAATTGGGACGGAGGAGGAGAAAAAGTGAATGACACCTATTCTTCAATATTTTCCTCTACAGTTGGTACAGGTTGTTCTAAAATTTGATCCTTGAATCTAAGGATGTCCTTGAAATTAGAAACATAAAATTTATCTGGACCAAGCAAATTCTGGGGATCCATTTGCTCATCCTGTGCATTTGCACCTACACTAGTCATAATGTTCTCATCTTAAACTCTTCATTTAGTGGATGTTGTTCCTAACCGTGTTCTCCTTACCAAGGGTACATGATATTCTTATTCTTCCTCCTCCTATTCCACTTGTACAGTTTCAAATTGAGGGGATGTAAATGATCTCTTTCTCTTGTACACCTTCCCCTTCTCTACCTGTGTAGTTCTAGGTCTTATGAATTTTATTGTTGGGGACTTTCCTGAGGTAGATGTTTGTCCTTGGGTATTAGAGGATTGATCAGCACGTTGAGAAATACTCCCCGTCATTCTTGTCCTATCCATTTTTTCCTTCAATTTTGAGCCATAAATCGTTGGTTGATCATGTTTATAAACAGTCTCCAGCTTTTGAGGAGCCACCCCTTTGAACTTGGGCATCATTTCTTTCTCTCCCTTCATCTTTTCCACTTTATAAGGTAGGTCATATTTTTGCTTCATTGGCATGGGATCCATTTTGAACGATTGTCTAATCCAATGCTTAGTAGTTTTTACTACATGTCTAGCTTTGAAATCTATATCATCATTTTATTCCTTATCTACCTCTGCATTCACTATGGCCCTTGTGTATATCTTATCTTCATTGTATAAAGGATCCAAAAAAACTTCATCATCCACATCCCATACTTTGGTTGGAATGCGAAGGAGTAGGACATCTTGTGCCAACTAAAGAGACATTCCACAATAATCTTGGATCCTGACCTCATATTCGTTTGATTAGTTCATCCAATGATCTTTAGTGTGATGCTCATGAACATAATGCCTTCCCATAATGTAGTTATAAGTTCCTAAGGGGTCAAACCTAGTTCTGATCAAAATGAAAGGTTGTAAGGGGCATTCATCCCAATCGAAGGCCAAAGACTTGCACACTTTCATGTCTTATAGAGAGTGAGGGCCAATGGAAATAAGAAAGTCCCAATAGTGTTTCTTCTTGTGTTTGATATTCTCATAGGCGTCAAAAAGTTGCCTAGCCATCTCTAAAAGAATTATTCTATCTTATGGGTATCTAGGAAGCTTCTTTGGTGTAAGAGTGCATCTTGGCACTCTGATGTATGTGAAAGTTTTGAAATAGATATAATAGGCACCTATTGCCCTAACTTTAGCAACAACCTCCTCTGAGAGTCTTTTCACATAATCTCCCTCAATTGAACAGATGATTGCAAAGACAAATCATCATTAACAATCCTGTACTCTGTGCCATCTTCATTCAATTTCTCCTTTCTCACGAGTTGTAGATATACATTGAATGGCCATGCATTAATTTTTCCCAAAGCTCCCCTTTTTACTAAACTAGGGTATTCTACCCTAGTGGCAAGTAGATAGACAATGTATGAAGTCATATAAAATTGGCGATTGTTTTTTACTGTAATCAAATTCTCATCTAGGTTATCACTTAGAACGATGGCCCGATCAAATCTAGCCCTTCTCCTCTTTATCCTTTCAATCAACAAAATCATCCAAGGTTCAAGTTGGATAGATTTGGGAAGCCCATATAACCTTCTCATCATGGTTACTACAGCCTGTATATCATCTTTCAAATATCCCCTTCTCATGTCTATCCTATCCAGCTTGTTCTTTGGTAGGGGGTGCATTAGGTACTCCTTGTTAACAATTTTGTAAGCAAACTGAATATTATTGTTAAACCACTGCAAACCCTTGTCAATGGAGAATGCATAGAATTTATCGACCACTTTGGGCAAGTGAAAGACATCCTTAATGTTGTCTGGTCTAAGGTTAAGGATAATGTCTCCTATTTTATTCTTGACTATCCTCTAATCACAAACATAGTGTTGTGTGAGGGTTATGATCAAATCTGAGGATAAGATTGATACATGATGTACTAGAACATTGAAAAAACTTGAAAACATGAGAGAAGTGCAGTCAGCTAATCTTCCATTTGGGTTGGCACACTTGGTGATAAAATCATTCCAGTCCACATTTCCTATGTCAGTATTTTTTATTTCATTGTGAAGGTTTCCAACCTTAAAAGGAGCATGGTATCCTTTAAACAAGAACTTCATGGCTGATACAACTGTATTTTTTAACATTCTACAAGAAAACATGCAATTAATCAAAAAACACTTACCAAAAATAACTAAAAACTAAGCAAGAATGTCTCAGTGATTCCATAGAATCAAACCTAGAAGTTTAAAACCTACAGAATAAGTTTAACTCTATTCCTTTGGTGTTTTAGAGGTGTGAACACCAAAGAAATGACTGGCCTCTGAAAATCTAAAAGGGAAAAAAAATTAGGGTTGAACTACAAGATTTTTGTGTTTTAAGGTGTGAAGGATATGAATAAATTTCAAAGACAAAAAATGTGAAAGGGCGAAAGGTAGTCGAAAGACATAAAAGTGAATTCGGGATTTCAGAGATGGATTGGGTTATCAGAGGTCAAAAGGTCAAAAAAGAGAAAGAGTGATGGCCTTTCTATCTTCGGTGTGCAAAGTTTTAGAGTTTCAAAGACGTCAAAAGTCAGCGGAGGCTAAAAAGCCAAAAAGCCAAATATGACTTGTGTGTTGGGAAACTTGTCGGTGTTGTGAATCTTTAGAGATGTTGAGATTATCAGGAGGCTGAAGCTCCAAAAATGTGAAAGGAACTTTATCTTGGGAAACTTGTCAGTGTTGTAGAGCTTTAGATATGTTGAGATTATTCAGAGATCGAAACTCTAAAAATGCTAAAGCAACTTTATCTTGGGAAACTTATCGGTGTTGCGGTGCTTCAGAGATGTTGAGATTATTTAGAGGCTAAAACTTAAAAAATGCAAAAGCAACTTGGCTTCTTTTCTTCATGAAAATTTCTTGATTGGTCTTTTAGACCTTTGAGGGCAAAAAATTTAGGGACTGAGATGAACAAAATAGAAAAATTAAAACCCTAACCTAAAAATCCTCAAAACTGAGCAAGACCCTAACTATGATGATGCCTAAAATAGTAAAAATAAATAAAAGCCATAGAAAACCCTAGAACTCCCCAAGAGAAGGAAAAATAAAGGATAAAAGGGAAAAAATAAATTGAAACCCAACCTGAGAACAAGGGCATTGACAAGATCTCTATGATGAACTTAAGAGTGGTGTGATGAGCGTGGAATCTCGGCCAACACGGAGGAGAAAAATGAGAACAAGTGCATTTCCAAGCCTAGACAAACTCGTTGGGAAAACACTGATCAAAATCTTGAAAACAAGAAGTTGTAGAATGAAGAAAATCACTTTTATAAACCCTTGGGCTAAGTGATGTCATCATTGGGTTTCACACTTTTGAACTCTAAAAATGTGAAGCCCATGAGTCATGCATCCTCGACATTTGAGACACCGAAAGTCTGAAAGGACTTTTCCTCTTTTCTTAATCACAGGGTTTCAATATTTTAGAGTTTCACATGTTCAAGGTTCTAAGGACCTCTAAAATGATGGAAGTCTAAAAAGGAATTAAAACAATCCTCAAAAATGGTATTTTCCTTAAAAAATCCAAATAAAGGGGCCAAATAAAAAACCTAAAGACCCAACAAGAAAAAAGACGAGGGGGCCTTGGCCAAGTGGCCAAATTGGGGTGCTTGTTGTGGAACCACAACAATGACAATACTTTCCAATGCAAAGGTTATAATGTTCATGGTCTCTAAATACAAGCAATACAAAGAGAGGATGTTAGCAACTTAAGGAATCGAGAAGAATGGTGTGCTTGGAGCATGAACTGGACAAGGAAAAGTGGGGAATGAAGGTGTCATTGTGATCAATTAAATTTTGTTATCTAGTGTGAATTGAAAAGAAAGGATGATGCACAAACTCATTTTTGAAATCATTCTAGATTATTATAACAATTGGGAAAATGAATTTTGGTTTTAGAGGATTCAAACTTAAGTTATAACAACTATTGAACTTTAGAAAGATATGGCTTGAAATTTTGTTTTGTAAATGTTTTGTTTACTATCTATATTCCATTTTATTTGATATTCAAAGCATTATGAATGACTTTAGAAAGGTTACTATGTGGAAGTAAAACACATTTTTTGTTAAATTTGTATGTCAATATTATATTATACAAATTGCTTAGTATAGAAATGTTGAAAAACAATTACTGTGGTAGATGCTAGGATTTTATACTGTTTAGCTTGTAATTGCCTAATTTGGTAAAGGGTTGATTTTATTTGATGAATTCATAAATATTATATTTCAAATTTAAATGTAAGCCCTTGGACAAGTGTGAAATTGGATGAGGCATAACATCAAGTCAATTATGTGATAATTTGAATAAGATATGTTTCATTAATATCTTTCAAAATTCAATAAAGCATCAAAAAATATGCTACAGTATGATTCATGAAAAATATATTGCAATACACAAATAGGTGTTCATCACAACAAAAATATCCTATAAACAAACCTTTTCAAAGAAAATTTAAAAGAATTCTTAAAAAATGAGATAAACGGCTCCCTAGAGCCAATTGTTATACGATTACCAACCACATAAATAAATAAGTTAAAGACAAGAAATAAGTAATGATTCATGACACTAGTTTTTGGTCAAGATTCATCTTTGTTGCATATCCCAATAGTGTGACTTTATTCTTGTGTACTTCTTGTGTAGGTACATGTTGTATCCTTCTTTTTCTATCTGCAGAATGAGCAAAATTATGCCATCATAGCTTCAGCCTCCTCATGTTTCTTCTTTGCCTACATGGTATCTAACTGATTTTCCATGTTGTTGATAATATCGTGTTTGAAATCAAATAGAAAATGTATTATATTTGTCCTGGATACTCCAAATCCAGTAGCTTTACTAGCATTGGGTCTATATCCTCTTCCTTTCTTCACAACAACTCTTGAATAATTTAAGCATATCTTCTTTATATCATTCAAGTCTTTCAATGCAATATCTCCTCTGGCCATGAGATCAAGTGCATCGGCACTTCCTTCATGAATTCCTCTTAGGAACAATAGATTTTGGGATTCCTCATTGAGTTCATGTTGTGTTTCTTCTGCAAACTAAATAGGAACCGAGAAATATAATCTTTCAGGCTCTCATCTTCCTTTTATGTCATCTTAAAGATATCATCGCTCCTTAAATCATTTCCATGATAGTATTCCTTGTACTTTCCCAAGAAAGTTGTCTTTATCTCAGTCCAATTTTGGACACCATCACCTCCCAATCCCATAAACCATCTAAGTGTTGAGTCCTTAAGAGTAGCTGTAAACAACTTGAGCTTATGAGCATCTATGGTATAATCATAGCTTCTATAGAGGATATCAAACTCAAATAAGAATGTATTAGTGTCCTTTCTAATCAAGCCATAAAACTTTGGAAGAGTTAAAGTTGTCATGTTCTTAAGGTTATTGTTGTCATGCTAGTAAGAAATTGGAAAAGGAAAGGTGGGTGTTGGGTTTTCCATTAGTGGTTCTCTATTAGGAGGACATCTATATAGTACTAGAGATCTATCATGATTTTCATGTTCCCAGTTGAAATATTGCTGGCCTAAATGCAAATCAGTTAATATCTCAGCATAGAGTTCAAGGTTCAACGGCTCACCAAATATATGGAATCCAAACGGGTTGTCCTTTGAGGACGATGAAGAAGTTGTAGGCAAATTTTGTGGGGCATCAACATAAGGGTTGTATTCCTCGGATTGTGGGGCATCAACATAGGGGTTGGCTTCCTCAGATTATGGGGCATAAGAAGGTTCTCCTTGATTATCAATATTGCTTGCTTGGAAAAACCTACCTAAGGCATCTCTGGTTCTTCTTCTGTAACTCATACAGAGATATGCAGAGGTTAAAAAGATATTTTTAAAAAATAAAGGTCATGCTAAGACGATTTTGAATACTATTCTAGGAAAGATGGAAGATGACTTTTAACAGTTACTCAAATTGACACCATCCCCGAAACGATGCCAAAAATGATTTCCAAATTAATCTAACTAGTAACCAAGATAATTTGCCCATTACTTGCAGATTGGAAATACATAAAATAGTTATCAATTGATTCAATAGGCTCATTTATCTATCAACCCAGTGGCATGAACTTGAAATGGTGCAGCATAGTATATGCACTAAGTTACAATAACTGCCATCACTATTCTACTAAAAGGAAATATTGCATTGAAAAAAATATTGGAAAGTAACTTGTCTCTACAGGAATCATAAAGCTTCAAATAGCTTACTCTACTAAAAAAAATCCAAAAATCAAATAGGTCTCTACTTTGTATGCCTTGTTGCAGGAACAACCACATAGGCAACGTTGGTTTTGGTCAACTCTTTACTCTCTGAGACTAATATTGATGCAGACTCTTGACATCTTCGTAGGAATTAATATGATTCTACTTAACTTCTGGCTGATATCGAGCCTTTGATTAATAACATTGTTGATTAATTATGAGCGTAGACTGTGATAATGCAGTTCCTACCCTTTATCGGTTATGATACAGACAATTTCTGTCACCTTGATATGGACGTAATTGATTGTAATGTCCATATATTATTTAGTTATAAACTCACTTATCGTCCATATAGAATTGATTATTATTGAAGTTGATCAAATATTATAAATGTGGAAAATATTAATAATATAGATGATATTAAATAATTAATTTATAAAGATATTAATTACAGATATAAGGATATTGATTATTATTTTCTTTCTTTTGTTCATTAAATAAGGAATTTAAATAAATAGACAAATATATATTTATATTTAAACAATTATCTATGTATATATATATATATATATATATATATATATATATATATATATATATATATATATATATATATATATGTGTGTGTGTGTGTGTGTGTGTGTGTGTGTGTGTGTGTGTGTGTGTGTGTGTGTGTGTGTGTGTGTGTGTGTGTGTGTGTGTGTGTGTGTGTATACATTTGTATAGTTCACGTGCTAATATCGGGGCATGACAATGGTTGTAGGAACAACAGAGTACTAAATAACAACTAAAGAAATAGTAATGTTCACTCACCAAGTGGCCCCCCTTGGATGAGTGAATTGGAACAACTCAATATATTTTTATCAAAACAAAGACATCTTTTTTTTATTCATAACTGAAAAACCAAGTACATACTGAATAGAAATTGTATTAACTAGAATCGCCCAAAACTACAGTAAAGCCTTATGTTCTTATTGTTAATCTAACTCTTGATAAGTCTATAGTCAACTTATTTATAACAAAGGACTCCCTTAACTAACTCCTAAACTATCAACCATCTCAACAATATGGATTGCAACAGTTTTATCTCTTTTCAAAATATGTTTGAGACAATTCCTCAACTAACAGAACATGTCTTCACTTATCAAATGATCCAACAAAAATATAGGTTCTTCTTTACTAGATTTAATCTTGAGTGTAGTGGTATGTGCTTTAATTTCTTAATGGTAGTCTAATATATTTATGGCAATCGAAAAACCACTCCTTCTAGCAGTTGTTGAACTGGTCTAGAGCCCTTTGTGTTGTTAGCTTCTTCAATATCTGAATGACTTAGTCCTGCAAACAACGGTTAGTAGCATATGCCAAATTATAACATATGATTATCTCATCATCCTAATTTGAAAAAAACATTTTTATATACTAATTCATTCTTGTAGGAAAGGGTTTTCTTAGCTGCAAAAATATATTCACATTTCAATCATCCATAAGAGTATGAGTAATATAAAAAGTAATTAGTTAACACATAGGCAATATTAGTTAAGTCGTCCTTGTTCTTAACATCAAGACACAACTTTTAAAACTTAAACTAGGTCCTTATAATGCCTTTATACAAACATTGAATTAAAAGAGTTCAATGAAAATATAATAACAACCTAGCTTCTGGACTAACAAACTAAGAAAGCAAGGAACATAATAGGCCATAAAATGGCCTCATCACTGACAAAATATTGACATTATTCTTTCTCATGGTGTGAAGCTCCATACAAGTTTCCATGAGCTCATAGGAAATTCATTGATGACCCCATCAAAATAAATTGGTTAATTAGGAGTAACATTTTTTATTGATAAAATCTTTTACAATACTAGTTTGACACTTACTCCTATAATTATTGAAGGGTATATTGTCTCCGTCAATAAGTAGAAGGCTTATAGTCTCATCTATATTCAAATTGATACTATTATATAAGTCATTGGTGCATCAGTGTAATCATCACTAATCAAGACAATTCCCATCATAATATAATGGTAGATCATTCTTCATTAACATTGAAATAGCCAAATTTTCCATTGTCTAGTTCATGGGATTAATACTTTCTCATTGGAAAAATGTAAGAAATATCATATTTCTTTAAGATATTGTTACTACACATATTGAAAGCCATATCAATACATTCATTATTGACAAAGTAAGAATTTGACAAAAATAAATTCCTTGCAATTAAAAAAAACTCCAAATGCTTAGAGAGGGCCAAGGGGGATGTTACAGTGGTATAATGCTCAATTTTTCCATCTTACAGGGTAAAAGACAAAAACACAACATCAAGTAAGAAGAGAAAAGGGAGAAATATGGATATTTGTAAAGTTAGAAATTATAAGAATAAAACACTGGCTATCCTCATCATAGAGATCTTATTATGAAATGATTATGGTTGATTTTAATCAAAGGATGGAGTAATATGTTGGTGCACAAGTCAAGAAAAGACCAATGACATCACTTACAAGTTCATGAAGATGACCAACATCAGGAGATAGAAAAGTGATTAATTTTTTAGGTAGCAATAAATTGATAAATGGACAATGACAAATTAAGAAGAAAACATCGATTAAGAAAAATCACCTAATGATTAAGTAGTTGGTTCATCAATCAAATAATTGATTCACTAATCAAGCATGTGGAAAATAATTTATATTCATTGGAAGCAAAGACCATTAGTCAAAAACCTTATTTCAAACATGAATTATATAATTGTAAAAGATAATGTTTATAATAGAAGTGACTAAATTAAAGACAATGAAGCAACTTCATGATACAAATTATTTCCTTAAAACATAATGGAACCAATTTTTGAGCATGTGATTTGCTAAAGTGGCAAAAATTATGCAAATATGCTTCAGAGTTATTATGCAAATGGTTGTGAAAAGTTAATATTAAAGTCCCTTGTTTTGTGATCCATTAATAAGGAAAGTTTATTAAGTTGCGACATTATATGAAAAGACTAAAATGAAGAGATTGTGAGGTCTTACCTCGACCTGTCTTAGCTCGACAGTTGTTTTGACACTTGGTTAATCTTGATGATACATTGTTTAGAGACATTAGACCTATTTTTTATTATGACTTGCTATCATTAGACCTTATGACATGATTGTTATAGATTTATATGATGATGATGTTAGTCGTACTCTTTATATGCTCATATTTAGTTTCATGCTTACCTTATGATATATGAATTTTAAGTTATGTATTTGTGAAATTATCTTATAGAATAGTAAATGCTAATAGTGTAATGGTTCAATGATTAACTTAGGGTATAATGTGGATTATGTTTAAGATTCATGAAATGCAGTTCCTTTATATATATTGAGTTAGATGTTAGTATTTCACTTTTGATATGAATATATATGCATTGATTTTATGAGGTACTTGTATGCACCCTAAAATGGTCGCCTAGACTTTGGGCCCCCATTTAGCAATTTATCAAATCCTTGAATCAATATTTTCAAAAATTAGCATTTCTAGCTTTATATCAATTTCTTTGATCAAATCCTGTTTTATCATTTTCGATTATTTGCCTTGGGCTAACCACTTTATCCTAAGCCTTTATTTAATTAAAAAGAATTTCCTCCCCTTTTATTTAAATAAAAAGCCCCACCTTTTCCTCTTATCTAGAGTTGCACAAATAAAACATCATTCTTATTTTATAAAAAGAGAAAAAATACTTTTTGTCTCATATGAACACTAAAGTCAACTCCTATTTTCCTATTGGAGGATATTTGTGCACAAGGATCAAGCTTCCATTTTTCTCCACCGTTGATTAAGTCTTTTGCCTCTTAATCTCCATGGTCCATTCCTTTTTATTGTCTATAAAAGAAGAGCTCTCCTCCTCATTTGCATGTCCATTTTTTTTATGCTAATGTTATGATGCAAGTTTTCTAGGTCATTTGGAGCTTTTTGAAGACATCTTTGCATCCAAGCTTTGAAGACATTATTGTTGCATTGCATTTTTGTTGCATATTTTCTTTCATAGTTGCATTATCATGGCATTCATAACTTAGATTTTCTTTATGCAATAGATTAATTTCACATAGCTTAATTAGGAGAGATTGTAACACTTGCAATTTCCTTTTCGTAGTATAGTTTGCATTTTCCTTTTATAGATTAGATTTCCTTTCAAGCATTGCATTGTTATCATTGAGCTTAGCTTGCATCTTTAATCTAGCTTGCATTGCATTTTCATTTGGATTCATTGGAGATATTGACACTCTTGCCCTTGTCTTCAACCTTGAATCTCTCATTGTGTGGTTGACTAACAAGGTCATGAGTTTATAGCTCTAGCTGAGACCAATTTTACAAATCTTGCAACTCCATGCATAAAGAGCTATAGATCGATTTGTGAGGGCTCATTGTTGAGTTTTCTTGCATGTAAGGATTCATAGAAGTGTGACAACATTTTAGCACACATTTTTGGCGCCCACCGTGAGGCAGAACATTAGTGTTTTGTCTTTTATTTTTTGCATTTTCGTAAAAAAATTTCATCAATTTTTGGCTTTATTTTCGATCTTTGGTTTTTCTGTCTCAGAGTGTCACGTGACATTTTGCCAGTGTTGTGCGACAGTTCTTTGTATAGCGGCGTGACACTTTACCAGTTAAAAGTGTCACCCCCTTTGACAGAAAGTGTCACACTGTTTAAGGAGTTCTGTCACCTGCATATAGCGCGAACTGTCACTTAGAGATAATGTATCACACCCATATACGGAAAAGTGTCGCATGACATTTCTGGTGACTGTGTTGTCGCCTGTACCTGACAGTGAGCTTGTTTTTAGTTTTTTTTGTTATCTTGCAAGTTTCAGGTTCTCTGCTATCTTTTTGAAAAAAAATTAAAAAAAAATTTGCGTTTTCAAATCCGCGCCTCTGGAAAACGGGCAATCATTTTTGAAATTTTTTTGCAAATGGTATCGAAAATCAAAGTGTGATATATCATTGGAAAGGTCTTTCCAAGCCTAATCCAACCATGATGGTTTCATTTTTAAATTTTGTCATTTGATTAGTTATTTTTTGCAGATTATCTAAAATTTTTTATGTGCTAACCATTGTTAGATTTTGGATTTTCCTAACCTTTTGTTGGTCTAATAAGTTGTTTTGAAGGTGCTCTTGCTTTCATGAAAAATATTTAAAATCTACTAAGCGCATTGCGTTGGACTTGAGGTACTTTGTTCCATCTCTACAACATTTGGATTTTGGGATTAAAATTGAACCTCTCATGTGTTTGGCTTGAGTGTTTACATGCTTTCATGAAACACATTTCAATTGATGCTCTTAATGGGAAATGAAAGAACGTAGATTTATTTTTACAAGTTTGTGTAAATGAATATTTGTGTTTAAACTTTAAGTAATTCTTAGTTCCAATATCAAATATCTCATTGAGTGATTGAGGGCATGGATTCCTTCCTTGTTTACATAAGGAGTTAAATGCACCACTTTGTGGACTCACTCTATGTTTACTTAGAAAGTTAAATATTCCATTGTTTAACCCTTTTTCATTTGTGAGTAGTATTGATAAGCAACTTTAGATTACTTTTGATTAAGCTTGTTAGCTAAATTGGGTGTTGGACTCGCTTATTTCTAATCGCCCCTCATTATTTGCCTTTTGGGTGCAAGGTCAACATTCATACATGGGGGAGGGGTCTACTTGAAAAGAGCATTAAATGTTCCACAAAGTTTCCCCCTTTTTATGCTTTCTTGATCTCATTAGTTTTCTAAGGTGTGGACTCACTTTGAGTTTGTGTGAGGAGTTAAGTGTTCCACTTTTGGACTCACTTTGAGTTTGTGTGAAGAGTTAAATGTTCCACTTTTGGACTCACTTTGAGTTTGTGTGAGGAGTTAAATGTTCCACCTTGTGGACTCACTTCACATTCACTTGAAGAGTTAAATGTTCCACTTTTAGACTCACTTCACATTCACTTGAAGAGTTAAATGTTCTACTTTTGGACTCACTTCACATTCACTTGAAGAGTTAAATATTCCACTTTTGGACTCACTTCACATTTACTTGAAGAGTTAAGTGTTCCACCTTTAGTGCTTTAAATACTTTTAATAGTAAATTACTTAATTTTATTTTTAGAAGGCCTGTTTAGGGAGACACCACCTCAAGGGACGACCTTAACTCCCGTGTTTCAACGGAGTATAAATAGCGCGTGGTGAATCGAAAAACACCTCTCTTGAGAATTGAGTTTGATATCACTCTTGGCTAAGCCTCAAAGAACTTTATACCTTTGAGAAGTGAAGGAGGAGATTTGGGTTACCATCTCCCCCCAACTGTGTGATTTTGGATTCTTCTCATCTATGGATTTGGGCCTCACGTACCTTGCGTATATCAAGGACTCCTTTTAGAAAGCCACGTATATCCTTGTAGACAGCTTGTTAAAGTGTTGTTGTGTTCTATGTGCCTGCTAAAACATTTTCAAGAACATACACAAGTAGAACCTTTAAGGAGTAGCATACTAAGTCACTATCTCTGTTCATGCGCAAGGTTGCTTTGTCCCTTGCCCATTGCTTGAAGACTATTTGCTTGAACTCCCTGGTTGCTGTTCTATGTGCTTGATCATCATTGAAAAATCTTTTGAAAAAGCTAATTGGAATATTGAAACTGAGTTCTATCCTAGTGGGTTCTCTTTAGAAGCTTGGTCTTCCTTGGTCAATCCAGATCTCAGATCCTAGGTGCTGTCATGTTGCTCAACATCTCAATGAATGTTATGGTATCAATTGCACAAGATGAATCTTAGTCTTCTTCTTTCTTCTCCATTTCCCATGTTCTTCTAAAAGTCTTCTATTCCCATGGGAAATTTTTCTTCTTCTTCTTGATTCTTTTCCTCTTACTATCTAGTCTACCTTCTTCTATTCATCTATTCATTTCTTCTATGCTTGATTCCTCCTCTTCCATAACCATGAATCTTGACTATCTAGTTTTAGAACTTTTATTAAGAATAGATTATCTTGAGCTCATTGACATATTCGAAAAGTGTTGTTCCTCCAAAATTCTCATGAGTGACGAATTTATGACAAAAATAAAAGAAAAATTGATTAAATCAGATGCCTTTGCTAGAATCATACTCATGATCTCATCCAAATATTCTTCATCTTCTAAATCTTATCACGATTTTTCTAAACACTATTCACATTCTTCATCTTCCAAATCTTATCATGACTCTTCTAAACGTTATTCAAATTTCTCATTATACAAGTCCTCTTCCTACACTAAGTCTTCAATTTCCTCTTCTTCACGATCTCATTCTTCTTCTACTTCTTCAAAGAGTCTTACTTCTCTTCACAAGACATACCATAATGAGCAACGTGATAGTCGTTATGATACCTCTTCCACGAAGAGTGACACACCCACCTATGATGACTATGATGATGGACAATGTAGTGATACCTATGACACCTCTATTCCTAAGAGTTCTTCTAGTCGTGTCCTTGTGCTTACTGAAAATGGGTCCTCATATTGGAAAAATCATGATGGTGATCTATATGATTCAGATTTTGAAAGAAACTTTGATGAGTTTTGTGAACAATACCTTGATTATAATCTAGCTACTACTGTTGAGGAATATAAAATGCATAGTGCTGATTTGAAACATAAATATTATAAGAATCCTTCCTCTAAGAACATTCATGCGGAAAATAAAGATTGCACTCTCAAGCAAGATCATGTTAATGCTAAACCTTTGTCTTGTGATGGTTCCCTTCCATCCCCCACTTCCTCCAATACTCATACATTTCTTAAAGCTTCTAATTCTTCCAAATCTTTCACAAATCCTTCATCCAACAAAGATCCTAATGCTTTTCATGTGGTTCCTTATAATTATCCTCAAGGGCTATCTCTTAAAAAAACTCAAGCTAACTTTCACTTGGCTGCAAATACTTTCAATAATGCTAAACCTAAAGAGTCTAAGCTTTTATATGCTACAATGCCTACTTCAACTAGTCCTTCACCATCTCTTCCAAAGTCTTCCTTACAACTCCAACCTGCTTCCTTGTCCTTAGAAGTGGCTTCATGTCAAGAGGACTTTAAAAATAAAGAAAAAAATATAAAGAAAGATCAAGATCAAGAACCCTCCATGTCATCCAATCCTTTTCATAATGTCTCTCCTCCATTTCATAGTTCTTTTGATCCTTTACGCCCTTCCTCATTCATTCCACCATGTCTTAATTCTTCCTCTAAACAAGACCAAGCTACTACTCACACTATTGAGCTTATTGATAAACAAAATAACCTTACCCCACTTGCACTTTCCAAAGATGATACTTCCATTAAGGTTATTAAAAATGGTGTTGTTACTTCTGATGTTAAGCCTATTGAAAATCAAGAGAAAAACCCTACACCTATGTTATCCAAAGCTACTTGTCAAGATCAAAGTCTTCTATCTTCTTGTTCTACCACTCCATGTTCGCTTCCACTTTCTACTCTTCCTACATCTTTGCAAGCTTTGAACAATTCTATCAATGAAGTTGCTCCTATTCAAGATGTGCATGACCCTGTTGAAAATTCTAATGCTCACTCTAAAGATGCTAATATCCTTGGTTGTGATATAGATGCTGATGAACTTATTGATTATCCTTTTGCATCTTCCACTTCCATCCTTAGACCTCTTCCACCGCTGCTAAGGGCTTCATGTTTTCCATCCATTTTGGGTCCTTATGTCCCTCCATCTCCTATATTTCCTTAAGATCAACATAGATGCATACCCTTGAATCCTTTTCATCCACCCACCCATCTAAACCATTCATATCCTTCTTTTCCTTCCACAAGTCCTAAGTCTTTTGGAAGTAACTTGAATGTTCTATACAAGAAAAAGAAGCAATACAAGAATCTATCAAAAAAAGATTACCATGTCTCCTCTAATCGACATGGATACATAAAGTCAAAAGAGATATCTAAGAAGAAAGCTATAAGACAAGTATGGGTTCCAAAATCCATCATTGAAGATATTCTCTCTAAATCATCAAAAGGAAATAAAAATCTTAAGGCTATATGGATTTCAAAGTCTCTCTTGAAAGAGTCTTATGTTGAACAAAAAGTAAAATTGACATTCAAGCTTCCAAAGGCTTCCACTTCATTTTCTTCCAAAAACATTCTTTAATTCCATGCGCCTAAACCACAACCTTTTCTAAACATTCATCATATTCCTTCTCATATTTCTTCGTTCACATTTCTTCTATCCTCTCGCCACCCTTCAAGGTGTGTGTTGATGTTGATCTTGCCTTCCTTTTCATCTACCCTTTCACAATCCTTCCATTCATTATCCTTCTACCTTCTATCTTTTTTCCTCATTTTCCTATTCCTCATATCTTCCAACCTCACTCGCTTTACATAAGCCTTATCCTCCATTTTTCCTTTCATCTCCCTTTCCCTATCAACATCTTTGAGCATATCATTTTGAATCCTTGGCATATCATGGTTTATCCTTTCAAGGAGCATTATCTAAAAGCTTGCCTTCTTCCAAAAAAAATAGAAAAATTCAAAAATAAAAAATAAAAAATTTGAAAATGTACCATGGTGAAAACTTGGAAACAGGCACCTTGGTAGTAAAAGTAAAGAGAAATAAATTCATCCCATGGTGAAAACCACTCCCTTGTGGTGCCTTGGATAAGTATCGTGATAAAAACCTGGCAATCAGGCATCATGCATAGTTCTTTTACATATTTCATTCATTTCGTCTTCGATCTTTGATCTTGACAATGTTGACCTATACACAAACATTTGGCTATCTTGTGAGTTATCTTATGATGATCTTGCTTTCATTTCATTCATGTTTAGGCTTCATATTCATTTTCCTTCATTCATTCTAGTTTTTTCCCCCTTTGGTCTTGATCTAATAAAAAAGAGTAAAACACGATGCTATGAAGCCTCTTGACATGTCTACTCCTTTGGACTGCATCCTTCCTTCTTTTGCAATGTGCTTTTGTGACTTATCCTATGCTAACCTCTCATTGCTTGTCCAAATGCACTTTACATGACAATTATTTTCCCTAGCTTGGGTACTCTTCAGGAGTTTTCCCTTGAGGATTTCTTCCCTTCACTCTCCTCCATTCTCCTGTCTTCCATCTCTTCCACCAGCTTGCTAATCCCTCTTGTCCCTCACCTTCTTAAACATTGGGAATACATGATGTGATTTTGCTTGGAAGTTTGATGCCCATTCTGTCTGGGGGCATCTTTTGTACATATTTATTGATCTTAAAAAAATCCAAAAAAATGGTATATTGTTAAAAATCTTAAAAAGCATAAAAAGTCCTGAAAAAAATACAAAAAAATAAAAAAATGCAAAAATTAAAAAAAAATAGAAAAAGTGCCTTGGTGAAAACCTGAAAACAGGCGCCTTAGTAGCAAAAATACAAAAAAATTGAAAAAATTAAAAAAATCTAAGTGGTGAAAACTTGAAAATAGGTGCTAATTGAAGCCTTTGCACTCCTATTTGTTAGCATGCGTCCTTGACACTGAAACTTTCTCCATCATGCCTTCACCTTATTTGACTTGGTCTGGAATTAGTATTTGTCTTTGTCTAGGAGGCATACCTGTTAGCATAGATCCTTTAGGTGCATTTGTCTCTTGGTGCATTTCATAAACAGGTGTTTTTCAACACCACCCCAAACAGTGTTTTTCAACACTGTCCTTGCGTTGAGTGTTTCTTAACACTTATCAGATATCTTACCCATTAGTTTAAGTATGATGTGATATTTCTCATTGGTAGATGTGATAACCAGAGTTTGATTCTATGACCAACACACACACATAAACAATCAACTCACTTGAGATATGTTGACTTTATTTTTCTTTGTGTGCTGTCTATGAGGATTTCTTTGATGAGTGGTCTCTCCTTGAAAAGTTTTCGATGATGCATAGCTAGAAGACTGAGGGTATGAGAACATGTTTTATTTCTTTATCTACTTGTGGGTATATTTTGTTGATCCTCACTGTCATGAGCATTTATGCTAGTTTTACTTGACACTATGGATTGACAAGGTATTATCCTTGACTGTTTTGTGAGTGCATGCTTATAGCCATCTTGACCTTCTTATGTCTTGATACAAGTATAATCTCGCCATATCAAACTTAGGTAATCTCACTGTATTAATCATCTTGACCTCCATGTCTTTGATGCCTAGGTGGGATTTTCACATTTCTATCTGATAAAAATCATATTCATATCCATATAGTTATGCTAGTGTGCATTGTATGATCTGACAACTCTACCTCACGCTCGATGATGATAATTAGATGTCTATGAGCGTTATGACCTTGCAAGTCAACCACTTTTCATAGTAGCTTGCATTCTTAGGTTCATGATTAGATTAGTTCTTTACATTTTGCATAGGGAGAGAGCGCTCATTTTCATCATTTACGGACTAGTCGGTCAACTGTGCTCATTTTCTGATTCTTCTTGATCATATCTTTCATTTCTGGTCTTTCATATCACATCATTTTCTATCTATTTTCGGACTCGAAATCAAAATCTGAGTCGCGTTTCCAAGTTTTCTCATTTTTCTACACAGTTGACTAACCTTTTGAGGCATAATTCTTCGATCTTTGATGGAATTTCTTATTTTCCATGTCTTCCAAACTTCTAGTCTTTCATTCACCCCTTTCACTTCATTTCTCTAAGGTTTGACTTAATTTTTATCTTATATCTTTTTCAGTCAAACCTCGTCAACCTAGAGCATGTCTTCACTGTTTGATGGTTATCCTATCATGCTCCATCCTTTGATTATGATTTATTGTGACTTGATCAGGTTTATCAATTTGTTGTTCTCCTCTATCTAATTTCAATTTCAATTTTGAGGGGGCAGTACCTATCAACTTTAAATCTTTGATTTAGCTTTATCATTCAGCTCAGCTTGAGATTTTTATTTGGAGACTTGATTATCACCTAGCAGCGATGGTGGTGATTTTGTCTTTCAATTTTTCAAACTTGATTATTGCCTAATAGCAACGATGATAGTTTTGTCTAAGGCTTGATTTGCACCTAGCAACGATAGTGTTGGTCTTGTCTTTCAGTTTTTGCTTATTTTTGTCCTAATGTGTTCCCAAAATGAACACACATCTGAGTTGTTTTGTGATCCTAGATCCATCTCACATTTTAATTCTTCTTTGACTGCATGTGTTCCCAAAATGATCACACATTAGTCAAAGAGGGGCAAATGTATACACCCTAAAATGGTCGCCTAGAATTTGGGCCCCTATTTAGCAATTTATCAAATCCCTAAATCAATATTTTCAAAAATCAGCATTTCTAGCTTTATATCAATTTCTTTGATCAAATCTTGTTTCATCATTTTCGATTATTTGCCTTGGGCTAACCACTTTATCCTAAGCCTTTATTTAATTAAAAGAAATTTCCTCCCTTTTTATTTAATTAAAAAGCCCCACCTTTTCCTCTTATCCTAAGTTGCACAAATAAAGCATCATTCTTATTTTATAAAAAGAGAAAAAATATTTTTTGTCTCATATGGACACTAAAGTCAACTCCTATTTTTCTATTGGAAGATATTTGTGCACAAGGATCAAGCTTCCATTTTTCTCCACCGTTAATTAAGTCTTTTGCCTCTTAATCTCCATGGTCCATTCCTTTTTATTCTCTATAAAAGAAGAGCTCTCCTCCTCATTTGCATATCCATATTTTTTATGTTAATGTTATGCTGCAAGTTTTCTAGGTCATTTGGAGCTTTTTGAAGACATCTTTGCATCCAAGCTTTGAAGACATTGTTGTTGCATTGCATTTTTGTTGCATATTTTCTTTCATAGTTGCATTATCATGGCATTCATAGCTTAGATTTCTTTTATGCAATAGATTAATTTCACATAGCTTAATTAGGAGAGATTGTAACACTTGCAATTTCCTTTTCGTAGTATAGTTTGCATTTTCCTTTTATAGATTAGATTTCCTTTCAAGCATTGCATTGTTATCATTGAGCTTAGCTTGCATCTTTAATCTAGCTTGCATTGCATTTTCATTTGGATTCATTGGAGATATTGACACTCTTGCCCTTGTCTTCAACCTTGAATCTCTCATTGTGTGGTTGACTAACAAGGTCATGAGTTTATAGCTCTAGCTGAGACCAATTTTACAAATCTTGCAACTCCATGCATAAAGAGCTATGGATCGATTTGTGAGGGCTCATTGTTGAGTTTTCTTGCGTGTAAAGATTCATAGAAGTGTGACAACATTTTAGCACACAATACTGACATCGAAATCGAGTGTGCAGGATTATGACCATGGTTGTAAATGTGAGGAAACAAGGATGGGTCTATGTGAAAATTAGTTTAAAACCAACGTCGACTCTAAGAAGAGAACGACCTCATTGTTACATGATTTTATTCATAAATGTGATGCATGTATGTATATGGTTGCAAATTTTTGTAAATGCATTATTAGATGTAATTTCATTTTGTGAAAATATTAAATATCCACTAGACATGCCAAGTGTGTAATGTGATGTGTACTTTTGTGAGGTGTCACTTGACACCATTGTGATGAGATGACATGCCTAAGTGGAATGTGGACCCCACCTTTTCCATAAATTATCTTGTGTATCCCTAGGCTTGGTAGTGGTTTAGGGAACCAAGGTTATGTCTTCATGATTCTATTTTCGGATGCAAACTTAACTTGAGTTTTTGAAGGGGTATATGGAGTCATATGGTGTAGTTAGGGTTATTTTTTAGTGCCTCAAGTCATGTACATGGGTTAGGGGGACTATTTTTACCATTTTTACTTCCCTAGGCTTTCATATTGCCTCTCTAAGTGGGCCATCTTTGGTAATGCCGAATTTGGAAATATTTTCCAGGTTAACTCACCTTCCTATATTTTAAATTGCATTCCATTACCATAGCAAGGGCAAGTGGAAAGTTAGCTAGGATCTAAAAACCTAATTTACTTGGGATGAGAGAATGAGAGAGGATTGTTTTTAGAGTCTATAAGAAAAAGAAATTAGACACTTCTTGACTATGCAAGTTGGGAGATAAAGAGGAAAGGACTTGAGAAATTTTCTAGTGGTTTTGAGAAGGGAAGTAAGCTAGGAAGCAAAAGGGATAGCTCTTCTACAAACCTTCATTGCCATTGCTTAGGAGAAAGGTTGGTGGATCTATCATGTTTATGTTTGTGTAATTACTATTACCAATTCTGAGGTCAAATTGGTACAACCATGCTGGCTGGAGCTATTTGTTGATATCTTAATGTCTATGACAGTTTTCGATCTTTTCTATGAGTATTGTTATCAAAGATTCAACGTTTTAGCAATTTTGTTATGAGGGAATATTTGAGACTCATTACATCTCATTAATTGTCATTCAATCAGTTGATATACAACAGCAACATAAATACAAATGCATGTATTTAAGAACAATTCAGAAAAAGGCTCACACAAGCCGTGAGCATAGCCTATCTCTTAGTTTAATTTAAAATAGCATTTAAAAGACAGAATAGAGGAGGGAGAGTTAGAGAGTTTTATGCAGATAGCTTGGAAAGTGATTATTTTTTAGATCCTTCTTAGTTTTTTGCCTTTCTTGCTTGTAGCTCAGTTATGGGGATGATCTTGTATCACCTTTGAAGCATGAATAAAATACAGATTGGAGGCCATTATTGAGTTCATCTTGTTGTATGTGAGTCTATCTAATTTGATGCTTATTTTTGTGATCTATCTATGAATCCTTTAGTAGGTTGTCTCAGTTTTAACATCTGCAAATGAATGTTTTGATAGTCATATAGGTTGTAAGTTGTGGGTTATATTTCAGATTCTTAGCTGTGAATATCCTTATTCCTATTACCTTTTTTGAAGTAAAGAACATCCTTCTTACAAAGAAATTATATGTGATTATCTTGACATCAATATTGTGTCAAGTATTAGTCTGTTCTTAGGAAAGTTTCATTGTGTTAAGGCACTATTTTTCCCCATCTTTCAGTTTTGGTGTATCACCTCAAGTTTTTCATTTAAGCTTTTCATGTTCAGTGTTTATTTTTCATGCAATCCTCCTATCCCTTTTCCCCATTAGTTTTCAGTATTTCAAAAAGCAAATAGGTGATCATCATATAGGAACTGGCCTAGAACCTGGAGATTCACTCCATTTTTGGGAAACCCACACCCCAGGAGTGTTTCCATGTTTCTCTAGAAGGCTAGATTTTGCCTATCTAGCAAAGTGCAATTTTGGTTGATAATAGTTTTTGGCACGCCCGGTGGGACCAGTGACTGATTTTTCCAGTCATCTTTTGCAATATTTTTGCTATTGTTTGTGTGTACAGCAGTATTTTCAACTTTGAAGAGGTTTCAAAATTACACACTTGGCGACTCTGAGCTTTGGAAAGGTAGAACCAGTGTATTGCAACATATGAGAAGAGTGCAAACAAGAAGTAGCTCTTCAGATTTTGAATATTTGCAGCTATCTCCACCTAGGAGAAGAGGGAGAGTAACTGAAAAGCCCAAAAAGATAGTGGTTTATACAAGAAAAGCTAAGTCTACCCCCGCTGCAGTTAGAGTGTATCCTGTTGTTCCGATTTTCACTACACTAGGAAGTCAATTTTCGCAGGCTCCCATGGCATTACAAAGGAACCAGCCCTTCGTTTCATTCAATCAAGGCAGCCCCTTGAATCTAACTCAACATGATGTCATTCCTGTGGCTGCATTAAAAAGTTTACCATATTTTACAGGTGAGGATCAAACCACCCCAGTTGAACACATAAAGGATGTGGCTAATCTTTGTGCCCTACACCATGTTACAGAAGATAATGTTGCAGTTAGGTTGTTGGCTACGTCATTTAAAGGAAAAGCATTACAGTGGTTCAGAAGGCTACCGGTGGGTTCTATCGCTGATTGGGATCAACTTGGTATTGAGCTTTGCAAGTTTTTTGAAGACAAATCCGACCATCTATCCTTGGTAGAGTAGTTGTCAACTATCAAAAGGGCCCCTCATGAGCAAGTGACAGATTTTAACTTCCGTTTCCAAAGGACGTGGGATAGAATTCCACAAACGGTAAGACCCTCAGCTGAACATGCGTTTTTATATTATTTGAGGGCTTTTAATAGTGATATAGCAGTTATGATACAATCTATGCAAGATGTTACACTCCCGAATGCTTATGATGTAGTTGTGAGAGCAAAAAATAGCCTTATACAGGCTGGAAAAATTGCCCCAAGGCCACCTATGCCAATTTTTCCAATAGCACCTATAGTTCAGTCAATGATACCTTTGCAAGCAGCCCCCTTAGTTGTTATTTCAGTAGTGCCAGCATTACCAGCACCCAATACACAACCCAATTTTCAAGGCAGTGCCCTTCCAGCTCAATTTGTGGATTTACAAGAGATTAAGGGTATTTTGCAGACTTTTGGTAATGAAATTGTGAATATGAAAAAATAGCAAAGTCAAGGATATAGGCCTTACCAGCCCTCTTATCAATCCCAATATCAGCAAAATCAGGGCAATAAACCACCTCATTAGCCAAATAACCAAGGCCAAAGACCAAATCTTAATACAAGGCCTTATCAACCTTATAACCCCAATGTTACTAGCACCTCAAATGAGTTGGTTCCCACTCAAAACAACCTAGTTCAGGATTATGAGTGATGTTTTCCATGTAACCAACAACATAATCAAAGTACTTGCACGAATGGGGTCATAAATCAGGCCTTAATGGTTCAAGGTATTCCAAATTCACAAGATGAAGGTTCTGATGGAGCCACTTTACAACAACATGAAGGAAGACCACCAGAGACAACTCTAATAAATTGGCAGGATGATGATTTTTGTGGCACGAATCAAGTTGTTCTCTCTATTGCAGACAATACTAGAAGTAAAAAGAGAGCAATAGAAAGTGGTCAGCAAGCTGCAAGCTCGTCTAATTCTAAGAGTATGCAAATTTTTCCAAAAGGTTTAGATTTAGCTAGTAAGGAACAACCTACAATTCCGATACAACCAGCTAGTGTTAACATTGATGTTGCTACTACAAAGGCCTAATCTAAGGTTGGTATGACTTCTTTTAATATTTTGGATCATATGAAGAAGGCAAATGTATCTATTTTCATGTGGGATTTTTTGGGGGTTCCAGGTCAAAAGGACCTTCTGCAATCAGCTTTATCAGGTTTAAGTCTTTTTAGTAAACCTGAAAGTGAAGAAACTAAATTTGTAATGACTAATGCTGTTACAAAAGGAAATGAGCAGCAACCCCTAGCAGTCAAACCCCCACCCTTTTACGTATCTCTGATTATAGGAAAGCACTTAGTCCACAACTGCATGATTGATTCAGGTGCAAATAGCTCAGTGATGCCCAAACAGATTGTAGACAAGTTGGGTATCAAATATGAACCGCTTGAAAAGGGAGTTGTACAACTAGATGGGACTGCCGTTAATACCATAGGGGTCATTAAGAATCTCGATTTAACCTTGCAAGCTTGTCCAAATTTTTCTATCCCACAAGATATTTTTGTCATAGAGCTACCTCCTTATTTTGCTATATGTTTATCAAGGGATTTCACTGCCAAAATTGGAGGTTATTTATCATCTGATTGGTCTCACATGTTGTTTAGAACCAGGTATGGCACCAAAGTTACTATAAGATTAGAGCCTATAGCCAAAGCTCATATTGAGCCTTATTCTCAAAGCCCCATAAATGCCAACTTGCTCGTGAGTGAGCAAGAGGAACAACCTAAAGTTCGAGAAGGTAACACTCAAACCGAAGAAATACCAGATATTCTTCTTGATGAATGGGCCTTCCGAAATCAAACTGAAAGTCCATGTGAAAATATAGGACATGCTGGTTTGGGCATGTATTTAGTACATGAAGTTGATTCCTTCATTCCCAATCTAGAAAAAAGTGCAGAAAAATAGTTTGGACAACAAGGTAACGAAGTTTGGGAGCTATTTTTTGATGGTGCAAGGAACAAGGTTGAAGCTGGTGGAGGTTGCATGTTGATCTCCCCAAGAAATGAAAGGTATTTTTTAGCTTTTCATTTTTGTTTCAGTTGTTCAAATAACACGGTTGAGTAAGAAGCCTTGATCCATGGACTAGAATGGGCAAGAAGGATTGGTATCAGCTGTTTGAAAGTGTATGGGGATAGCGAGTTGATCGTTAATCAAGTGAGAAACCAAAATGTTACCAAGAATGAGCTGCTTAAATCTTACAAGCACAGAGTATGGGATCTTCTTGATAGTTTTGATGCCTTCAATCTAATTTCCATACCCAGAAATCAGAATAAATATGCTGATAGACTGGCTGCTATTGGTGCTGAATTTGATATTCCAAAAGAAATTAGCAGCGAAAGAACCAACCAGCATGTCAAGGTTGTTATCAGACCTACTGTACCTGATAATAATACACATTGGTAGGTATTTGAAAGTGACCAGCAAATAGTAAATTTTTTAAGAGAGGAAGCCGAGTTTTCTCAAGCTAACCAGAAGAGCTTTCAGCATTAGTATGCTGGTTAGATTATTCAGCTAAAAAATTAATAAGATGTCGAAGGGTTTGGTCACCCTTGAATCCATTTTTAACACTGATAATGAGACTAGAAAATCAAAGGCCAGCATGCAGGTTCAGCAGGAACATTATAAAGAAGTTGAGGTATTCGAAGGAAAGTTGTTAAAGCTGGGTAAGGTGTGCACAGCAGAGGAGCAACATTCATTTACCCAACTTTTTCAGGAATTCAATGATGTCTTTGCGTGGGAATATGGTGATTTGAAGGGGTTTAATCCCCAACTTGCTCAACACACTATTGAGCTTGAACCAGATGCTAAACCAGTAAGGCAAAAATAGAGGCCTTTGAATCCAAAGCTGGAGCCGCTTATGCAAAAAGAACTGAATAAGCTGATTGAAAGTAGTATTATTTTCCCTATTAAGCATACTTCTTGGGTCTCAAACCTTGTGCCTGTAAGGAAAAAGAGTGGCGAAATATGACTATGTGTCAATTTTCAAGACTTGAATAGAGCTTTGTTGAAAGACCGGCATCCTTTGCCTTCTATGGAGCAGATCCTTCAAGTAGTCTTAGGATCAGAAAGATTTTCCTTGCTAGATGGATATTCAGGTTATAATTAGATCTTGGTAAGGGAGGAAGACCAGTTCAAGATAGATTTTACCACCAAGTGGGGTACTATGGCATATAAAAAGATGCCCTTTGGTTTGTCCAATGCTGGAGCAACCTTTCAGAAAGCCATGGATATGGCTTTTGATAAGTTAATGTATAAGATTGTTTTGGTTTACCTGGATGACATCACTATTTTTTCTAGGCGAGTGAAAGATCATCTAAAACATCTAAGGTAGATTTTTGAAAGGTGTAGAGAGTTTGGGATATCCCTTAATCCCAAGAAATGTGTTTTTTTAGTCCATGAAGGTAGATTGCTTGGTTATGTGGTGTCTAAACAAGGTATCACCATTGATCCTGAAAGGATAACAATAATCTTGGCTCTTCCTTTGCCAGCACACAAGAAAGGATTACAGAGCTTTATTGGCTGAATAAACTTTTTTAGAAGGTTTATTCCAGATATTGCAAACTTGTTGAGCCCACTGACAGCCATGTTATGAAAAAATACACCTTTTAGCTGGACTAAAGATGGGAAGAGGAGCTTTGAGCTAATTAAGGAGGCACTTGCAGCAACGCCTACACTTGTAAATCTTGATTTTTTAAAGGATTTTGTCTTATACACCTATGGAGATATTGACTCTATCTCGGCAATGTTAGTGCAACACAATGATGAAGGCCTAGAGCAGCCAGTGGCATTCTTTAGTCAAGGTCTTAAGGACTACGAGCTCAGGTATTCATTTGTAGAAAAGCATGTGCTCGCTATCATAAGAAGCTTAAAAAATTTTAAGCACATGTTGTCAAATAATAAGATCATCCTAATGGTTGCTCATCCAAGCGTCAAGGAATTCCTTTTAAGTAAGGATTTAAGTGATAAGAGAGCTGGTTGGGTGACTAAGGTAATGGAGTACGATGTAGAGATTAGGGTCACCAAGCTGATCAGGGGAAAAGGGTTATGTGAGCAGCTTGTTGATGCTGTAAGCAACAAAGAAGGGGGTGAACATGTTGCTGTTCTAGTTATTCAGAATGGTGAACAAGCTGTTTTAGATTCTGTCACTGATTGGGTGCAGCAAATGACACATTTTTTGCAGACTAGTGAATGTCCACGAGGCTTGGATAAAGCAAAACAAAGGTATTTTAGACTGCAGTCCATACCTTACGTCCTTTTGAATAATTTTCTTTTTAGAAAAGACTTTAATGGAGTTCTTTTGAGATGCATTGAGGCTGATCACGTAGACAAAGTGTTGCATGAATTCCACAATGGGTCAATTGGAGGTCACTTCTCACCCAGAGCGACAGCCCTTAAGGTGTTGAAAGGTGGCAATATTGGCCCACTTTGTTTAAGGATGCACACATATGGGTTCGTAAGTGCAAGGAATGCGCATTATTCGCTGGTAAGGAAAGATTGGTAGCCTTACCTTTGCAGCCTATTCAAGTTGAGTAGCCTTTTGTCAAATGGGGGCTAGATTTTATTGGGATAATAAATCCACCATCCAGTGCTGGCCACAAGTCGATTCTAACAGCCACAAACTATTTTACTAAGTGGACCAAGGCAGTGGCGCTTAAGGAGGCTAATGAAGGTGCTATCCTAAATTTTTATGAGGAGTTGGTTTTCAGGTTTGGTGTTCCAGAATCCATTATCTCTGATAATGCTTTAGCTTTTACAGGTTTTAAGATTTCTGATTGGGCTGTAAGAAATAGAATTTATTTGAACACATCTTCCAATTATTATCCGCAAGGCAATGGCCAAGCAGAGTCCACTAATAAAAATCTGATTAGAATTATTAAAAGGACCATGGAAGGTAATTAGCGAGCTTGGCATACACAACTAAAATCAGCTTTGTAGGCTGATCGAATTACTCAGAAAAGGTCAACTGGGCAATCGCCATTCAAACTTGTTTACGGAAGGGAAGCTAGGTTACCTATTTCTTTAGAGCTTCCAGCTCTTGACTTGGCCAATCAGCTTGATATGTTAGAAGAAGAACCAATGACCGTAAGGCTGGCTCAACTTTTTGAGTTAGAAGAAACAAGGTCTGAGGCTTTGAGGAAGATGGAACACCATCAAGAGCAGATGAAGAGATCTTTTGACAAGAGGGCATATCTAAGAGTTTTTAAGCAAGGTGATATAGTACTAAAGTGGGATGTACTCAAAAGAAAACCTGGGAAGCATTCCAAATTTGATGCATTTTGGAGCGGACCTTATATTATCTCAGAATGTAAAGAACATAATGCTTTTCAACTGTCAAGGTTGGATGGCAACATGGAGTGAATCCCAATGAACGAGATTCACCTCAAGCATTGTTTCAGAGGTAGGATCTATCCTTGTACATACTAGAGTTGTTTGTAGCTAGCAATAAGTGCTGTGGCACATCTTTTTCTTGCAGTTTTGTTTCCCTAAGTGCTGTTGTGTAGTTTTCCTAGTGTTTCCCTACTTTCAATAAAGGTTTCCAAGTCTTCAGAAGAGCTGTAGAAAATAGAACAATTCTACTTGCATGCAAATACAATAGCCAATTAGGCACATTCATACATGTGCTCATAAATAGCAAGTTGAACACTTTAGAGCATCCTATTGCAGAACATATATAAATATGACTCCCTGGTTACGATATTGGCATACACCTAGCCTTGCTCTATTTTGCACAATCCCGTTGTTTCAATGTTTTGCAATCATTAGATCAGTCATTCTTGTTTTCAGTCAAGAGCCATTAACACCACTCAGAATGATGAAGGGGAGCCTACCTCATCATTCTGAGTCATGCCAATCAAATGGGGCTGAAAACAACAATCACTATTTCAAACCAAGAAGGGAAAATATCTATTGTTGACTCAGAGCCCAATGGATTGTTTAAGGCTACTGATTGTTTATGTCTAGCAGGCAGACACCCCTCAGAGGTCGCCAATTTTGTTACCAATTCTGAGGTCAAATTGGTACAACCATGCTGGCTGGAGCTATTTGTTGATATCTTAATGCCTATGACAGTTTTCAATCTTTTCTATGAGTATTGTTATCAAAGATTCAACGTTTTAGCAATTTTGTTATGAGGGCATATTTGAGACTCATTACATCTCATTAATTGTCATTCAATTAGTTGATATACAACATCAACATAAATATAAATGCATGTATTTAAGAATAATTCAGAAAAAGACTCACACAAGCCGTGAGCATAGCCTATCTCTCAATTTAATTTAAAACAACATTTAAAAGACAAAATAGAGGAGGGAGAGTTAGAGAGTTTTATGCAGATAACTTGGAAAGTGATTATTTTTTAGATCCTTCTTAGTTTTCTGCCTTTCTTGCTTGTAGCACAGTTATGGGGATGATCTTGTATCGCCTTTGAAGCATGAATAAAATACAAATTGGAGGCCATTATTGAGTTCATCTTGTTGTATGTGAGTCTATCTGATTTGATGCTTATTTTTGTGATCTATCTATGAATCCTTTAGTAGGTTGTCTCAGTTTTAACATCTGCAAATGAATGTTTTGATAGTCATATAGGTTGTAAGTTGTGGGTTATATTTCAGATTCTTAGCTGTGAATATCCTTATTCCTGTTACATTTTTTGAAGTAAAGAACATCCTTCTTACAAAGCAATTATATGTGAGTATCTTGACATCAATATTGTGTCAAGTATTAGTCTGTTCTTAGGAAAGTTTCATTGTGTTAAGGCACTATTTTTCCCCATCTTTTAGTTTTGGTGTATCACCTTAAGTTTTTCATTTAAGCTTTTCCTGTTCAGTGTTTATTTTTCATGCAATCCTCCTATCCCTTTTCCCCATCAGTTTTCAGTCTTTCAAAAAGCAAATAGGTGATCATCATATAGGAACCGGCCTAGAACCCGAAGATTCACTCCGTTTTTGGGAAACCCACAGCCCAGGAGTGTTTCCATGTTTCTCCAGAAGGCTAGATTTTGGCTATCTAGCAGGGTGCAATTTTGGTTGATAACAATTGCATTGTGAGAATGTAAACTTATGTGTGAATCTTGTAATGTGTTGTTTCATTTTGCTTATATGATTCTTCTCTTGTTTTACCTTCTTGTTTTACAAATATTTTTTTGGGTGTGTAAGATACTCTTCATCCTTGGGAGGATTTGAGGATGTCTTGGGGTGAAGGGCTTAGTTGGGAATTCCATATGTTTGAGAGCTTAGATGTATGGGCATCCTTGAGGGCCTACTTATGTTTTTGTTTGGGGGCCATAAAGGACGTGTTGATGCTCTTGGTGTTGAGTTGTATGTTGGAAGGAGCCTTGTGAAGGCATGTAAGAAATATTTAAAATTCTTATTTTTGTATGAGTAAGGTGTCTCGATATGAGAAGTTTCCACGTTCACCCATTTATGGATCCAATTTTGATCTTTTGTGCAAGCTTGGGAAAAAGGAGTAAAAATTTGTATGTACTTGTCTCAATGTATTGATTGTAAGTTTTTGTGATGTGTATGTTTGTCACCTTTCCATTCTTGTTTCCCCTAGCTCGAGAGTGGCCATGAAATGGCCTAGGCTAGGAGGTGAGCTTCCATGGTCATGTGGAAAAAAGGTCTTGTGTTGTAGGTTTTGCTTGCTTGGTGAAAGATGGAGTTCAAGATTGAAGTTGAAAGTTAATTTATGATGAAGAAATGGATATGTTAAGACTAGAAGGATAATGTGCATAACTTTTCCTTTATGTAAGATTTAAATGAAAGATGTAGGTGGACATTGTCAAAGTGAAATTCTGTTTGAAATTTTTGATTAAGTGAACCTTAGAATGCAACAAGGAAATTAAGTTAATGTTTCTGTTTTGGAATTAAAATGTTGTTACCTTAAGATAATAGTTTATTTATAATCAATATTATTCTTTTATGTTTAATTAGCTGGAATCTTTATTGTTATTTTGTGAAATTGTAAATAAAGTTGATTCCATGAAATCCCATGTCAGAAGAAAAATCATTTCATGTTATTATTAAAATGTGGAATCTTCTTTCCTTTCTGCTTTATTTGGACATTTAAAATTTAGATTTTTGATTAAGGATAGATTAGTGTAATACCCCAAAATTGGTACCTTACAATTTCAATCAATTTTGGTGCATTTTCTCAAATTTTACATCATCAAAGTCTTATTTTACTAGGCAATTTTCTCCTACTTGACTTTATTTGACTTGATGACAATTGCAAAAAACCTTAAATTGCATTAATCTTATACTAAATTAATTCTTAAGTATTCGACTTTATTAGCTAAATCATCCCTATGATAAATTAATTTAATTCTAAAGTCCTAAGTGCTTTAAATTAAATTTAAATCCACCCCCTTTAGCTAATACACATAAAAAGGAATTAATATTACTTGGTTATTTGAATGGATTATCTTATTTGCATTTAATAATTTAAAATATTCGAAGAGCCACCCATGTGGCAATAATTCATTCTTTTAATTAAGTAATTCCTCAATATTTGTCTCAATTGGGAATGAAGAGTCAGGAGTTTCAATTCAAGAAACTCTTCATCCTCTCTCTGGGCGTCTCTATATTATGAAGCTTCTCCTTCATTTTAAAAAAAAAGGCAATTGAAGAGCATCAAAATTATAGTCAATTTTAGTCTCAATTACTTCATATTTTCAAGCTTTGTTATTGCATTATTATATTAATTCTCATCTTAGTGTTAATTGCATTTCTCATGGTAGAGTAATTTGCTTATTCTTATTAGCTTAATTCTCATCTTAGTGTTAATTTCATTTCTCATGGTAGAGTAATTTGCTTATTCTTATTAGCTTAATTCTCATCTTTCTTTCAAGCTCTTTAGATTAAATCTGCATTATCATATTTCCTTTCAAGCTTTTAGAATAAAATATGCACTTCATTCTTAGATTAATTGCATCTTCATCTTAGAGTAATTGCATCTTGTTCATCTTTCAAGCTTTCAAATCCTCTGTATTAACTTGATCTTTTGGTTGTTGGCTCTCCAATCTGAGAGTAATTTAAACACCCTGATTAATTAGGAGGCAACAGGTCGATTCACCATGAATTTTCAAATTGAGT
This sequence comes from Chamaecyparis obtusa, assembly GCA_027943335.1. NCBI lineage: Eukaryota > Viridiplantae > Streptophyta > Pinopsida > Cupressales > Cupressaceae > Chamaecyparis > Chamaecyparis obtusa. Next base: position 150,783 of record BSBK01005688.1, read on the forward strand.
AATTCATACTCATTCTTGTAATTCAATTTGTGAGCAATGACTATGTTGTGTGTGGCTGGATTAGAGGTCCACATTCAGCTATATACATTTCTGGCACCCACCGTGGGGCAGAAAGATCAATTTCTAGCCTCATTCTCAAAATTTTTTGACAGGAAAATTGAACTCTGTCGTGCATCCATACTTCACTGTGTACAGAATCTCGCGCGACAATCCAAAGCTTGCCACATGAAGTTTTGCTCTCAGTAGCACTCTCTTGCATGAAATAACACATCCTTGTGCAACACCTTGCACTTTCTCGTGTGCAGTGGAGTAATTCCTTGCGCGAGACTTGGTCCCAGTTTTTAAAAATTTTCAGTCTTTGTGTTTTCTGTTGCAGATTTCTAACATTTTTTGTTTGTTGTTGATTTCTATTTCTCTATTTTTCTCACAGCATAATAGTGGTTTGTAGGTTGCTTATCAAAGATCATAAAAACTTGCTAACAGTTTGATTGCAGGACGATTGCCAAAGACTCTAAAAACATTGTGCTTGTTTTATTGCTTTCATCACATAGTCTAAATAGGGTCTCGTTAAAATTTCTTAAGGGTCTTGATAGTGGGCTAGGGGAATAGGCTCTTCATTACATGGAAGTGATTCCCATGAATGAATCTGAGACCTGGATCCTACTAATATGATAGATACCTGGGGAAGCGAGGAAAGGTAGTGAATCTTTGGCACATTTTCTTGTTTGGGAACTATGCTCTTCTCTCATTAAGAGAACCAGAAACCCAAAAACTTGTAAATTGGCTAAGGAGGAACTAGCTCGGTGATGAATATGTCTTGTGTTTTTGGGTAAGGTGAAGAGGTAGAGAAGTATGTTCTTCTCTTTTTGAGAGAATCAGAAAATCTAACCCTCGAATCTGAACCAAGTCTTGAGTCACCTTTAGAGGGCCTGCCAGAAGTTGAACCTCCAGGAGTGACCCAAGTGAGTACGCACCTATCATCGGTGATTCCACCTCACTCTAATAAAAAAATTGAGTCTAAAGACTCCAAAGCCATGTTAGCTTTCTTCTCATGATTTTGACTATCATCTTGAGAAGGCCTTGTTTGTTGTACTGAGTGGCGCTGCTCCTAGCCCTGCTTGGTGTAGTGTGGCTGCGAGGCTTCAACCCTGTATCAAGGGCACCAAAGGTTAGCAAGAATGGAAGCCCACTAAAAACTTTCCTTAGCTAGTTGCCTACTTGGATCACCTCCGAAAGGAGTCATAATCTTTGCGCAAGGAGGGGTAAGAATCTCTCCCGTAGATTCTCACCATAGGCATGCACCTGGACGCTTGAAGGTGGTATATGACATTGACCCTTGCCTCAAGGGTAACCTTCGAACATATACTATTGAGTCCTTGGAAACACTGAAAACATGGGTGCCCTCTAGGGGGTGACACGACTGTGTGAGGTGAACACATGTGCACAAGTTGTGGGGCAAAGGTTTTGGCTTCTCACCATTTTTTTTTGTAGGAATAAGCTATGTGTTTGTTATCAAGTCTTAAACTTGTCCATCATGATTAAACAAAGACTCCCATGATACTGCCAAGTTTCTTTGTCCTTGGTAGGTCTATTTTTTACTGCTTCTTGTGTCACAACTGCTTGATCTAAACCTTCATGCTTGTAAACGAATGCTTGAAATCCTCAAACCGAGATTATTGATTAAACTGTCTTTTAAAACTGTTTGGAAACTAGATTTTCTGTGTGAGAACCATTTTTTTTGTGTCTAGAAACTTGTCTTTTATCTCAAAACTTGCATTAACTTTGTCAAACATTCATATTTTCCCGCGTGAAGTTTCAAAAACTGAGCATTTTCTCGCACGAGCTTTCATTTTCTCGCGCGAAGCCTGGCATTTTCTCGCACGACCCTGCACTTTCTCGCATGAACCTATACCCTATTTTCAAAAACAACAAGCTATTTCCTGTTAACTGGTCAAACTTCTTCCCAATCTAATTTTTGTCTGGGTCTGTCTGCTTTTTCCCCTGTTCTTCACTATCAGAAACTGAGTGCATCGAGCTGAGAACTGATTGATTATTGCCTTGAATCATTTTGTCTCTCCTTTTTTCACCTTATCTCTTTATGATTTTGTACCTCGCATTGTGATAGTCTTATCTCAACTATTCTAGCCACCCTCTTGACAATTCGTACCAGGTTCATCTCGCATCTTGGCTGTTCTAGCCATTTTATCTCCTTTTCGTTATCTCAGAGACAGAGTCTTAGCATTATCCCGAGTCTTCTCTCATCGCATCTTCATCTATGACTGTCATGACAAGAAATGGCAAAACTTTTTCCATTCAGAATACTAGTCAAGGTAGAAATAACCCTCCCAATCAAGAAATAGATCATCTCGAATCCGTCATGAAATCTGAACTTTGTCAGGGATCCTCAAGTTCTTCATTGAGTACTTTGAAAGATAGCCCGTTCCAATCATCACCTCTGGTATTCTAAGAGTGTTTTAATCTATTGTTTCAAGCACAACCTGGTTTCTCATTTCAAGAGCAAGACAACTCATTCTTTCAAGACAACTCATTATTTCATAACCTTGGGAGACCACTCCCTCGGACGACTCCTATTATCTAATCTATTGATCCTACTGAAGATAGTGACTCATTTGAACCTATTGACCCTTTTGATCCTATTCATGCACCAGAGGTTACCTTAGCTGTGCCTTTTCGACATTGTTCTTATCATTTCACTGAGTCACACACTGCCTAATCCCACACTGACAAGATGGGAGATCCATTTGACTTCCAAGCAGGAAAATACTACAAAAATCAAGACCAATCTCAGAACGACCAATATCATGGTCAATCTTCTAATGACCAATGTCATGCTCAACCTCAAAATGAGCAACATCATGGTCAATCTCAACCTAACCAAAATCAAACTCATAATGATGATCAATCTTGAAACAAACCTCAAGGCAATCGACAACCAAAATACCTCTATCACCCTCCTCCATATGATCAAGACCAAGATGATCAGCAACAAGACCACATTCCGAGCATTTATGAGATCCTTGGTAATGAAGATGACGTAATAACTCAAAATGACATAAATGCTGCTAAAGCTAATAAGAGTCTCATTAAAATGATGGAAATCCTCCTTTCAGAGGAAAAGGAGAAGTACATTCTTGAGTTAGCACAATAAGGGGCCAAGTTACCCCCAAATTTCCAAGTTGAAATGCTTGTGGCTAAAGAGGAAGAGACTGAAACCGTTAAGCTACAAAAGATGATTTAGAATATGCAAGATCAGATTAGCCAACTTGCAAAGGAAAAGGATAAGCCCACACAACAGTTCACCATGGATAGCATATGCCCTTTTCCATTTGACAAGAGTATTCACATGCCTCCTTTCCCTAGAGGAGTGGAGTTGCCTAAATATGACAAGTACTTGGGTACCACCAATCCCCAAGATCATCTGAGGGAGTTTGGCGCTTTGTCCATGGAATTTATACATGATCAGACATATCTTATGAGACTTTTTCCCAGTAGCTTGGGTGGATCAGCTATGGAATGGTTTTGTTGATTACCTCCTGGCATCAAGACCTTTGATGAGATTGCTAATCTTTTCCTTCAACATTATTCCCACAACATTCAACGCCCTGTCAATATTCATGATTTGTGTAATCTAAAACAGCGATAGGGAGAGCTTTTCTTGTCTTTTCTCCAAAGGTGGAGACAACTTTGCACAAAGTATCCTTGGAAACTACCTGAATTTGAGAAACTTGACATCTTTTTGGACAACCTCGTCCTAGATTTTGGATATCAAGTACAACTACAAGGTCCTTTAACCTTCGACAACATGATCAAACAAGCTGTGAGGATAGAGGCATTTATGGTTAAGAAAGGGGAATTGACTCTGAATAAGGATAATAAACAAGGATTCTCCTCAAACAAAGACAAGGGAAAGGCTATTAACAAGAACATAGATGTTGTGAATGATGGAGTGGTTGATAATGTCACTACAAAGCCTCTGAAGTCTATTTTTAATCTCACCTCAACTATACAAGTGGCTAAGGCTGTTGAAAAGACCACAACAAACACTCAACCACCTTCAAGTTTCTCTAACAACAAACCTTAGGCCTCTCGACCTAAGCGTGAATTCACTTCCTTAGGAGAACCATTGGATGTAGTCTTCCAAACTTTGGTGCAAAACCAAGTTCTCACTCCTTTGGAAAAGCATCTCTATGATCCTCAATCGAGACCTCATTGGTGGAACGATAGCACATATTGTGACTATCACCAAAATAAAGGTCATAAGACTTCTACTTGTCTCCAGCTGAAACATAAAGTTCAAGATTTGATTGATAATGGTGATATTCTCATAGATAATCCCAATAAGAATTTGGATCATCAGGAATTTAAGGATCCCTTCCCTCATCATGAGAAGGGCAAATCTTCCAAGACTAAGAATACCAACACCAAGGTTAACTATTCATACACTACTAATGATAATGTCATCAACATGGTTGAACAAGTTGGAGTTGAGTATTGCAATGTGATTAATTCCAAAGGGGGTGGTGAGACTCCCAAACCTAAGACTCCTTTCATCTTGTGAAGTTCCACACCTCATTCTTCTGAATCTAAATGACCTCAAGATTGTGCCAACATTGTTACTTGGTCATGTGGAAGGGTTGTTCTGAAGGGTCCTGACCCTCCCTCATCCACTCCAAAATAGATTGTGGATAAGACTACTGCTAGTCCTACCAGTAAAGCTTCAAAATTAGTCCCTACATCTAGCACCGCTAGCTATAGTATCTTAGACCAGCTTCAATGAACCAACACTCAGATTACCACTTTTGAGCTGTTGAAGATCTCGCCTGCTCACAGGCAGATTCTGGACAAAACCCTCACTAAGGCAAATGTCCCCAAAGATCTTGACCTTGATCGGTTCCAATCTATGGTGAGTCATTTGACTTCACCACACTATTTATCCTTCTCCAAAGAAGACGATCACTCCTTGAGTCACCAGCATAACACTCCCTTTCATATAGAGGTCATGATAGGTCCCAAGCGTGTCCGTCAGGTGCTAATAGACAATGGTGTTGGTCTCAACATCTATTCTGCTAAATTGCTTACCCAACTAGGTTATGATGAGGACTATATAGACTCCTACAAGAAGATTACTATTAAAGCTTATGATGAAGAAGAGCGCAAGTCTAAAGGCTTAGTTGTGCTACCCATCTGCATAGGACCTATTGAGAGAGATGTCATTTGCCAAGTTTTGGATATCCCGCTCGCATACAACATCTTGTTGGGTAGACCATGGATTCATGAGATGCAAGCAGTGCCCTCTACATATCATCAGTGCATCAAGTTTCCATTCCATGGAGCGGAAGTCACTATGCCTGCTAATACCAATTTTTCCTGCAACACACTCAATCAATCTGCCGACAACTTTGTTCCAACAAATAGAGAATCCACTAAGTTCTATGATGCCAAGCTAAAAGAGATGGAATGAACACTAAAACTCAAGGATATAGGCATGGGCAGATATCAGATTCAACCTGTGCTATCACTAGCTGCTCTCCCTCTGTCTCCATGTTCTTATGGGAAACCTTCTGAAAGTAACAAACCTTCTAATGCTTCTCCCCAAATAGTTTATGATGGCGCCTTTGTGAGGGCCTCTACACCATTAGAAGATGAGGATGAAGAAAGAGCTATCACGACTTGGATCTGCAAAGGGAAAGAACCTTCTGAAGCAACTACTCCACCTCCAAACTTAGAGCAAGATCCATATACTGAAGCTTTCAAGATCATGAAGCACTTTGGCTATAAAGGAAGTGGTCTTATAGGAAGGAATGACAATGGCTTGTTGCAACCCATTGAAGCTACAGGTCACCGCACAAAGGATACTATGAGCTTAGGCTTTAAGAAGATCCCCTTTCATCTCGGGCTAAATAAGTTTGTGCCAGAACTTGAGCCAGAATCTAAACCTGAGCCAGAATTCAAAGAGACTAATCTAGAGACCAACTTTGATGAAGATACTTTTCCTTACCCCATTCCTCCAGATTTTGCGACACTCTTTGAAGAATTTGATGAACCTATCATACCTGTCAACCAGGTGGAAGTTGAAAGTGACTCCGATGAAACTTCCTCTATCACCCCACTGTCATATGAATAGTGGGTGGAAATGCAAGATCCTAACTTTGTGGGTGAACCTTACATACCCTTACTCATTCAAGAAAGATTCAAACAAGAACAAACTTCTAGTGCTGCAAGAGAAGACCACGAGTCAGATGGTACAACTAGTGCCAATAGAATTCCCACATCAAGTACTGATTCACATGAGTATGAGTTTGACTCTTTATCTGATGCTACTTGTGATAAAGACATAGAAACAGTGTACATTTGAAAACCCTCTTGAAGTAGGTGAAGGGTCTAGTGTTAGGACACACAATTAGATGCTATCAGTGTTAACTTGTCCTCTACTTCCAACGTAGGGTCTCATAGGGATTCAAACACTCCTTTGGACAAGATCACTTTAGGTCTTGAATTGCTTGTTCGCACTTTTGATGATTATACTGTGAATGCAATTGAACCAGCCACTACTTCCCTCTCACTCGAAAATCCATAGCTGATAAACTAGAACTCCCCTTCCATATCCAATGAAGTCCTATCATTCCAGAATGACTATGCTCTAGCTTGTTACCTCCATGCTATTGAACCTATAATGTTTTCCACTAGCAAAAGCAGTGTCAGCATTACAAAGGTAGATATCAAGTATCTTAGTCAAAAAATTAAAAGAAGAAAAAATAGATGCTCTGATGGTGAAAACCACATTATGGCAGTATCAAAGCCAAAAATAGTAAAAATAAAAGACGTATCTGAAGGTGAAAACCTCACTGAGGTGCCCAAGGATGAGATACTTGATACACTCCTGAGCCACTTTCAGGAGAGATCATCAGTTTTGATTGAGTTGACACAACCAATGAATTTGGGTACAGTGACTGCTCCACAAATTATTTATCTAGCACAGTCATTATTTGCAAAAGAAAAGGAAGAGTTCACTAGCTTCTTTCAGAGAAAGAAAATAAACTTCACATGGACTTACTCCAATATGCTTGGATTGGATCCCAATCTAATCATGCATCATCTGTCCATTGCACCAGGTGTCAAACCTATCAAACATAAGCTTTGAAAGATGCACCCTCACGTGGCACTCTTGGTCAAAGCAGAGCTAGAAAAACTCCTTAAGGCTATTTTCATAAGAGCAATTGATTATGTAGAGTGGATCTCAAATATTGTTCCAGTTACAAAACATGACAAATCCATCTGTGTGTGCACAAAATTTCAAGATCTAAACAAGGCATGTCCAAAAGATGACTTCCCACTACCAAATATTGACATGATAGTGGATATGACAGCCGGCTACGAAATGTATTCCTTGATGGATGGCTTCTCTGGCTATAATCAAATAAAAATTACATTAGAGGATCAAGAAAAGACCACTTTCACTTGTGCCTGGGGCACTTTCTGCTGGAATGTCATGCCCTTCGGGCTTAAGAACATTGGAGCAACATATTAGAGAGCTGTCACTACCATTTTCCATGATATGATGCATAAAACAATGGAAGATTATGTGGATAATACTTTGGCCAAAAGCATGCAACGCAAAACTCATCTTGTAGCTTTGGGTCCCATACTTGATCAGATGGAACAATTTAGCCTCAGGCTTAATCCGAAGAAGTGTGCATTTGGTGTCACTTCTGGAAAACTTTTGGGCTACATCATTTCAGCTAAAGGCATAGAGGTTGATCCTAAAAAAGTTCAAGCTATTATGGAAATCCCTCCACCAAAGAACATTAGTCAAATAGGAGGACTATAGGGAAGGCTGCAATCCATTCGGTGCTTCATTGCACAGTTGGCTGACAAGTCACAACTGTTTACTAAAACTCTGCATAAGGGTGTGACTTATGAATGGAATGAAGAATGTGACAAGGTTCTCAATCAAATTAAATAGTATCTTACTAATCCACCTATATTAATGCCTCCTATTCATGGGAAGCCACTTTTATTCTACATTTCAGCTACAGACACACCTTTGGGTGCTCTCCTAGCTCAAGGGGATCAGAACAACAAAGAGAGAGCTAGTTATTATATCAATAGAACATTAGTCTCCTATGAAATGAATTATTCTATCATTGAAAAGCTTGCCTAGGAGTATTGTTTGCTTCACAAAAATTGCGACACTATATGATCGCTCACACTACAAGACTTATTGCAAAAAATGATCCACTTAAGTACTTACTAAGAAAAGCTGCTCTCACAGGTAGATTGGCTAAATGGGTAATGCTATTAGGTGAATTTGACATTGAGTATGTGGAAAGAAAAGCTATTAAAGGACAAGCGATTACTGATCAGTTGGTAGAGGCTCCTCTAAAAGATCACCAGCCTTTGAATATTGAATTCCCAGATGAATCCATCATGCTTCTCACACATCAGGCTTGGAGCATGTTCTTTGATGGATCATACACTCAACAAGGATCAGGTGCAAACATTATATTTGTTACACCTTAAAAGATAATCACTACCCAAAGCTTACAAAATGTTGTTTCCCTGCACAAACAACATCGCTGAATATGAAGCTCTCATTAATGGTATGAAGATAGCCATTGAATGGCATGTAGATGAGCTCAAGGTCTTTGGAGATTCTTAGTTAGTCATCAATCAAGTCAATGATATCTATCAAACAAAGGATGACAAGCTAGTGCCCTACAAAAGAATGGTGGGTGATCTCAAATAGTACTTCACACACATTTCCTTCTAGTAAATTCCAAGGGTAGACAATAAAGCAGTTGATGCTATGACCACTCTTGCCTCAATGTTATAGATGTCAGAAAATGACTTCAAACATGAATTCCTATTGGAGACATTATGCTACCCAACTTATGACATTCCTAAATCTCAGATGATTTGTTCAATCATTGGACATGATTTGTCCTGCTACCAACACATCTATTCCTATCTCCATGACCAAATCATTCCTGACACCTATACCTGAAATGAAAAATGTCACTTAATTTGTAATGCTTCATGATATGTTATCATAGCAAATGACTTGTATAGACGGGGCCTAGACGGTACTCTCCTTAGGTGTCTAGAACCTGATGAGTCCAAATGTGTGTTAGCTGAGGTACACAAAGGTATTTATGGGTCTCATTCGAGTGGTCTGATGCTAGCTCATAAACTTATTAGAGCTGGTTACTATTGGCCCGATGTGCAGAAAGAAGCTATTTAGTATGCCAAGGCTTGCAAACAGTGTCAATTTCATGGAAATATGATCCATGCTCCTACTAAAGAACTTATTCCTTTCATCAATTTTTGGCCATTCCAGCAATGGACCTTTGACTTGGTGGGTCAGATTCATCCATCCTCTTCCAAAGCACACAAATTCATTATTACTACTACAGACTACTTTACCAAATGGGTTGAGGCGGTCCCTTTGACTATAGTTGATGGAAAGTCTATGGCCATGTTTTTACTAAACTATATTATCTATAGGTATGGGGTACCCTCATCCATTATCACTGACAATGGGGGACAATTCAAGAACAAGGACCTGAAAGATTTGTGCACCAAATTCAGGATTATTCAGCATTGGTCATCTATCTATTAGCCCCAGGGTAATGGACAAGCAAAAGCTTCTAACAAGACAATTCTTAAAATCTTGCACATAACAGTTCATAAATCTGGTAGAGATTGGCATCTCTAGATCAATCCAGCTTTATGGGCCTACAGAACAAGCATTCAAACACCAACGGGGGCCACACCCTTTGCTTTGGTTTATGGAGCAGGTGCAGTATTACTTATTGAGGTCAAGATTCCTACACTGTGAGTCTCTCTGAGGAGCCTCATTACTGATGAAGAGAACATAATATCCCAGCTATAGGAGCTTGAGTTACTGGATGAACGTTGTAAGGTGGCATTTGATAATCTTCAAGCATATCAAAAGAGAATGTCTAAGGCCCACAATAAGAAAGTTAGACAAAGGGAATTCCAAGTGGGTGATCTCATCCTGAGAGAGAACCCCAAAAATCAGCAACAACGGATCTAGAAAGGAAAGTTTGAACCAAACTAGCTTGGTCCATACATTGTTATTATAACATTTGGGTTCAGCACTTACCAACTCTCCACCACTGAAGGAGAGCAACTCAAAGAGCCGATCAATGCTCTTCATCTGAAGAAGTTCTACAGTTGAGACATTCTCTACATGCTCATGTACATACTTACTGATCCTGAAAAAATCCAAAAAAATGATATATGGTCAAAAATCCTAAAAATTACAAAATGTCCTAAAAAAATGATCATCTTAGTGAAAATATGGCAAACGGGCGCTTTGATGTATCTATTATCCTGGTGAAAACTGGTAAATAGGTGCCTTGATAATATCAAAAAATAGAAAAATGCAAAAATGAAAAATACAAAAAAAAGTGAAAAGATAAAAAATACAAAAAAGAGAAAAGTACAAAAAAATTTGAAAAAGAAGAAAAATGTGCCATTGATGAAAACCTGGTAAACAGGCATCATGGTAGCAAAAATAGAATCTCTACCAAGATGGTGAAAACTTGGTAAACAAGTGCCTCTTGTTGCCTGAAGTTATATCTCATCTCAACACCACTTAGCTTTGTCTAGTTTCTTCTTGCATTCCTACTTTTCCTGCTTTAGTTTTCTTTCCTTGCTTTCCTTGTTTTCCTGCTTTAGTTTGCTTTCCTGGTTTTCCTTGCTTTCCCGCTTTAGTTCATTTCTTGCTTTGTTAGCTCATGCACTCGCTTTCAAACATCTTAGAGATTTTGCTTGAATCTTCATGGATTGGAACTGGTCACACTTGGGGGCACCTCCTTGGTCTAGGGGGCATTGTCCTATCATTTTCAAAGACACTCTTTTGCATTAGTCACTAGCGGTTCTCGTTGCGTCTGCCTACTGATGCCCAGCTATTTTGAGACTCCTCTCTTTGAGGGTCTCTCATGTATCAGTCACCAGTGGTTCTCACTATGTCTTCCTACTGATACCTAGCTATCGCTTGGATCTCTCTTCTTGAGGATCCCACGTACATTAGTCACCAGTGGTTCTCACTGCATCTGCCTGCTAATGTTTCACTAGTATCTATGAGATCTCTCTCCTTGAAGATCTCTCACGTATCGATCACCATCATTTCTTGCTATGTCTGCCTGCCGATACCTCATTAGCTCTTTGATTCTCTATTCGAGATGATTTCTCATGCCAGTCACCAGTGGTCTTCACTGCGTCCACCTACTCTCGCCGTCCTGTTGAGACTTCCCATGCCGTATTCTTCTGATTCGACTTCAATCCGCTTGAACACGAACTTAAACTGAAACTAAAAATATTTGTGTGGTTATTTGAAGCATCTGGAGCTTTTCTTTTTGTGTGTTTCTTTCTTTCTTTTGCTTTTTCATTCCTCCTCGAGCAACTCTAAGACGTCTATCTGGACCAAGAGAAGCGAAGATTGGGGGCATGATCTTTTCTTGCTTTCTATTTGTTGGTTTAGTTCCAATGATCTAAGGAATCTATATAAGAGGGGTGTCCACTATGAGAGCCTTCATCTCATATTGAATGGCCACGTGTACCTTGACTCCTTTTATATGGACGCTTTAGTGAGGTTGGTTCTTCTCCTTGTTTGTTTGGGTGACTTCTTTTTGCTACAAGTAAAATTGCAAACACTCATCCTGCTAAGTGAACATAAGGGTCACTGCGAGCATTCTTTGGTGGAAGGAGGAACTCTCGTGTGTCTAGTGTGTTTGATCGCAAGTAACATTCAGGTCATTCTAGTAACTATGCTTTGATGCTTATGTTAACTTGCTAAATTAAAAGGAATAGGTGTTCAGGTCATTCTGGATTCTTGTGCCTTAATGCTTACACCTCATTCCGACAAATCTAAAGACTTATGTCATATTCATATTCTCATGATTGCAATGTCAGTGAGAGTTATATGGAATCTTTCGAATGTCTATGCTAAAAACTCTATGATGATAATACGATGAGTCCTACAACCAAGTCCTAGGGATTGCATTCGTTCATTCTAGGCTTGCATTTAGCTTAGGCTTGCATCTCTCATTCTAGACTTGCATTTGAGACAGTGTCTTGGTGCTCTCTTGATTATCTTCTTCTAGATCTGTTCATCAAGGGTTCTCATCTTTCATCCTAATTTCATCATAATTGCACAAGTTTTTGGGATTGAAATCAAAATTTGACATCTCTAGATGGCTCAAAATCACGTTTTAAATTTTGGGGCAATCGAGATCGGACGCTTGTGTAGTCAGCCTTCTAGCATCATCTTCTGGTCGGTTTCTCTTCTCTTCATCATATTTTTCGGCTTTGTTATCTTTTCATCAAAGTCAACTCTAGTCAAATTTGGTCAAGAATGGTCAAACTTGGTCAATAGGACCTCCAAATTGCTCCAAATTGCTTCTGCAGCTTCTTGAATCTGTTCTGATTTCTCCTATCTGCAACCTTTTGTTGTCAATCATCCTTCTGACATGTCATCTTTTGATTTCACTCTTGAGGGGGTAGGATGATTGCATCATTGAATTTTGTCGAATTAATTCTTGAATCAGTTTGATCTGAATCAAAGTCCTCATCACTTGGGGCATCTCGTCACTAGGGGCAACTTTGCGCCTTGCATCTTGTCATCTGGTTATTTATCTTTTAGGTATTTGAGCAATCTAACTCGGATCCTTGAGGATCAAGCTTCGTTCTGGAGATGATTCTCAAAATCTTTTAGGTATTGGGGCAATCTAACCCTAATTCTTGGGAGTCAATCTTTGTTCTAGAGATAGCTCTCGAAATCTCTTTTGGACCATTATTTGGGCAATCTAACCCGAGTCTCAGAGGGCTAAGCTTTGTATTGGGGCAATCTAACCCTGATTCTGGAGACAGTCCTAAATTTGCATCTGTCATCATTTGGATCAATGGGCATTGGGGAAATCTAACCCCGATTCTCATCTCCTCTCAAGACCGTTGTCTTCGCAATCTAACTTAGACTTCGGAGAATCATGCTTTGATCTGTTTGGTGTCTTGGCATCCTAACCTAGACTAGATTAATTTAATTCTAAAGTCCTAAGTGCTTTAAATTAAATTAAAATCCACCCCCTTTAGCTAATACACATAAAAATGAATTAATATTACTTGGTTATTTGAATGGATTATCTTATTTGCATTTAATAATTCAAAATATTCGAAGAGCCACCCATGTGGCAATAATTCATTCTTTTAATTAAGTAATTCTTCAATATTTGTCTCAATTGGGAATGAAGAGTCAGGAGTTTCAATTCAAGAAACTCTTCATCCTCTCTCTGGGCTTGTCTATATTATGAACCTTCTCCTTCATTCGAAAAAAAAAAAGGCAATTGTGAGAGCACATAAACTATAGCGAAATTTAGTCTCAATTACTTCATATTTTCAAGCTTTGTTATTACATTATTAGATTAATTCTCATTTTAGTGTTAATTGCATTTCTCATAGTAGACTAATTTTCTTATTGTTAATAGATTAACTTTCATATTTCCTTTCAAGCTCTTTAGATTAAATCTGCACTATCATATTTCCTTCCAAGTTGTTAGATTAAATCTGCATTTCATTCTTAGATTAATGGCATATTCATCTTAGAGTAATTGCATCTTATTCATCTTTCAAGCTTTCAAATCCTCTGTATTAACTCGGTCTTATGGTTGTTGGCTCTCCAATTTGAGAGTAATTTAAACACCCCGATTAATTAGGAGGCAACATGTCGATTCACCATGAATTTGTGAATTGAGTAATTCATACTCATTCTCGTAATTTGATTTGTGAGCAATGACTATGTTGTGTGTGTGGCTGGACTAGAGGTCCACATTCAACTATATATAATTAGTGTCTTAATAAATTTTAATGGAATTTAAATATGAGCATTAAATGGAGTGAATGTCTTGAATTACTGTATTAAGGAATTATGTTAATGGTTGATTATAAATATGAAATGCATAGAATTAGCAGGTATTAGATTACTGCCATAAGAGCTACAGTCTTTAGCTTAAGAATTTTAAAATTTTAATTGAAATCTATGTATTTCTAAGTTTTGATAGAAATTAGAAAATACTATTTAAATAATGTAGAAAGATTTATTTTTGATTTTTAACAGGAAGGAGTAACAGACAGAGTGTGAATAAATTAGAAATTAGATGACTGAGAATTTTACCCTTAAATTATATGAAGAATACATTTAACAGGAAAGTATAAATAGATGCATATATTGAGGAATACAAATATATGTTGTTGTGCATTAAAAAAAAAACTAGGTACAAACATATTTATTCTTGTTGCATTAAAATGAGTGTGTATACATATATTATTATTTGTGTATATATTAAGAATCATAAATATAAACATTTTCTAATATTGTAATATATGTAAATTCATTATAAGACATGTATCCTTATTATATATGTATGTATATATACAATATATATATATATATATATATATATATATATATATATATATATATATATATATATATATATATATATATATATATATATATATATATATATATATATATATATATATATTTCTCTTGATGTATATATATTAATACACATAATGTATATATTATACATTATATAATATTGTTATTTTGTCATTTATAAAAATAATAATTTAAGGGTAATTTATCATATATAAATATTAAACTATATAATATATATATTACACTTATATATAATATAAAATGATAAAAAAATAATAATATTAAAATATAAAAAAAAAGTAAAGGGGTGAAGAGGGGGCTCGACAAAGCCGAGGCTCCCCCCTACGTGGGTGCTGGCTGCAACACTACCGCGTGTGCTGCAGAGCAGCACCTTTACGGGTGTTGCCTGCAGTCCTGCCACCGCCACCGCCACTGATAGAAAGGGAGGAGGGGGTAGGGTTTCGGCCCTCCCCCATGAATATCATTTTTTTTCATTTTTTTTTTAAATACTAAACATTGAAATAAAACTTGCAAATGAAAATATAGTGTATATATTAAAAAAATGAATTTAATCCGTTTTAACAGATCTAAAAATAAATATGTTTAAAAAAAACCCTAGATCTTTTAGGCATAAGAAATATAGAGAGAAATATTGAAGAAGAACCTAGAGATCTTCAAGCTCTTGCACAACATGTTTGATTGAAGCCTTCGTAGATGCACCATTGTTTTCCTCATAAGAAACAAGGTGTGTATATACACACCATGGATGTGTATATACATATCTGTTCTCATGAGAGAACACAAAAAAATAAATCTCTCTCACTCCAGACCATGCTCCATTTTTCCTGCATTGTACAAATGAAAGGAATTAGGGTTTTCCTATGTTTTTAAGAGGCCCCAACCCTAATTTCGGATTAGGGTTTGGAGAGCCAATATGTTCTTTTTTTTACTTATTTATTATATGTTTATAAATTGCACTCTTGTTCTTTTTTTGTAAATGTGCTTTCATATTGTTTATTATTTAAGTTATGAATTAATAGTCATTAGGTAATGGAGATTATCTCCGCATTTAATTAATAGCTATACTTTAGAATTTCTCTTCAAATTTTTTATATTAAATTTTAAAAATCAAATCATTCTCAATGTGTTAGTGCTAGGAGAATTGTATAGAAGAATTTAATTTTTCCATTTGAAATATTTTTGTTATAATTGTCATTAATATTATGTAAATAACTTTTATTTTCTTTAGTAAATTTTAAATTAAAAGGATATTAGTTGTAAAGTTTTTTTTTAATTTTATGAATGGAGTTCGGTTATTAAATTCTTTAAATTCAAAAAGGACTATATTAAATGGATAGTTTAATAAATAATGTTTTAAATTTTTGGGATTATTTCCTCTCAATAAATATAAATTCATTTTATCTCAAAGCTAAATATGGGTAAACTATAGAATTTAAATTATTGACTTATATTCGTTTCTATCTAATAAAGATAGTTGGGCTTAAATCATTAATTGGACTTAAATAATTAATTATGTGGCTAGACTTTTAAAATATAATATTAAGGTTAATTTTGGAAGAATTACTGAAATAATTAACCTTATAAATATTTAAATTAAGTGAAGGAACATAGTTTATAAATGTATTAACTAAGATTAATTTTAATTATTTCATAACTCAAACATTTCCTTTATTTGATTAATTTTATTCCTTTAAGATTCTTAGGGATAAACCATATTAACCTAAAAACTAACTCAGTATTTTTAGGGAGATGTTTTTCCCTTTATTATATCCTTCCCCTTGTCACCTAATGTCTTCCATTGTGTAGGGGACGAAGGCACGCCAGTGCATGCCTTGTGTTCCCTTATGTGATGTTGGGTGACTAATGCATGCGAGCTATCGTTCTCGAAGCTTCGCATCGATGGGCTATTGGGTAACCTAGTTGTCGTCATGTGTTCGTTTAGTGTTTTCAAAAAAAAAAAATTGTTGTTGTGTTTTGTCCGATATTTTTGGGCATTACATAGATGTCTATGTACATAAAGAAATTTGAAGGTATAAAGGGAGAAACATGCTACATGCCCAATAGATGAGACATTAATAGCAAAATAAAATACATTCTTAGTGATTTTCAAGGACATTCTTAGTGAGTGTCAAAATAGATCAAGGGTATTCTTAGTGAGTGACAAGGACATTCTCAATGAGTGTCAAGAACCAAGGGCATTCTTATTGAGTGTCAAGGACATTCTTAGTGAGTATCAAGATCAAGGACATTCTTGGTGAGTGTCGAGGCTCAATCAAGGACATTCTTGGTGAGTGTCAAAGCTTGGTCAAGGACATTCTTAGTGAGTGTTGAGCCTTGATCAAGGACATTCTTGGTGAGTGTCAAAGCTTGATCACGAGCATTCTTGGTGAGTGTTGAAGGTTGATCAAGGATATTATTTGTGAGTGTTGAAGCTTGATCAAGGACATTGTTGGTGAGTGTTGAGGCATTCTTGGTGAATGTTGAAATTCCTAGAAAGGAATTAAGGCTTAGGAATTGATAAAGTCTTTCCCAAGGATTATAAGGATGTATATACCAAGGTATTAGATATCCATAAGGGCTTAGGGAAAGACAAGATGCAATGAGATTGTGAAATAGCTTGAGGAACATTTTATGATGGTAATAAAGGTAACTAGAGTCCTAGGAGGTCCTCGCCAAAAAGATAAGAACTTCATTACAATATCTTCCCATGGATTATGAAGGAAGTAATAATTGTTCATCCATTAAGGACTATTGTAAGGTAGATATTCTACATTCCTGAAGGAGTTTTCATCAAGGAGAAAATAAATTCCTAACAAAGGTGAAGGGAAGTGTGACAATAAGTCAAGATAAGTACTATCCTTTAAATTATTCTTAAGATTTTAAGTTGAATATTATGATGAAATATCTTAAGATTTGATATGTTTATATTTATGAATATATTGCAGCTCTCACTTCAAATTGAAAATGCAATTTCAAGGTTATTGAATTCAATTTGTAAAGCAAGATGAGATCATAGTCACGCAATGAGAGCTACTCACATTGAGCTGGCATTTGCTTGGGGACAAGCAATTTTGGGTAAGGGTGGATTGTAAAATCCCCTCTCTAAAATATGGTTAAAGATAAATAATACCAATAAAACTAAATAACTAAATAGATAATATTATAATTATAAATTATAAATATAAATAATAATAATAAAATATAATAAATAAATAAATAAAATAATTATAAAATAAATAATTAAATTAAAAAAGAAAATAAATATAAATTGCGAAAACATAAAATATATAATTCAATATATTTCCATATATAAGTTGACTCAGATATAATACATACATACATACATACATATAATTAACTCACACACACATATTAATAATCAATTAATACGTAACTTATATATCTATATCTATATATAGATATATGAATTACTCTATATAAAATATATTAATAATAATTAGATTAATAATCAATTTCCTTCACTATTGCAACATTTAGGGACTCTAATTGACTTAGTGAAAATACCATTTAGTAAAAGACACTTTAGTAAGGAAGTGGTCAGGGTCGTGGTTGTTGAATAGACACAACTTTCCAATGTATCTGAGCTCCTAGTCACAAAATATATAAAGGATGATGGGAAATGGTGTGGGAAGGGAATGAAGAGAAAAAGAGGGCAATAAGACTAACAAAACATTCTAGTAATGGTGTGTCAAATGTGGATTGTACAAGTTAGTGGGTTGATTACATATGACAAGAGGTTACCTCGAACAAGAATTAGGAAATAATACCAGGAGATATAACACATCATTGTAGAGGGATTCTAGAAATCATGACAAGTTTAGTTCAAGTGGACATAGAGTCACAAAACTACAAATATCCCCATCATGGTATGTTAGTTTTGATAGAAGATTGATATGATGATTGCTTATGGTGTGAATCTCCACAAAATTTCCATAAGCTCATAGGAAATTCATTGACGACCCCATCAAAATGAATTGGTTAATTAAGAGTAACGGTTGTTGATTAATCTTTACAACACTGGTTTAACACATACTCCCACAATTAGTGAAGGGTATCTTTTCTCCTTCAATAAGTAGAAGACTTACAATCTCATATATATTCAAATTGATATCATTATATAAGTCATTGGTGCATTAGGCTAATCATCACTTATCAAGATAATTACCATCATAATATAATGGCAGTTCATTCTTCGTTTAATCAAAATAACCAATATTTGCATTGTCTAGTTCATGGGATTAATACTTGCTCATTGGCAAAATGTAAGAAATATCATATTTATGTAAGATATTGTTATTATACATATTTTATAGCCATATCAATGCATTCATTATTGGTAAAGTAAGAATTTGATAGAAATCAATTATTCACAATAAAATAAATTAGTCCAAATCCTAAGAGAGGGTCAAGGGGGACATTACATACGATTTGTCAAAGAGATCAGTACAAGCATAAACATTTGTAAAAATATTAATTTCCCTTGAATCAAAACAAGAGGTGCCCAAAGAAATATAAGAATTACTTGAAATCCACCAATCAGGGACAACATCAATATACTTGAATTGCCATAGGCTCAACATACTAACAAGCACCATGAGACCAAATTATAGGAACTTTATTTACCATACTATCCATTTTGAATTTAATTTCCTGAATAAAGACAATGTCCGGAAAGTGAGTATCAATCAAATCACTAACAACCTTTTGTCTATAGATGCTATTCAAACCCCTCACATTTCACTATAAAATGATCATTTATGAGTTTGGTAAAAATGGGATTCAATGGGTTTCATTGACTCAAATTCTATAAATATATACCCAATAATCTTCACCTTCTCTTGGTTTTTATTTTGTCCAATCCTTGAAGGTTTCTCAAATGGTCCCCTTTTGAAGGGCTTTTGCTATAGGCCCAGGGATTGAGAAATCCTATTGCTTTTCCTATAATCCAAATCCTCTTTTACCATCCCGTTGATCCACTATAGACAATTTCTTATTAGCACTCCCTTTTCCTCTAACAATGCCACTCCCATTGGCTTATCAATGGAGGATAATTCAAATGGAATTACCTCTTTCTGAATCAAGTCATCTAAAACATCAAACTGATTAAAACTTCCATCATTTTGTAGGTCCATCAATGTTCTCTTTTGAACCCTCCCCTTATTGTGAGGTTTAATAGGGATGAAATCCTCCTTATCACCAGTACCTTCAGATAAAATGGCCTTCCTTTTGTCCACCTTAGGAGCAAGATTGGAAGGGATGTTAGAAACTATAGTAGTCAACTTAGATTGAGGGAACCTCCTCTAAAATTTCCAATACTCATTATAGATTCTACATCTGAATGGAAGCATCCCATAATCAATACGTTGAATCCAATAAGAGGATCCAAGAAATATTTCCATAGAATCTAGTAATAGGTTATATAAATCAGCTTCAAAACATATTCAAGCATAAGAAATTTCCTCTTGGTCTTGAGTCTAAGTAGTAAAACCAACATATTTGTCAATTAGAAGAGCAATCAAGTGAAGAATGTCACTCCTCTAGAACTTAAGTGGAAGCCTCAAAAGACAAACCTAGACAGGGATCCTCAATGGAAGCTCCTCTACTAAGTTAAATCCCACATGTCAAGGCTTAATAAAGAGTTCTACTTAATAAAGAAATATGAAACACCTTCAAAATCCTTATTTTTATCTACTATATAGGATAAAACAACCATAAAGTAGTTGTTTTTAGCCAACACTAACTCCATATCTCCCTTAGGGTTCCAAACTTATCGTACCCAAGACTGTAGGACCAATAAGGAAATATGAAGTCCATAAACTTGCAAATAAGAGCATGATTACTCCAATATAAAATTTCCTTATACACCATCTCTACTTGAATCACTAAAATAGGATGATCTTTTCTCCTCTCTAAATAGTCATTCACTTTCTTTACTTTGGGTAAACTCCTTGAGAACACTACCTCTCCACCAATTAAGATTTATTTCATATGCTTCTTGGAATTTTCACACAAAGAGGATGAAGGATTAAAGGTATCCATAGCCCCACATATCACTATAATCAAAGGAGAACCTTTCTCCTTACCAAAAATAGATAAGGGATTACATAATAACCCACCCACAAATCAATTCACAAACATCACCAACCCCAACCCCAAAAGGGGAAGAATAAGATCAACACAGTAAAAGAATCGACTCGAGAGTCACCCACTACAAACAAAAAATAGTAGAACCAACACCAAAATTGTAAAAAAACACTTCAGAGAATAGACACCACTCTCTTTAGCCACCTCCCTCAACACCTCAACAAAATATAGGCTAGAGAAAGAAAAAAACCTCAAGCTCCATCTAGCTGCTGCTTACCAAGATCTTCACTTTAGCAAGAAACCCCACCAAAAAATCATTTAGTTTTCCAACACCTGCAACCCAACTCTAGCACTACCAAAAGACATGGTCCCTTGAATGTATCCCAAACTCAAGAGAGTAGAAGGCTCCACATGTGGCTAGAGTAAACCCTAGCCTATGCATCAACACAATATAATGACAACCAGTTTCACAATCATCACATCATGTAACTTACATGTCTATAAGATAATTTGAACCTTATTTATATGACATTAACTCTAGGTAATTTTTTCGTGCAAGAGCTATTCAAAATCTACGTGGTGGTTTGAATGAGTTATGCTTGATGAATGGTATAGGGCTCTAATAATACTAATCTTTTGCAGAGAGTAGATTGTGATATCATCAAACAAATAGCGAACCTTGCTTCTTAAGGTTTTGAAGAAAATCTAATTACAGTTATAGTACAAGTGCATATTTAGAAGAGGAATGATCATACCTAAGATCATAATACTATTTAGTCTAGAATATCATATGGTGTTAGCTTGTTAAAGTTTGTTAGATATGAATGGTGGATAGTAAAAAAATGTTAGATTCTTATTTTTTATAGATTTGATTTAACATACTCGCATTAAAATTGTTTAAATTATTTATGTTAATAGATATTCATAATAACCGATTATTATTGAATATTGTATAGTTATGGTGCTAATCCCAAATTTTATGCAAGGTAAAAAATGTTTTTCTATGGGACAATTATTTTGATGTGTGAATAATGAATTTTCAAAGTAAGAAATTAAAAAATATTAAGTAAATAACTTTATAAATGTAAAAAAAATAAACTTGGAACTTTAAAACCTACCAACGTAAGTTATAAAATGGTTGTAATAACATATAATTTATTTTTCCCTATAATTTTTACCTTATGGAAGTAATATTTTTTTTAATGTTTTTCACACATTTTCTTAAGGGTCTCACTGGTTCCACATGCACCCATATTATTATCCTATTTAAATCTTATTTTTGAATTATGGGGCATATGTAAATGATTCAAAAGGTGATGAAATTAACCTTTTACCATTCAATATTAGAGAAAAGCTTTTGTGAACATCACCTAGTTTGAGAATTATGAGGTTAGTTGAATGCTATTCATTCTAGGTGGAGTTCTTGTGCACTCAAATAAAAAGTAGGGTGTGATCTTCATGAACTTCTCAAGTTTCTTTTATAAGGAGAGTTTGAACTTAGACATGTATAATTTAAGTAAGTTCAAATGGTTGATTATAAGAAATTAGTTTATGTGGGAGATTTAAGATCTATTTTATAGAGTATAATAAATTGCTATAGGATAAGTTAGAATCTTATCTTATGGAATATGACTTCTTATATGGCCTTTGCAATATAGGAAATTTCAACAATGCTTCTAGCCTTTATGTTATGCAGAGGGGTACCTAAAGTGAAGGCGAGGAAACTATGATAGTGGCTCTTCAAGCACATATTTCTAGGGGAGATTGACATTGCGTTGGATTATGTGGATGATGACTACATGATTCCTATTCCACAACAACATTATCTGGGGGAAGGATGTGAGAATAAGGATATATGAAAGTTTCCTCTCATCCATTTGGTGGAGTTGAAGGCGCGACTGAAGGATATTAACAAGAATTTTGAATTCTTGCAACGACTGGCAGACATTCTTCCTCCCCCAACAAAGGCTTGGATACAAATGTATATGGAGTAGGAAGGGTTACGGGTTACGAGTGGCAATGATGAAGAGCATGAGGAAATTCGTATACCAATTTTGTTAGACTATGGTGAGGAGTGGATAAATAATGACCCAAGGGATGTAGAGGAGGTGGCCAATGGTCTAGCTCACAGGAAATGTAAGTCTGATTGCCCAGTGAAGGCTCATGCGGCGCATGAAAGGAAACTAAAGAAAGAAATGAAAAGGTGGGGTGTGGCGATGGACCCAATGAGTCCCTTGTTCACAGAGTTTTGAGGCCCCAACGACATAAAGAAAATGAGAAAAAGCTAAGTTTTGTAGTTGTGTTCTGCTACGACTCTTCTTGCAAAAAATTGTTTGCTCTTTTTTGTAGTGCAGATATAACTCATGAAGGGCATTGTAGTTTTTTTTATTGATTTGCATATGGTGATAAGATATATAGGATGGGATGCTAGTAGAAACATTCTTTTTAAGTAGAATAAGGGTTGCAGTAATTTTGAGATATGTAATTATGCTATTGTCTGTTACTATCTTAACTCTGTATTAGTTTTTTTTTGATATAATATAAAAGGTGTTGGGCCAATCTAGCTATTAAATTAACAAAAAATAAATAAATAAAATAATTACAGTATAATTATAAAATAAGTAATAATATCAAATAATGATATTGCTATCGAGATTCATTTGTGTAGTTTTTTGAGTCAAAATCATTGACCCATGTTTCATGAGTAGTGGTTCACAAGAACCTATCTCTCATGAGAATGAATGGAACACTTAACACTCTAGGTGTTCCATTAATTCTCATGAGATATGGGTTCTTATGAACCATTACTCATGAAACATGGTAAATTATTTTGAATAAAAAAATTACACAGTTGAATCCTGATAGTTGTATCGCAATTTGACTTGCTGTGGAAAATATCTCCTACTTATCAATATGAAATAAGTAAATAAATATAAATTGATAAAAAATAAAAAATATAATTCAATATGTTTCCATATATAACTTGACTCAAATATAATACATACATACATACATACATGCATACATACATACGTACATACATGCATGCATGCATGCATACATACGTACATACATACGTACATACATACACACATACATACACACATACATACATACATACATATATACATACATACATGCATATATACATACATACATAGATATATACATACACACACACACACACACCCCCACGCACGCACACACATCTATAGATAGATATGTGAATTAATCTATACTAAATATATTAATAATAATTGGATTAATAATCAATTTCCTTCACCATTGGAAGACTGAGGGACTCTAATTGACTTAGTGAAAATATCATTTAATAAAGGATACTTTAGTAAGGAAGTGGTGAGGATCATGGCTGTTGAAAAATTATAACTTTCCAACATATCCTCTCCTAGTCACAAAAGATATAAAGGATGATAGGAAATGGTGCAGGAAGGGAATGAAAAGAAAAATATGGCATTGAAAATTAGATAAGATAATTCCCATAATAATATAATGACAAGTCATTCTTCATTAACATCGAAGTAGCCAATATTTGCATTGTCTTGTTCACATGGGATTAATACTTGCTCATTGACAAAATGTAAGAAATATCATATTTCTTTAAGATATTTTTACTACTCATATTTGCAAGTCATATCAATGCATTCATTATTGGAAAAGTGAGAATTAGATAGAAATAAATTCCTCACAATAAAAAAAAGTCCAAATCCTAAGAGAGGGGCAAGGGGGACATTACATATGATTTGCCAAAGAGATTAGTAGGAGGATAAACATTAGTAAAACATAAATTTCCTCGGAATCCAAACAAGAGGTAACCAAAGAAATAGATGAATGACTTGAAATCCACCAATGAGGGACAACCTTCCTTGGGTAAAAAATCAAGCTAATCTACCTGAACTTCCATGGACTTCAACATATTAACAAGCACCAACAGACCAAATTGTAAGAACTCTATTTACCATACTATCTATTATTGAAATTTAGTTACCTAGATAAAGACAATATTAAGAAAGTGGCTATCAATCAAATCACTAACAACCTTTTATCTATGGATGCTATTCAAACCCCTCATATTCCACTATAAAACAATCATTTATGAGATCAAGGTAAAAATGGGATGAAAAAGGTTTCACTAACTCAAATTCTACCAATATATACTCAATAATCTTCACCTTCCCTTGGTTTATCTTCTACCCAATCCTCAAATGTTTCTCAAATGGTTCCCTTTTGAGGGGATTTTGCTATAGTCCCAAGTCACGAGAAATCCTTTTGCTTTTCCAAGAATCCAAATCCTCTTTTACTGGAAGAGAGATCAAAACTGTCAGAGTTGCTCCATCTTTCAAGCTCACAATGCCACTTGGTTCAGACACATTTGTAATTTGAGGAGGTAAATTTTTATCCATCTACCCATCCTATTGATCCACCATAGACAATTTCTTATTAACATTCTCTTATTCCTCTGACAATGCAACTCCCATTGACTTATCACCAAAGGATAATTCATATGGATTTCCCTCTCTTCCATCATTTTGTAGGTCCATCAATGTTCTCTTTTTACCCTTATGTTGGAGTACACTATGATTGAGAGGGGGGGGTCGAATTAGTGATATAATAAATCTAATTCAATTTTAATTTTTCACTTCAACAAGCTTAGGACAATGTGTAATGAAAGCGTAATAGATAACAATACAAGAAAGATGTACACAAAGAATATGACACAAGATTTTTCCTAAGTGGAAACTATCTAGGGAATAAAGCCACTCAAATTGCCTCACTAGCTTATGTGAAATATCCTTATTACAATGCCTCACTGGATGTACTTATGTCTCATCGACTGTGCTATCTCATTGATAGTCTTTTTTAATACCTCACTAGATATATCTCTTTTTACAATATATGATTTTCATACAAAGTTAGAATGCTTGTACAAAGAATGGTAATCAAAACTTAATATAATACATCATCAAGTATATGTGACACACTATACTAAAAAAATGAATTAAATCAAATAAGAACAACTACATTCTTCAAACAAATATTACTGCTTTTGAAATCAATGTGCACAATATACTGCATATATAGTGAATGTTTTATGTAAATCCAATCTCTTTCTCTATACACTAATAATGTTCCCTGAATCATGTTTATATAATATTCTTTACTAAAAAATTGAAATAAAACTACCTTTGAAAACTGATTTTACAACTTTCAAAAATTGATTGTTATAACAAACTGAATACCTTTAAAAATAATCAAATTATTTTGAATGTGAATGCTTGGCTCCAAACTATCATTGTTAACTAAAGAATCTTTTCTCATAACAAGAACATAGTAACAAGGGTATCTAAACAAATCCCTTGATCATAGAATAATGAACAACACAAGATTAACAGAACAATGCAACACCATTTCACTAAACTCATGAACCTGAGATCCCTTGACTAGGGTTTAACACAAACACAATACATCAATTTGAACATACCAACATCACAAGTAATTGAGGGAAAGAATGCTAGTAATAGTGATAAGGGGAAACAAAAGGTCCCAATTTTAGTTGATTATGATAGCTCCATTGATTATGACGTTCCTATTTCTCCTCCTGGGTCAGAATAATCTAAGTCCATTCATGAGAAGGAAGACCAAGCCTAGTCTTTCTTTGTGAAATTGAGTCTCTAGGATTTTGAGGATAATAAGGAGATTTTTTTTGGGTGTTGGGAATTTATAAGTGCAGTTCTTTTTATTCTTTCAGATTATTAAGGTGGGTGTTCCATGAAAGTAAGAGTCTCCACCTTAAGTTCCATGCTTTGTCTTCTAAGTTTGAAGTTATGTAACAAGTGGAGGGAGATAAAAATATTGTACATAATTCTCCTGGGGCTATTTCTCCTACTGGGACAAATAGTACCAATATTATCCCTCCTATGTGTTATTTCAAGATAGAGGATGAGAAAAAGGTGATGATGGACTGTATTAAAAAGAATGTGGAGGTTGTGGAGAAAACCAAGGAGATATACGATAAGAAGATTAAGGAAATTAACCAAAGGATCACCAAGACTAACTCCAATTTGAGGAATATAAGAACATAGCCACAAGATGGTGAATTCCTCCACTAAGAAAATGCAAGCTTTGGTTGTTAAGATGGAAAACTTACACTGGGATAGATCCATTATTGACCTTGAGCATGAGAAAGAGGTTGTTGCGGGTGAGACCATGGGGTCGGGTAAAATAACTAGAGCCAACTTGAAAAAGAAGACCATTGCGCTACCTCAGGATATTATCGAGTTGAAGACTATTGCTCAGAAGATGATCTAGCTTGAGGAGGAGGTCGTTGAGACCTTAAAAATCTTGGTTTTAATTTTGTTTTTTCTCTTGTTGTAAGGTGTCTCTTGCTAGCTTTGTGCTTGTTTTTTGCTGGAGTGGGATGGTTCTATCTTGTGTTTACTTTTGGTCTGTCATATTGTTGGTCTACCAGTTTCATTTTGGGGAACTTCAATGATATATCTTTTGTAATTTCTTTGTAAAGGGTTTTGGGTCCCTTCAAAACCTATTTTTTCCATAATAAAAAACATCTTAAGTTCCAACTTGAGTATGATAAACTAGGGTTTGAGTACAAAAGACTCTTGACCATAATTGAAGTATTTGTGAAGAGAAGACAAACCGTAAACACATACCCTTGCTCAAATTTACATAAGACAAAGACTTTGCAAACCTGGCCATAAACTCAAGATAAACTCCACAAACCTTTAAGGGTATTTGAAATACGTAGTGAAACAAACCCTAGTATGAACGCTCGAAACACAGGTTTGCATATTTGAATTTAAAATATAATGAAGACACCTATAACAACATAACAATAAAAATATCGATATTGGTAAGTTCGAGTTAAACAAGGGTTTTAGAAAAAACATAAACTTATTCGATATATAAACCCTTTAATAGTTAAGACTTTGAAAGCATCTTCAAATCAACAAATTAGTCACAATATAAACAAGATTCAATACCCTTGACCTTTGACAAGAAATTTTCAAAATATTAACTAATACTTTTAAAAAACTGGAACTAACTCACAAATAAGAATCTTAACCAATGAAAAACATGGCAACGGGAAGCAAAAAGAGAAAACACCTCTGTAACTAAAATCTGGCAACTTCCTTCACAAAATCTTCTAAGATCTGCTCATGAATCTCATCCATAGACTTTCCAACTTCTCAAAAATGGTTCTACATTATCTTTATTTGAACTGTATGCGACCAAAAAATAGAAAAATTGAATATTCAACCCACTGTGACACCCTTGGCTCCATGGCCCATGCCCAAGCTTGGGACTGAGCTTATGGCTTAATCAAGAATAGTGAAATGTATTACAAGTTACAACATGTAGAAAGTAATGGCACGTTAATTCATGTCATCAAACCACTTTAATGTTGAGACCACAACCTTGGTACCATAGTGGTACTAAGTGTTGTGATAAAAACATCACAAGTAACATATCTTTAATCACCTAGACAATGCTGACCAAAAGGCTTGCCATCACCAAAGAACCCCTTCTTTTCAAATGCAAGTGCCAAGACCATCAAGTCACTCATAGTGACTACAAACTAATAACTTGTAACAACTTGAATATCATGATAATGAATTTTTAAATCAAATGAACGTATAAATTGATTTCAAACTTGTCACCTTGGCAATAATTATATAAACAAGGTGTCATTGTAATCTATAGAAAGCTAATTGCCAAACATCAATTTGTGAATAAACTGATCATTGCTATGTAGATATGCATCAAATGTGTCTCATGTATCAAACTAATCATTTCCATGCCCTAAATGTCAAATGTTGTCAAATGCGAAGTACTTTCATTAGCAATGCATAGGAAATTGATACCAAGGTTAGTGTTTGGGTATCAAGGATAAGAAAAAGGATAGGAGCAACACCCTCCCCTTATTGTGAGGTTTAATAGGGCTAAATCCATTCTTGTCACCAATAATTTTAGATAAAAGGGCCTTCCCTTTGTCTACCTTAGGAGCAAGATTGGAAGGGATGTTAGCAGTTATAGAAGTCAACTTAGATCAAGGGAACCTCCTCTCGGATGTTAGCAATTGTAGGATTCAACCTAGATTGAGGGAACCTCCTCTCGAATTTCCAATACTTGTTATAGATTATAGATCTGAATGACAAAATCTCATAATCAAGTTGTTGAATCTTGTAAGAGGATCAAATAAATATTTCTATAGAATCCAATAATAAGTTATATAAATCAATTGAATACATATTCAAGCATAAGAAATTTTCTTTTGGTGTTGATTCTGAGCAGTAGAACCAATACAAATTTTCCAATTAGAAGAGAAATCAAGTGAAGAATGTCATTCCTCTAGAACTCAAGTGGAATAATTGAAAGATAAACCTAGATAGGGACCCTTAATGGAAGCTCCTCTACTAATTTGAAGCCTACATGAGAAAGCTTGATAAAGAGTTCTACTTGATTAAAGAAATATGAGCCACCTTCAAAAGCCTTATTTTTATCTATCATGTAGGAGAAAATAACCAAAAAGTAGTTGGTTTTAGCCATCAATATCTCCATATCTCCCATAGGGTTCCAAACTCATTGTACGAGCAAGACTCTAGGACCAACAAGGAAATATGAAGTCTAGAAATTTATAAATAAGAGCATGATTTCTCCAATAAGAAATGTCCTTTGACACCATCTCTAGCTGAATCACTAAAATAGGATGATCTTGGCTCCTCTCCAAATAGTCATTCACTTTCTTTACTTTGGGTAAACCCCTCAAGGATAATACCCCTCCACCAATTGAGATTTATTTCATATGCTTCTTGGCATTTACACACAAAGAGGATGAAGGATTAAAGGTATCCATAGCCTCATATATCACTGTACTCAAAGGAGCACCTTGCTCCTTACCAAAACTACATAAGAGAGCATAATGACCCCACCCACAAATCAATTCACAAACACCACCAACCCCAACCCAAAAATGCACCCAAAAAGAAAAGGGTAGAATAAGATCAACATAGTAAAAGAATCAACTCAAGAGTCACCCACTGTAAACAAAAAATAGTAGAACCAACACCAAAATTATAAAAAAACTACTTCAGGGAATAAACACCACTCTCTTTAGTCACCTCTCTCAACACCTATGCAAAATATAGTTTGGAGAAAGAAAAAAAACCCAGCTCCATGTAGTCGTTGTTGACCAAGCACCTCGCTTTAGCAAGAAATCCACCAAAAATCCATTTAGTTTCCAAACACCTGCAACCCAACCCTAGTATTAGCAAAAGACATGGTTCCTTGAATGCACCTCAAACTTGAAAGAGCAGAAGGCTCCACATGTAGCTAGGGTAAACCCTAGCCTATGCGGTGAAATGATACAATGACACCTGATTTCACAATCATCACATCATGTAACTTACATATTTATAAGACACTTTGAACCTTATTTATATGACATTGACTCTAGGTAGTTTTTTCTTGCAAGAGCTATGCAAAATCTACATGGTGGTTTGAATGAGTTATGCTTGATGAATTGTAGAGGGCTCTAATTATACTAATTTTTGGAAGAGAGTAGATTATGACACTATCAAAAAAATAGAGAACCTCACTTCTTAAGATTTTATAGCAAAGTCAATTACATTTATAGTATAAGTGCATATTTAGAAGATGAATGATCATACCTAAGATCATAGTAATATTTAGTCTAGAATATCATATGGCGTTACCTTGTTAAAGTTTGTTAGATAGGAATGGTGGATAGTAAAAAAAATGTCAGATTCTATAGTTTCTTATTTTTGATAGGTTTGATTTAAGATATTTGCATTTAAATTTTCAAAATTGTTTGCGTTAATAGAAATTCATAATAACCAATTATTATTGAATATGGAATAATTACAATGCTAATCCCAAATTTTATGCAAGGCAAACACATTATTTTGTATGAAACAATTATTTTGATGTGTGAATAATACAATTTTAAAGTAAGAAGTTAAAAAATATTAAGCAAATAACTTTATAAAAGTAAAAAAATAAACTTAAAACTTAAAAACTTAAAAACTTACCAATATAAGTTATAAAATAGTTGTAATAACATATAATTTATTGTTCCTTATAATTTGAATCTTATCAAAAATAATAATTTATTATTTTTTATGGTTTTCACACATTTGCTTAAGGTTCTCACTTGTTCCACATGGACCCATATTATTATCCTATTTAAATCTTATTTTGAATTATGGGGCATATGTAAATGATTCAAAAGGTGATGAAGTTGACCTTTTACCATTCATTATTAGAGAAAAGCTTTTGTGAACATCACCTAGTTTGAAAATTTTGAGGTCAATTGAATGCTATTCATTCTAGGTGCAGTTCTTGTGTAGTCAAATAAAAATGTAGGGTGTGATCTTCATGAGCTTCTCAAGTTTTTTTTTAAAGGAGAGTTTGAACTTAAACATGTATAATAAGCAAGTTCAAATGGTTGATTCTAAGGAAATATATTATGTGGGAGATTTAAGATCTATTTTTATAGAGTATAATAAATTGCTATAGGATAAGTTAGAATCTTATCTTATGGAATATGACTTCTTATATTTTAGATCTTCAATTTCAATTGGTTATCTTTGGTGTGGGGCTAAAAGCTTCCCCTATTAAGTCTTTGGTAGTGTTTACAAGTTCACCTTTGAGAAATTGACTCAAATACTAAGGTCAAATTCTGCTTTGTCAATCCCTAATTAGACATTCTTTATAACTTTGAGAGAATACTTAAAGATAGTATGCATTGACTTGTAAATGCCTTGTATGCTTTTGATGTAGAGTAAGCTTCTTTGTCCTTTATACATTAAATGTGCACTACTGCTTTTTTGCATTATAATCATTTTTCAAATGATCTACATGTTTATTATTTGCATATATGAATATCTTGAGAAGAAGATTTAACAATAATTTGCAAACAATTGTGTCGAGATGATTCACTATCGCTATTGAAATGGCTTCAACTTTGGTATTTGAATTTTAGGGTCAAGCTTTAGTGAATTTTAACTTATCTCAGATAGAGATGAAGATTGCGAGATTAAGGATGTGCATGTGGAAATGCATGCAAACAAAGATGAATAAATAGATAACAAAATGACGAGTATAAAGATAGGCGGAGTAAAGTCTAATGCATGGAAATAGGTGTAGATGAATGTAAAAAAGATATGGATAAGATTTAGATTGTCTCTTTAGATTTAATTTTATTCTCTTTAGCTCTCTACTATCATGATGATGGATGACATAATGTGACCCAATTTGTTGATAAATCTTTTTTAACAATCTAACCCAAAAACTTCGCAACTCAAGATTTAAAGAGTGAATCAAACTTAACATACAAATATACTCCTTAATGATATATTATTTTATTAAAATATTCCACTAAAATAGACTTAAAACTTATAAAATTGTACTAAAAAAATTCATAAAATCATCAATTTTCTAAAGACATTTTATAACATTGCTTAAAATAAAATCAATAAAAAACCATTATTACCAAAGACTCTAAAATATTATTAGACCACACACTTCAATTTTTTTATAAAAAATTGTATAAAGGAGACTCGTTGGAACAATCCATGAATGGAAAATTGAAGATAGAATCTAGTGCTTCTGTCCTATTCGGGAGGAAGCAAAGTTGCAAAATGATTTATGTTGATTTGACTCAAAATTGTCCCATAAGATATCACATAAAAAAAATATTATAGAATTTAATATTCTGCAAAAATTATCAATCTAAATGTTAATAATATTTAGAAATTATCCAAACGAAAAAAATTTGTGCGAAAGGGAAACGCCATCCTTTACCAGGGAAGTAGCAGCTCAATCCGTTCTATGACACCATGGCATGCTTGTCGTCAATATCAGGAGGGCACTGTTTAAAGCTGAATTCAGTCAAACTAAAATTGGGGTTCAAACAGCCGATTCCAGGGAATGTGAATGTCATGCACCATCATTCTTATTTCCATTCCAGTTTGAAATTTCTTTCCCGGCGGACAATCTCAGCTGTGTGTGCGTACGATCTTGATCCTCCTCCGATCGACAATGACTTGCACGTAAGTCTCTCTGTTTTTTATCAAATTGGGTTTATTTTGTTAATTTTAACAATTATGGTAGATAACGGGATTAATCTGTCAACCCTTCATTGTAAACTTTACCGAAAAACATCACGTAGATGGTTTAGTGAGAAAAACATTCTTCCTGATAGAGGGAAAATATTACTCTAAGAAATAGACGTCTGGATGGTTTACAATGCAAAATGTAGGTTAATGGGTGATGATTAAATGCAAAATTAAGGCAGTAAGGTGCAGTTGAACTGAAACTTGAATGTTGATAAACCTTGGCAAAGTAATTATTAAATACAAAAGTAAGGTGGCAAGGTACAGTAGAACTTAAATTGAATGTTGTGATAAACCTTGCAAAGTGACGATTAACTGCAAAAGCAAGGTAGCAAGGTGGAATGGAACTAAAACTGAATATTAATAATGATAAAACCTGCAAAGTAAACTGACTGTCCTTTTAACTATATAAATGCTACGGTAGAAACCTCACTTCCATTAGTATATAGGCTACGGTTGGGAACCAAACGATGCTTTGACATGGAGTTGGAATGGAATGCATGATGGCTAAGTAAAGATCTTTCACAGTCAATAGTTGAAGAAGTCAAACACTGAAATCGACCCACCCTAAATATCCTTTATGCTATATTAAAACAATTACTCCATCGCAATCCCTTAAGAGGGCTTAAAATACTCCAGCCAAATATGATATTTTTATGATAGTAAATTTATGGCACATTTTGTAATGCAGTTGAATTTGCTCTTTCAGATTCTTAATCATGTGTGCACAGTTGAGATGTTCACATTCATGACATTGGCACACAAGGAATGAATTGGTTTCTTATCAATATATATTCGTGATGCAGGCTCTCTAGCCCCTAACTTTATTTAAAGAGTTTCTCTAGTTTCTTTAAGAACTTTGTTGGTTCCCAAATCAACAGATTACTAAATCCTAAACATATGCCAATTCTTATATTCAGATTTAGCGAAGGTTTTGGCCAACAAACAAGAAATGGAAATTAAACACACCTCCCCTACACTTCACACTCTATAGGACCTAGGTGGGCGTAATGTCCCCATCCTAATTTGCCCTAGAATTTGCCTTAAAATCACAATTGCAACAAATTAGGGTCAGGGTTACATCTCACCAATTAAATATCTATGTAATAATGCACCTCGAGACTTGAATCCTGCAATCAAAAGCAACATACATACATGCATGCATACATACATACATACATACATACATAGACACACAATTACGGGTAGACACTACATTATATTCATAGATTGTCAGTAACACTCCACAAATATATTAGGGTTTGGAAGAAGAGACATGATGGGTCTCCTTGAAGCCATTTCTACACTAAGTCCAAGAGGCATGTCTACAACAACCCTCCCACTTGGCAACTTGTACCCGCTTTCCCCATCTTGCCTCCTTTTGGAAAACACATACCATCTTGTGGAATTGGGTGGAGGTCATAAGCGGGTTCCTCGACTCTCTAATGTAAGGGTCCTTTGGTCATTCTAGGATGGCCTACTTATGTAGCCTTGGAAAACCCCTTTGTTTACATCTTAGGCTCTCTTTCTCATAAGGTGGGTTTCAAATAGTATGCATAACTATTCTCTATTACCATCTTGTGGAGTTGGGCGGAGGTCATAAGTGGCTTCCTTGGCTCTCTGACATAAGGGCCCTCTGGTCCATTCTAAGACAGCCTACTTATATAGCCTCGACAACTCCCTTTGCTATCCTTGTTGACCCCTGTGTAATCTCTTTAAGTCAACATTTAACATAATTTGCCATTTTGATCTAAATGCTATTCCTCACTGATTCTTTCTTCATTGATTTTAATATATTTGTTTGACTTGACTTGTCCAATCATATGGTTTGCTCCATATTGTAACAGATATAAGGAAACCTGATCATTTCAACTGATCCTTTGTGATATGTCTTGAGTTATAAGTATTGATGACGATCAATATGGGTGCTCTTAATATATGTGGTTGATAGAATAAAGTCTTGAGTTATTTTTTAGTCACTTTAGGTCGATCTTGATATGTGCTCATGACGTTTCTCCTTAATGGTTCTATGTGTTTCATCTACCTTTTAACTTGTTTCATCCTTGATATCTTAGTCTCTATTATTGATAACATATTTGGCTTCTTCATGTAGGATCTTTTGATGCACTTTACCAATTTTGTCTCTTCCAGAGACTTCACAAAATTGAAGTACTTGGTTGACACGATGTGAAAAAAGGATGGGGACATCATAGATGCCAATTCACATGTGGTCATGATGTCCATATTCCTTGATTGCCGAGAAGATCTTGTTTGTAATAGGCAGCCTCCTTTGGAAATCTTATTAGTTTTTTTGTTTCCCAATTTCTTTGAGTTTGTAGTTTTTGAGAATAGATATTGAAACGATAATAATGCAAAATGACTATGATGCAACTTCTAAACTATCAATAGCAATATTGAAACCAAAGTATTGAAATAACTTGAACATTTACTCTCTATTCTGAAATACGAACACTGAGATACACTAACAACAATTCTTTCAATGATTTATCAGTTAATATTGATAGGACAACATATATTTGAATATCCGAATCACCGCACAATCACTATTTCGTTCACTTAATACATTGACAACAATATTAAACCCTAGATGGCATCCTGAAAAAAATAGGAAAGGGCAAAAAGTAAGTGCAAAACTGAAATATTCTGCATAGTAAGGGCATACCAGGAACATAGTATACATTGAGGAATATGAGATTCCTCCCACTAGATTGTATTTGTACATTGCCCTTGCCGACTATTGTATACTCTTCTCCTCCACCAAAAAATGATTGAATTTGTGAAAAGTGAGAAGTCTGTGAACCAATCACACAGATGAGTGAAGTGTCGAGAAGCACCAGAGTCTATGTACCAAGCAAAAGACTTCACATGATTTGCAGGTCGCTTTGCCATGAAAGCATAAAATGCAGTTCTTTTTGCTCAAAGTGCTCTGCAACATTGGCCTTAGGTTGAGACCTTCTCTGCTTCCGCTCTTTAGAAGCAATTTGTCTCCGACAATCCTGTATTAAGTGACCAAATTTGTGGCAGTATACACTAAACTTTCTTCTTCTTTGAGATATCCCGAGGCTGACTGGAACCTTTCCGCTAAGAGGATTGAGCTTTGCCTTGATCCTTGTGAAAGGATTTGGCTGCAAATGCTTGTTCTGAGAATGATGAAGTTGCACTACTACCAAACTGTTGTTTCCAATGATCCTGCTGCAAAAGTTTGGTGCATAAGTCCGAAAACTTTAAGTCAACATTAGTTGCAGTAATGTTGAACATTTTAATGAAGTGCTCATAGGATTTAGGTAGCCTTTTTAGAGTTATGACTACCATATCCTCATCCTCCATTTTTCGACCAATGGCCTCAAGCTGATCTCTAATGTCCTTAATCTTTGTCAGATGCTCTTGTAAGGACATACATTCATCCATCATGATAGAAAATAGTTTGTTCTTTAGGAAGAATGCACGACTCTTATCTGATGTCTCATGGAGATTCTTAACATAGTCTAGATCTCTGCAATTGTCTCTCCTGATGGCACTTGTGGCAGCTGATCATCAGTAACAAAAAGTTTGATAAGCATGACCGCCTCTCGGTTGCGCTCATCACATTTATCCTATTGTTGTCCAGCTCCAATAGGACAAGTCTCTTTACCCAAACCGCCCTCATCAAGGCAACGATAGTCAAAATTCATCATCATCCTCTGCTTCCATGTGTTGTAATTTTTGCCATTGAATCGCTGATTGCAGGTATGGGCATGCCCATATGAAAGCTGGTTGGTTAGTGATTGAAGGGAGTGGACTCAGCTCTAATCATGGATTAGGCAGCATATTGAACCGGTGATTCCCTTGAAAGGGAGTCACATGTTCCTTACAAAAGGCCTGCAGCAGGTTACAATTATCAAATCCTTGTGCATAATAGGTTGTGTTAGGCTTACTGGCAGCTAATAAAATGCTGCAACCTGATTTCCAAGACTATCCCCTGAAAAGCTACCGGTATAGAAGACCTAACATAATAACTTCTGATTCATGAATGTAACAATAAATAAATTTTCTGTATCAGGGTATATTAATGATAATGAAACATTCATAAAGATTAATTTGACATTAAAATCCTTTCATTAAACTATAATGATTGATAATGATGGTTAACACCACTTTGAGCAATAAAAATCATAATCTATCTTGCATAGATAACTACTAATAATGATAAATTCTTCATAACTGATACTTAAATCAGCAATATAGGAATAAATTCAAACTCTCAGTATTGCAGTTGAAATTTGCTTGCTAGTTGAAGTCAATTGAGATCCTTGTGTAGAAATGTCCAATTGGAGATGAGGGTTTTCGTCCTCAAGTTTAAAAAGATTCCAAAAGGGTGTTTGTCTTCTAGAAGTTTCCAACCAAGGGTTTTCATTCTCAAATGCACATTTTGAAATTCAAATTAAAAAATGATAAAGATGAGCAATGATGATGAATAATGAGATTTGACTTCTTTTTTATAGGCAATTTGCCTTTGGGCTCCCTATTTATTTTAATTTTAATTTGTTTTTCTTTTTACCTCCAATTACTTCAAAATTATTTTTAGATCGCATCCAACGGCTGATTTTTAAGTTATATTTTAAATTAAGTGTTAAACCTTAAAAGAACTTATAAACTAATAATTGAAGTGGCCTTTTTTGAAAATGAGATAATTGGGCCCACTCAAAATAATATTATTATTTTTATTTTGAAAATGGGACATGGCAAAAACATCATGAAGATGGTCAAAGTCTGAGAGATTTGCCATTATCAGAATTATTAACATCATTCAGAATTGCTAGAGAAGTTTGTTAGTCTATTTTAGCCCATGTTAAAATAGCTCTCTCTTTTTAGTCTTCACCATTTTTTGAAACACACTATTTCTGGTTCTCACCATTTTCAAGGAGAAGAGCATATTCTGAAACACACTATTTTTAGTTAGAGCTATTTATCACTTGTTCTATTTTTAGTTTTTTCTATTCTCAGAACCTGATATTTTTAGCTTGAAGTCAGTCATTGTTAGATTGTGTATTATTAGATCTTTCTTCATGCAAGAGATGTGAGCTCTAAGTGATATCTTGTAATAATTTTCTTACCAATCTAACTAGTAGTTGCATGGTTTAGTTTAGGATTGGAGGATAAGATTTTCTAATAAAAATTACATTCCATGTAATCAATTATTCTTAAAGTAGATAAGATAAGATAAATTTATTAATGTCCAACGAAAGACCACAAAGGGGGTCCAAGGGATTGCCAAAACAAAGTAGATGGCCAACCCATAGTAGGGACACCAAATGGTGCCCGAGGAGAGAAAACGAAACAACTAAAGCAAGAAACAACAAACAACCCAAAAATGGCTCTAATCAGTTGTGAAAAATCTAGAACCGAAGGATAGGCCAAAGGGTGAGAAGGAACCCCTAGCTGCCTTTGAAGACCCCTGGAAGAGGAAGCAACAAAAGATCATTGTGTTGGCATCAAATGATGATAACCGGTAAGCTCTCTACCGGTCCAAGTATTGTCATTGATTGGCAAACGAGGATAGAAACTTGTCATCTCTATACAGGTTGAAGCTCTAAGGAAATCTACATCAAGAGAGGCTGGTTTGGTACCTACTATGCAAGAACAGAATGACTGTAATCCATTGTAACTGGTCACTACACTGGGCATTAGCAACCGGGCAATGCACTCAATTAAGGAAGAGAGTATTCCAGTATCAACCGAGGACCGAACTACAACCGGTATAGACAAATACAGCTAAAAGCAATATCCAACTAGTGTCTATAACACAACCGGGACAGTGTAACCGGTAATCCCAGTGTAACCGGTAAGCCAAGAAAGAGACTGCAACAAATCAAAGGACTCAACCGATATATTATAAGACTCCGGTATGAACCGAGGAAGTCATATTCAACTGTCAACTATTTGTATTCAACCAGCTCTCTCTACCGGAATTTATTGCAGTAAATCTGGGTGACCTTGAGTTGTCTTGGTGATCAGTTTGAGACGCAGTTAAAGGACTTAAACCGGAATCAATGGCTTTTTGAGGCGCGACTGAAGGATTTAAAGCCGGGTTCAGTGGCTTTAAATCAAGGTGTTATCTCCTATGAAGGAAAGTTGTTTGACACGCAACTGTTGTTTTCTTCATGAAGCGGATAAAGCTTGAGCATGCATCGGATGTTTGCTCCGTGAATCAATACCTCATTGAGTGATGTATTCGAAAGAGATCTCAGGATTAGGTCATGTATTTGAGGCACAGTTAGGGCAACAAAACTGTATTTATTCTTATGCATGCTGAGAATAAGAGTTGCTTTCATTCTGCCAAGAAAAAGAGTGAACCTGTATGCTACAGAAGAAGGGGTAAAAGAAAAGAGAGAAAGAGAAATAGAAGATTGTGCAGAACAGCACAATAGTAGGTGAGAATACACTTGCGGCGACCGGTGATGATTCTTAGTTGAGCACAAATAGAGATCTTAACAGGCTAAGCAAAGCCATCTGTAAAGATCATACTTCTATTGTTTTCTAGCAAACTACAATAGACAAATCCCAGTAATTGGGTGGACTCTAACAGGTCCCTTGTATCAAAATCCCTTAACCGGGTGACATCTTTCAAGGTGTTTTGAAGTCCTTTAACTAGGCAGGTCCTAACAGACCTTATTGTAACAAATCCCTTGACCGGGTCGCATCTAGCAAGTGCGCTTTTATCCTTTAACCGGGAAGGCTCTTAACATAGCGTACTCCAGAAGAGTACAAATTTTGTGAGGTCTCCTCACACCGTGGTTTTTACCCTAATTGGGTTTCCACGTGATAAATTTGGTGTCACTTTGTGACTGTTTACTTACTGTTATTATTTGCTTAAATCTGCTTGCCTTTGTGCTGTAAGTTTACTTCTCTAGATTTAGAAGGAAAAAGTTTTTAGAGGTGCTGATTCACCCCTCCCCTCTTAGCACCGTTTGGGACTGTCAATTGGTATCAAAGCCAAGTTTTGTTTTCTTTGCTGCTTAATCGCACAGAGAAAAAGTCAAGATGATGAGAAAGGAAGGACCAAAGTTTTCAAAAGAAAACTTCACCTTATGGTGCAACAAAATGAAGCTGTATATGAAGACCATCGGTGACCAGTACTGGAATCACGTTACCACCGATTACAGTGAGCCCGCTGACACCTTGACACCTGATCAAGAGAAGATCAAGACTGAGCACACAACTACCATGGATATGATAGCTAACACTCTACCTGATCATGTTTATGCTGAGATCAAGTCACCCTAGACTCCCTAATCGGTAAGCTGGCTGCTTTTGAATTAAGTAACTTTGATAATAGCTTGTCCGTTCAGGAAGCAACGTTTAAGTCATCTGTCAACGCCTCTTCCACCAAAAAGGGAAGAGAAACCGGTAATTCCTCTACTGGTAAGATCGACAATCTTGTTGAGAATCTGCTCTCAGAGGAGATGGAGCAAGATGAGTTTGAAGCTCTCATTGCTAAGAGATTTCCCAGAGGGAAAGGGAAGTACAAAGGAAAACTCCCTTTGAAATGCTTTTCCTGCAACAAAATAGGACACATTGCTGCCCGGTGTCCAGATAATGACAACAGAGACAAAAGAGATCGGTTTAAGAGCAAACCAAAGAAGGAATGCTATCTTGCGGAGGAAAGAGTCACAGACAATGAGTTTGAAGACTCAGAAGATCCAGAAATTGCATTTGTTGCAATAAAGGAGGAGAGCCCAGTTGTTAATGAAGTTGCACTTATATCTAGATCTCATCAACATGATGATTGGATCATTGACAGTGGATGCACCCACCATATGACCGGTGACAAGAGCAAGTTCATCAACTTGCAACTCAATGATAGTGGATCTATCACCTTTGGAAATAATGCCCCTTGTGCCATCAAGGGTAAGGGATCTATTGCTCTCTGTAACAATGTTGTCTGTGAAGATGTGTACTAGGTTGAAGGACTCAAGCACAACTTGATGAGTGTTGCACAACTGAACAATAAAGGATTCCAGTTGGAATTCGGTCAAGGCTCCTGCATAGTCAAAAATTAGTTTGGAACT
This sequence comes from Chamaecyparis obtusa, assembly GCA_027943335.1. NCBI lineage: Eukaryota > Viridiplantae > Streptophyta > Pinopsida > Cupressales > Cupressaceae > Chamaecyparis > Chamaecyparis obtusa. Next base: position 191,633 of record BSBK01005688.1, read on the forward strand.
CATGTTGCAACCAATAGACAGAGCAAAGGCAACCTATTCTACCTAGACTCAACGGAAGGAGCCTGTTTAATAGCTTCAGTCAGAGGAGAGTCAAGCAAAATCAGTCTTATCTCCAAAGAAGACAATAGCTGGTTATGGCACAAGAGACTGCCATATAAACTTTGACAGTATTGTCAAAGTGAGTAAAAAGAAATCGGTTAGAGGACTCCTAGAAATTGCAAAACCCATGAGTGGTATTTGTAAAGATTGTCAGTTAGGAAAACTGACAGGAGCAAGTTTTAGTAGTAAGTCCTTATTTGTTGAAAATGTTCTAGACCTTGTGCACATAGACCTGTGTGGACCAATGAGGACAAAGAGCTATCATGGAGACCGGTATTTCATGCTGTTTGTAGATGATTTCTCGAGAATGATGTGGACATTCTTTCTTAGAGAGAAATCAGAAGCCTTTCACATGTTCAAAGTTTACAAGGCTAGAGTGGAAAAGGAAACCGGAAGAAGCTTGAAATGTCTAAGGTCGGACAGAGGAGGTGAGTACACCTCTTAGGAGTTCACTCATTACTGTGAGGAACATGGCATACAGAGACAATTTTTTGCACCTAGGACTCCTCAGCGAAATGTAGCAGAAAGAAGAAACACGACGCTGATCAACTCTGCCAGAACCCCTGTTGATCCAGAAGAATCTTCCTGATCACTTCTAGAGAGAAGCTGTCAGCACCGCTATCTACACAATCAACCGAGTTCAAGTCAAAAAGGGAACCGATAAGACTCCTTACGAACTATGGTTTAAGCATATTCTCAATGTAGGCTACTTCAAAATCTTTGGTAGTAAATGTTATATCAAAAGAGAGATGTTTTCTTGGAAGTTTGATCCCGCGATGAAGGAACATTCTTGGGTTATTCTACCAAAAGCAAGGCCTATCGGTGTCTGAACAAGAGAACGGACAAGATAGTTGAAAGCATTAATGTAAAAATTGATGAATCATCAGAACCAAATAAGAAGACCGATCATGACAATCATGAAAGTCTTAAAAATATTAATGGAGGAGATGCCTTTGAGTTCAATGAAGCAACAACTGAAGATGAGTGAGTAACAACCATTGACAAACATCAAGAGCAGGAGACTGTACCCGAAGCTGACAGGCCACCACAGGATGGTGAACAAGAAGATGTTTTGAACCATGATGAAAAAATTGCTCAACAAGACGAACCGGACTGGGAACAGAGACTGGCTCTCCCAAGGTATGTCACATATCACTCTACTGACAATATAATTGGTGACAAACATGGGAACGTCTTGACCAGGAAGAAGGCCAAAGAGAACATCTGTCTGCTCTCATGTGTTGAGCCCAAATCCACTAGAGAAGCCCTGGAAGATGAGAATTGGGTCAAGGCCATGGATGAAGAAATCGAACAAATAGAGAAGAATGATACATGGGAACTTGTGCCAAGACCTCAGGACAAAAATGTAATTCGAACAAAATGGGTCTATAGGAACAAGCTGAATGAGGACAGTAAAGTCATCAGAAATAAAGCAAGATTGGTTTGCAAAGGATATGCTCAGGAAGTAGGACTAGACTATGGAGAAACTTTTGCACCAGTGGCTAGACTGGAAGGGGTAAGAATTCTTCTTGCCTATGCAGCTCACAAAAGGTTTAAAGTTTACTAGATGGATGTGAAGTCTGCATTCCTCAATGGAATACTAGAGGAGGAAGTCTACATTGAGCAATCGGAAGGGTTTACATCTGCTCAAAAGATTGATATGGTCTGCAAACTAAAAAAGGCTCTCTATGGGCTTAAGCAAGCTCCAAGGGCTTGGTATGAAAGGTTGCATTCATACCTTCTGACCATTGGATTCACAAGAACCGGTGACAACAGCAATATGTATCTCAAAACCGGAAAAGATGGAAATCTAATTGCTGAAATCTTTGTTGATGACATCATTTTTGGAGGAGATGACAGGATGAGCAAAGCTTTTGCTGAAGAAATGAAGAAAGAATTTGAGATGTCTATGATAGGGCCCATAAAATTCTTTATTGGACTACAGGTCCATCAGCTAAAAGAAGGAATCTTCATCTCTCAGTCCAAGTACATAAAAGAAATTCTTAAGACTTTTGGACTAGAAGAATCCAAACCAGTGGGAACTCCAATGATAACTAATCTCAAGTTATCAAAAGAGGATGATGCCAAAGAAGTAAACGAAACAATGTATCGGTCCATGATAGGAAAATTGCAGTATGTTGTTCATAGCAGACTGGACATTGCTCATGCAGTTGGCATAGCGGCAAGATTCTCAGGTAATCCCAAAGAAACACATCTAATGACAGTAAAGAGAATCTTCAGATATCTAAAGGGAACCGAGGAATATGGCTTGTGGTTCCCACACAAGGGAGGATTCCAGATAAAATTCTACACTGATGCAGACTGGGCTGGCAACGTTGATGATAGAAAGAGCACAAGCTATGGTGCATTCTTTCTAGGTGGGAGGATTGTATCGTGGACAAGTAAGAAGCAGAACTGCATTTCCTAGTCCACTGCTAAAGTTGAATATGTTGCTGCTACAATCAATTGCACACAGGTGATTTTGATCAAACAACTGCTGGAAGGTATCCAGGAACAGATACCTGAACCAATCGCAATTCACTGTGACAGTACCAGTGTCATCAACATATCCAAAAATCCTGTTATGCACTCCAAGACCAAGCACATTGCCATCAAGTATCACTACTTGAGGGAACTAGTACAGAACAAAGAAGTAAGATTGGAGTATGTTCCCACCAAAGAACAAATTGCTGATATATTTACAAAGCCATTACCAAAGAGTACTTTTGAGTATCTCAGAGGTAGACTAGGGGTTGTGCCCCTCTCAGATCATCAGTAATCATCAAACAGGGAGTCATCAGTTCATTATGCTTCAACAAAATGTTACACCTTATATTTTATGAACTGATGAAAAAGACTGCTGCTCACAGGGGGAGCAGATTAGAGAATGGATATCCTTCAGATTAGTCTTTTGGCATTATTGTCAAAAAGGGGGAGAGACTGTGGCAATGAGCAATTAGGCAAGGTACAATCAAAACTGGGGAAGTACTATGCAAGGTCCAAATGCAAGATCAATATGGTGATATAGTTGCTCATCAAGGTTTTGCCATCAATGCCAAAGGGGGAGATTGTTGACATCAAATGATGATAACCGGTAAGCTCTCTAACGGTCCAAGTATTGTCATTGATTGGCAAACGAGGATAGAGACTTGTCATCTCTATACAGGTTGAAGCTCTAAGGAAATCTACATCAAGAGAGGCTGGTTTGGTACCTACTATGCAAGAACAAAATGACTGTAATCCATTGTAACCGGTCACTACACTGCGCATCAGCAACCGGGCAATGCACTCAATTAAGGAAGAGAGTATTCTAGTATCAACCAAGGATTGAACTACAACTGGTATAGACAAATACAGCTAAAAGCAATATCCAACTAGTGTCTATAACACAACCGGGACAGTGTAACCGGTAATTCCAGTGTAACTGGTAAGCCAAGAAAGAGACTGCAACAGATCAAAGGACTCAACCGATATATTATGGTGCAGGAGCACCCCCAAAACACTCAAACAAACCTACCAAGCATTGATGGGGTCTTCTACACCATGGATAGTAATCTAGACTCTTAGGACTTTCTTCAATTCTCTAGGGTCCTGATTGTGTGCACCCTTTGACAGTTAGGTGGCTATATAAACCTACTGTCCAAAGAGGTCACAGGGACCATTTGTTTGATAGGAATCATAATTTAGGGTCTTTTAGAGGTCCTAGGGTCATATTAGGATCTTAGGTGTGTGTTTAAGACTTTAAGTCCTTCAAATAGGCAAAAGTTGTCATGTGCAAGAAAAGTTGTCATGAGCAACAAAAAGTTGCTATGTAGCTTTTCTAACAACTTTCGACAACTTGTCCTAATTTGAGTTTTTGAATGTAATAAACTCCCCAACGGTCACAACCCCTAGTTTTCGGTTGGATCAGTTGGGGGAAGCCTTCAAATAGCCCTTTCAGGCAGGTGGAAGGCATTGCTATGTAATTTTGGCTTTAATTAATAAAAATACTGACCGTTCCCTGTATTTCTCTGAAGTTTTGTGTGATTGTACAGATGGTACGGATGTGACAGAAGGGAGACCTGGTGTGGATGAAAGTTTAGTGTCTTAGTTTTCATTTGGTGGTAGTCTGGAGTCTTGAAACCCTTGGAATAAAGAGATATCCTCATACTGGTGTAGGTCATCCACAAACCCTTGCCAACTAGGGTTTCAGCACTCTAATGGCCATATCTCTCATTCTCACCTTGGGAAAATCCTAATTCTTGGTAGAATGAGAGTTATGTGTGTGTACATTAAGATTTTGGAGCTTTCTTGCAAGGGTCAGTTGGTGGCCGTATAGATGGAGCAATTTTGAGTTGGCATCTCTATGTGACAACTCTATGACAGCAGCAAGATAGAATGAATGGATCACTTTGGGGTTGAACCTGCACATAAAACCTTGGAATCCATGCATTTGAAGTCTAAGGACTCGGCCTAACTCACTGTATTGGTTCTGCAACTTGTTTGGAGGGTACTTCCTTTGAAACCCAACCCTAATTAGGACAATTAGGCTTGTCGAGATCCTCCACTTTTAGGGTTCAAAGTTGGAGTCAAGAGCTTCTCATTTGGGGTGTTAACATATCTTCCAAAAGGGTATTTGGAAGTGCCACTAGTTTCCTCAGTCCTTTGGGAAACCTAAAAGTTAAACCTCAAAACCTTGTGTCAAAAGGCTACTAGGTCAGTGCACCAATCTGGAAGGCAGTCCACATAGTTGCAGGATCAGTTTGTCTTTGTGGAGTCATAAGGCCCTTGAAAATAGGATTCCAAGCCCTATTCAAGGTAAATCAACCCCTTACACATATTCACTCATAGTTAAGAATTCATCCAAATAGATGTACTATTGTGGAGTTGAGCATTGCTCTCATAAGGGAATGCTTTTGGAGTAGGATTGAGTTGATGTTTAGAACCCCTTACAAAGGTGTAGAGCCTTGGGTGTGTCCACTCTCATATAGAGAGTTAAGAAAATCAGAGAGAAACCTGATCATACCATTGCTCTGCATCATATTATAAGATTCCGGTATGAACTGAGGAAGTCATAGTCAACTGTCAACTATCTGTATTCAACTAGCTCTCTCTACCGGGATTTATTGCAGTAAATCCGGGTGACCTTGAGTTGTCTTGGTGATCGGTTTGAGACGCAGTTAAAGGACTTAAAGCCAGAATCAATGGCTTTTTGAGGCGAGACTGAAAGATTTAAAGCTAGATTCAGTGGCTTTAAATCAAGGTGTTATCTCCTATGAAGGAAAGTTGTTTGACACGCAACTGCTGTTTTCTTCATGAAGCAGATAAAGCTTGAGCATGCATCGGATGTTTGCTCCGTGAATTGATACCTCACTGAGTGATGTATTCGAAAGAGATCTCAGGATTAGGTCATGCATTTGAGGCGCAGTTAGGGCAACAAAATTGTATATATTTTTATGCCTGCCGAGAATAAGAGTTGCCTTCATTCTGCCGAGAAAAAGAGTGAACCTGTATGCTACAGAAGCAGGGGTAAAAGAAAAGAGAGAAAGAGAAATAGAAGATTGTGTAGAACAACACAACAGTAGGTGAGAATACACCTGCGGCGACCGGTGATGATTCTCAGTTGAGCACAAATAGAGATCTTATCAGGCTAGGTAAAGCCATCTGTAAAGATCATACTTCTATTGTTTTCTAGCAAACTACAATAGACAAATCCCAGTATTTGGGTGGACTCTAACAGGTCCCTTGTATCAAAATCCCTTAACCAAGTGACATCTTTCAAGGTGTTTTGAAGTCCTTTAACCAGGCAGGTCCTCACAGACCTTATTGTAACAAATCCCTTGACCGGGTCGCATCTAGCAAGTGCACTTTTATCCTTTAACCGAGAAGGCTCTTAACAGGGCGTACTCCAGAAGAGTACAAATTTTGTGAGGTCTCCTCACACCGTGGTTTTTACCCTAACCTGGTTTCCACGTGATAAATCTGGTGTCACTTTGTGATTGTTTACTTACTGTTATTATTTGCTTAAATCTACTTGCCTTTGTGCTGTAAGTTTACTTCACTGGATTTAGAAGGAAAAAGTTTTTAGAGGTGCTGATTCACCCTCTCCTCTCAACACCGGTTGGGACTGTCACATTGAGGTACAAAATTCTTGCGAGGCCTCATGGTTTTGGTATGTCCAGAAGGGGGGCCAAGCTGCCACTTGGTACCATGCGCAGGGGAAACCACCATGAATAAAGAGGTGATGAGCTGACCGATGTGCTATCTTGTTGGGAGCTGATGCTGTAATGAGTGGTCCTGAAGTCTCAAGGTCTCCTAGAGATAAAGCGCAAGGCACCTCTGATCAATGTACTTGAAGGAGGATGGAGACTGAGTTTCCTTGACAAGTAGTAGAATCTCCCTTTGATCTCATAGTATATAGGGCAGCGGAAAATGAAATGCGTCTCCGTCTCAGCCTCCCACATGCTACAAAGCTGGCAAATCTTGTCCTCCCTAACCATTTGATGGTCAGTCTGTATGCGGAGCCGATGCGATCCCACTCTGAAGGAGCTTAGGGAGATGCAAAGTGCATGCGACTAGCGTTGAGAAAGGTAAGGACGGACAATGATCCTGTCACGTATCTCAAGCAAGTGCTCAAAGTAGAAATCCATCTTTGGGCGACGTCCCCCAATGGGATTAACCCAAGTAGTGTGGATATACTGCCTGTAAATGTCCATTTCAATGTGCATATTTAGCTCTTGTCGAGACGAAAGGAGGTGAGAGGGGGCATCCAATGAGTATTGGAAAGGAGGAAGACGATCGATCTCGATCTCGATTGAACCTAGAAGAGCCGAAGCCTGAGCAAACCAGCAGCAAGACCGACCCGATAAATCGAAAATTGCAATAGCCTCTGAGGAACGATAAGCAAGGTAGGAATATCTGTGATGTCGCTCAGTGGAGTCCACAAAACACTGAAGGCGATGCAAGAACCAAACTAGATCGAAGATGGTACCAAGTTTGAAAGTGTGGACACCGAATTCAGCAAGGACAATACTATGAGGGGTAGATTGCTTGCATCTGATGATGCGCTGAAGGACGAGGGTCTGGACCCGCTCAATCGAGGCCTAGTTGGATTCCAGTAGAGAGGGCCCCTAAGCCATAGTTACAAGATTCAGACTCGCCTCAGACTCGACAAGCTGGATTTGGGCTCGGACTCAAACTCGACAAATTGAAAAACCCAAGAAATTCAAAGATTTCTAAGGATTTAAAATGTTTTTCATGCATCATTCAGTCAATTAACATCAAAGACACAATAATTGAGATAAATAGAAGCTACTTTTCACACATACACAAGTTTACATTGATCACATGAGTATAAATGCAAATTTTTGAAGGAAATAAGTTAACTATTAAACTAGTTACTAAATAACACATTAGAAATCTGAAATATAAATAGTGTCACTGTCAAAAGTGTACAATATTCATGGAATATGAAATCCATGGAAACAAAAGTTCAAAACATATATCAAAATAAAAGCTAGAGCCTAGAAGACTAAGGCCTTATGTCTTCCTGCGTGTACGACTAAGATAGGTCATGGAAGATTTTGCAGCCATCTTCTGTCCCTGTGTCTGAGGCTCAACCTCAGTGGCATCCTCATAATCCTCATCATCCTTAGATTTCTCACTCTCAGCCTCAACGTCCTCCATTGGGTCACCTTGCGCTCTAGCCTCCTCCTATGCCATTGCTATTGCCTTTGCCTCTCGATCCACCTGATCAACCCATTCCAAGTCTTCATCACTGAAGACAAGATCATCAATCTCAGTGTTCCACTCTACCAATGGATCAACCTCCTCTAAAATGATAGGAGATGTGTCAGTGCCCAAGATTTGTCTATAACGAAGGTTGTAATGCACGAATACGAGATCATTCATCCTTTACATTGCCAAACTATTGCACTTCTTCGAGTGTATATGCTGGAACATACTCCAATTACGTTTGCATCTTGAAGGACTACATGGCTGGCTCAAGATACAAACTACAATCCTCTGTAAATTTGGCACTGTATTACTGAACATCTCCCACCATGCATCTAAAACAAGAAATTTAAAAAATCAATTCTATAACTTTGACTTTATCAAATTTTTTCATCAACATAAAATGTAACATATCTAAGATTCTAAAGACAAACAAATGGAAACAAAATGAAAATATGAAATTTGAATGTAAAAAACTCAGAAAACAACACAAAAATGTAACTCACCTCTTTAAAATTGCTCCAAAAATGAAGAAATGCAACTCAAATTTATAGAGGCCTCCTCCAAATGCTTCTTTGAGCTCATCTCAATGTATGAATACAAGCTAGAAACTAGCATAAACAATCAACAATTGATATATGAGAGCCAATTGATTTGCTAATCTATTTTTTGAAACTGTTAGAAATAGGGAATATTGAGAGGGGGGGGGGGGGCGGGGTGAATCAGTATTCTACAAACTTTTACTTTTGCCCAATTATGGATATAACATATTATCTTGATGCATGTATAACATAATAAACTAAACAACATGCATAGCAATAAAACAAATGAACTCATAACACATTATTTGTTCTCAAGGAAACCCTGGCCAAGGGAAAACCCCGGTGGGGATGGTACCCACAAAGATCCACTAATCAAAAGTATCCTGTTAAGGATGTTGACCTTGTTAGGAGTCTATTACATGCATATAGTGTCTCAGTCCTGATTAAGGGACTATAGGCCTTGTTAGAAGCCTCAACCCTGTTAGGAGTTGGTAGTACAAAATATGATTACTAGATGAGCCCACTGCCCAAACAAGTAATATACAATATTCACTGATTACAAAAATAGGTCAAGGTACATAACCTTATACTGCTTGCAACTTCGCATCAATATCTCTTCGTTGCTTTTCTTCACTATCGCTATTACATTCATGTCATGTATCATACTACTGCTTTCTTACATTACATTATTACATCTTTATACAAGTTATTAAGACTAATAACTCTTCCAGTCGGCTTACATAATACAAAATATCTTTACCCAAGAGTTAACATCTAGGATGTTGTCCCTTTATATTGTTAAGTCATTATTTTGGTAAACAAAATAATCCCTTAACTCTTTTACCAATTCTGTCTTCATATTCTGTCCTGTCGGCTTAACACTGTCTTCGGTAAAACTGTCATAACTTCTTCCGTACATGCCGTACTGACTTGTGCTCTCAGGTGAGTCTTCAATAGTCACCATAGTATCTATGTTCAAGTGCGCAAGCACTGAACTTACTCCAATCGACATCGCAAACAAAAATAGTCATCGGGTACACTGGCAAAAACAGTCTGATACATAGACAATTTTGCTTTGTGCTCTGACATACTTGCTCTCTGACCTTTGCACTTTTCATGTAGAACATATGTTGCCATAATGACAACATCTATGCATCTAGCTCAGCCAAGTGTACCCGATGATTGTTCAAAACCTAATCTTATAAGTATCATGGCCAAACAATTGTTACATATCTTCAATAATTTTATCATGATACCAATTATTCTTTGAAGTATCATGGCCAAACAATTGTTCTTCAGTTTTGGAATTGTAACTTTTCTTTCATGGAATATATATCAAAGAGAGTTAGGTTACATAATTGGATATGTGCATTTGAAGATATAAGAATGATGGAAGATGAATCTGTTAGAAGCTATATTGTTAGAATGTCAGAAATTGTTATTAGAAATGCTACTGAATCTGAATCTTCAATGGTGAAAGTATATTGGTAGAATGAATAAAATAATTGTTATTGATAAGTATCATGATCCCAATTGTTCTTCAATTGATATGTAACAATGTTGGTATCTTAAAATTGTTGGGATTAACAATGTTGGTACAAAATATACTAATCTTGGATGACAGTAAGATAAGTCTGAATACTAATCTTGATTATGAGCAGTAGTGTTAACATATCTAAGATTCTAAAGACAAACAAATGGAAACAAAATGAAAATATGAAATTTGAATGTAAAAAACTCAGAAAACAACACAAAAATGTAACTCACCTCTTTAAAATTGCTCCAAAAATGAAGAAATGCAACTCAAATTTATAGAGGCCTCCCCCAAATGCTTCTTTTAGCTCATCTCAATGTATGAATACAAGCTAGAAACTAGCATAAACAATCAACAATCGATATATGAGAGCCAATTGATTTGCTAATCTATTTTTTGAAACCCCTATATTCTTCTCCCTTTTCTCTCTTCTAAGTGTTTGCAAATGATGGAATGACCTTTTTAGGTCTTAGACAAGGCATATAAAACAAAAAGAGTGCTTAAAAAAAAAAAAGAAAAGTTTTTTGTTTTTGACTTTATGCTAGACGCGGCAGAATCTGCATGACGGGACTCATCGAGTCCACCGAGTTCGTGGACTCTGCGAGTCCTGTAGGACTCGATCAGGACTCAGTCAAGTTAGCTTGCTGAGCCAAAAAGACTCTGCAAGCCTGACTCGGCTTGGGACTCGCAGAGTCATGTAACTATGCCTTACGCTTAAACAATCAACCCATAAAGCACTGTCGGTCTAATCAGAGTGTCCATAATAGTCATCTTGGATGTGGTGTCCTGGAAGTGATGCCGAAAATATTGTCTCTCCAGAAGGGCCAAAGAACCATACCCTTTGTTGATGCAAGGCTATAGGGTAGGTCTCATGTTGAAACGAGGGCCAGAGAACTTGATCCCTAGATATGAGTACGAAGAGGAGATCTGAACCTTAACACCTTGGAAAAAGAAGTGGAGGTGAGAAGTCTTAAGACTATTGAAAACCATCACCATAATCTTACCCTAGTTAATTGTTAGCTATCATGAATCATAGAAAGAAGCAAGGCCATCAAGAAGTCTTTGTAAGCCCTTCAGAGAGGAAGCCAAGAGGACCACATCATCCACAAAGAGCAAGATAGAAATCAAAACCTGGTGCAAATAACAACCATCCCTCAGGACGAGTGCTCCTGAAGAAACATCTCCAACTCATCAATATAAATCCCAAACAAGGCAGGGGATAGAGGGCAACCCTGCTTCACCCTGATAGTGCTCCAGATGAAGTCTGAAACCCCTTGAGGGGTCTTAATGCTACCAACGATTGTCTTGTAGAGTCTCATGATGGTCATCAAGAGTGTCTCACAAATACCAATGTCCTGAAGTCTTCAGAAAAGGGCCGTCTTGGGCACTAAATCAAAAGCCTTGTAGAAATCCGCAAAGTAGCCGTAGACCTTCGAAGAGCAATGTCGAGCCTCTTGAATAATAGCCTTGAGAATTAGAATATGGTCCATGGTCTGATAATCCGATTTGAACCCAGTCTGACCTCCAACTCGAATATGATGTTGATCTAGCTCCCGAGAAAGAATAGCGTGCAAACCCGTAGCATACAATTTAGAGAAAGTATGCCCAACCATGATAGTCTTGTAGTTATTGGGATCTGAGATGGGGCCAACCTTGTGTATCAGATGGATGATATGTCACGACCAAGAGGGGTGAACCCTATGCAAACCACTCTGTTGAAAAGATCAGTGAAGAAGGAGCCCCCAACATTGTGATGCCAGCCTTGAAGAGTTCCGCTTTGAACCCTTCCTCGTTCGCAACCCTGCTACTGTTCAAGGACCTAACATCCTCCCTGATATAGGTGATGGTGAAAAGATGGTAGTGGGGGGGAGGGGTGACAAGGATGGAGGGTTGACCGGTGATATCATTTAAAGTGGATGTGTGGGAGACCAATGAACTGTGATCCAAGGTGAGGGAGAGGGGGAACCAATGAGGAAAAAGAGTGCGCTAGAAGGCTTTGGGGGAATGGATGAGTAAGGCACGAAGGGTTCTACTGCATTGTGTGATGATGCGTTTCTTGTGGTGGAGGAATTGGAGGTAGGAGTTTTTTAGCTGGGAGAAGGAAGTTCGGTGAAGGGTGAAAGCTATGTGCAAAGTGCGGTGGAAGGATTTACAGTCATCATCGTACTACTTATTCATAGGGTAGGTGTTTCTATGCTTGGGGAGAGGGATCAATGAGGTGGTACGGTGGGGGAAAGAGTGGAGGGCAGCCTCCCAAATGGATGCGAAAAGGTGGTCAAACAAGGTGGAGGTGCACTTGAGGGTGGAAAAGGAATCCGAGGATAGGAGTTGTCGGAGGTGAAGGGTGAAGAGTTCCTGGTCACCATCGTCCTAGCAAAAGGAGGTGTGGAGTGGGGGGATGGCGAAAAGGGGGGGATTGGCTGGGGGGTAGGGGAAGGGGATGGGGATGCGTGGATGGTTAGGCTGAGAAGGGCATGGTCGGCGAGGGGAAGGGGCGTGATGGTGAAACGAGTGATGAAGGGGATGAAGGAGGGACTAGAGAGGGCATTGTCTACAACGCTGGCACCATCACAATGAGGCTAGCAAGTGAACAATCCAAAGTCAAGAAAACACGGGAGATCGTTCAAGATCACCAAGTCCAAGTACTCGCATATTTGGAGAAAATGATGGGTGCACTTCATGAGGGGTCCCAGAGAATCATCAGAGGATCTTTGAAGACCTAAGAAAGAAAAATTCGTCTCGATAGTACACATTGGGTCCACCACCTAGTTGTGGAGGGGGGTTTGCAAGTCTCTGGTCCGCGCATTGAAATCCCCAACAATGATAATATCCCCCACTGCAGAGAGTTGAGTGATGCATTCATATAAGTCCATGTAGGGGTCCCCTCCATCCTATTATATATAGCATAGGAAGAGGATGCCGGAGGAAAGTAACATACTGCAATGAAAATATCCTTGAGGTGCGTAGCCACCTGGACAACCCGAGCCCACATAAATCTAACAGAATTGTCGGAGTAAACAACAGGTGTCGCACTCTAAAGTCGGTTGACCAGGCAAGCGACCCCACTAGATCCCCTAACACCCCCAGAGCTCCGAACCTCGTCTCTGAAAGCTAATAACAAGTGGAACCCAATGACACTAGAAAGAGAACGAGCGAGGCTCTCATGAGTCTCACTGACTAGAAGAAGATCAACCAAACCAATAGCGTCGTGAAGTAGACTTAGCATGGATGTAATATCCCCAATGGATATTATACCTAGATTTTTAACATAGAAATTCAACAAATAATTTTGCATGCAAATGTTTCCAACTCATCCAACACAATGAACAAAAAAAATATAAAATACCTAGCTGAAATATAGATTCTGAAATGGTATTGCATTTAAATCTTTAGCAGAACAATAACAAAAATCCAATCGCAGTTACAAAAAATTATAGCAAGATTGGATACTAGAAATATGAACCTGAAATATTAAGTGAGACACCTGCGTAATATCTCCAACTGACAATGGGTTTTCGTCCATTGCCTCCAAGATGGAGGGTTTCCGTCCTCAAACTTGCTGAAAGATGAAGCTTCCAAATTCTCCTAGAGAATAGTAGTCAAATCATAAAACCAAGCATAATGCAAATGAGCTTCTCTTTGTTCTTTTAAAGAGCATCTTTGTGACCCATCGTTTTCCAACTCCTGTCTTTTCATCTTCTTTCTCTTTTGTCCCTTTTCAAACCTTTTTAAATATTAAAATGACTTTTACCAATTTGCATTAAGCTCCTAAAAAGTCATTTTTAATATTTTGAGAAGTTGGCATTTAATTTACTAATGTCCCCAAAAAGGGACATTACAATGGACCAAAATGTCCCATTGTTGTTCCAGCAATTGACCTGCAAGGAAACCCCCCTACGTTCCTTTATGCCCAAATGCGCCTATGACTGTCATTTAGCCACAACTGTTGATCGGGTTTCCTAACCCGATGGGAAGCTGTCTTTTATAACTGCTTTCAGGTTCCTGATGACGACCCATTTGCCATTGTGTCTAGCCGCTGCTATGAGTTCACAGGAGTGTTTTAGTTCAGCTACCTGTGATTTGGTGAGATCCTCGTCAAGATAAATCTTCATGGGGAGTGGGAACAATTTCCTCTTAGCTTTGAGAACTTGAAGACGATCAGCAAGAGATAAAAAGCGGAGGAAAAGAGTGCTGCCGTAACCTATCCATGCTCTGTCCAAGGTGATATCTGAAATGCCCAGCTGTTCACTGAGAAAAGAATAGCCCACTGTAAGTGGGTCGTAGGAGGAGGAACGAAGGCCACGAACCTTCAAATTCAGTTCGCCTACCCGCCTAACTTTTTTTTTGAATGTATTTATAATCTTTGAAGCAAATCGGTAGGAAGCTTCAAGTTCACTCTCTGCATAACTTAAATCATGACTTAGCTTAAATCATATTTGCTTGTGTTGCCATTCAAATTATAATATATCATTATAATTCCTCCATACTTAGGTACCAAAGTCATTTTATAATAAAACATTTAATGCACTAGATGTTGCTTTATTATAAACTTTAATATAATTATTAATTAAGTATAACTTAATTAATAATTAATAATCAATAAATATCTCATCAAATCCTCCGCCCAAACAACTGAAAATCTTGATACTCATTGCCTGAGTCTGGTGCCTAAATGTCCTGCCGAAAATAGCAACATGATGTAACTGACTTACTATAAATAGTAAGTCTCTGAGTAAAAGCTTTGACAACGTCACCACAACTCCAAACTGCTAGCAAACTGTCCAGGTGCCCTGCTAAAGATAGCAACTCTGGCTTATCCAAATAGGTACTTACTATAAATAGTAAGTGTGCCGATCTAACTCAAACGAAGAGCAATCTTGAACATCCTTGACTCTGCAGTAGGAACTGGTCACTGGCTCAACCAACTGAGACCCCCTATCCATAACATTAGCCCACAAGGGTTGAAATGATGGGCTAACAACTCGTCCTCAGACACTGACTAAAAAAAGGGGACATTACACATCAACACCAGACTCCATAATTGGCACAGAAACTCAATGCAAAGGCCGAACAAAGAGCAGAGTAAAGAGCATAATCATGGCTATGATCGCTGAAAATTCCCAGAAAATTGCTCAGAGAATTTTTCAGAAAGTGGCTATGGATACATTCTCAGACAAATTCTCAGATCGTAGAAAATTCCCTGTGAAAATTCTCAGAATAACTCTTTGAACGCTATCTCAGAAAAATTCTCAGATAAAATCTCTGAACAGCTTAGGAACTCAAGAATCTTCTTAGAAAAATCGTGGCTCAGAAAATCGTGGTTCAACTTTCACCCTGAGCTCAAACTGTAACTATTCTTTCATCGTGCTCGGATCCGCGTTCTTATGTCTCTCAGATCTGTCACGCAGAGTAAATATTCTGCTTCTTTTCGATGCTCAGATCCGTTGCACAAAGAATCACAGATAAACACGACCTTTTGTGGTGTAGAGAAAAGAGAAAACCGAAAACCCTAATCTATTTGTTGCACAGAGAAAACTTTTTGTCGCGCTCAAAGATCCTCAGAAATCCTTTCATCTCGGTCAGAAATCTTGTCATCGTGTTCAGAAAAGGTGTCGTGCTAAAAAATGGTGACGTCACGCTAAAAAATCCTCAAAATCCTTTCTTCACGCACATGAATCCTGTTGTCATGCTCAAAAATGGTGATGTCGCGCTCAAAGAATTATCCTCATTATCCTCATTATGGTAGAGCCCATGAGAATTACAAGAACATTTACAAATGTTTAAGGATCAAAATAGGACTACAAGAACATCTGAATAATGACATCATGCATAAATAAATATTCTCAACAACAACAAATATCATAATGAGCTAAAGGAATCTATTTCTTCTATGTCCCTTTAAAATCCAACACAAGCCTTACCAGGCATGTTGGCTTTATTTCTGGTTGTCTCTAATTAGCAAATGTACTTTGAGTGAAGCAGTGTATCAGTTATCACCTAAGGCATTCAAGAAGTTTCATATATTATGCTTTTATTCTCTAGGTGGCACTCAACTCTAGAATATAGACTTCCTGTCAGCACCAAAATATCTCACTCGTGTAAATCCTTAGCTAGCTAACTGTGCTGTCAAGCAGTTCAAATTAGCACACACAGTTAAGTGATAACTGCAATTGTAAGTCCAGATGTAAGTAATTACTATATTGTGCTCAAAGTAAAAGTCATAAAAGACTTTGATTATTTTCTCATGTAATAGCATTGTAAACAATATAAATAAGTGTTGTTTTGCACTAAGTTTCTAATGATAATTCTTATGCTTTCTTGTTACCAAAGTTGTTGTGTGTAAAATATTCATGATTGTTATTCTATAATTTGTTCTTTATTTTGAAGAATTTATTATGCCTATTTTGCTTCTAAATTACTATTTTAAGTATTTTGTCTTATGTACAATTATGCTTTCATAAGTTAACTGTCACTTAACAATTACTAAAAGCTTTTTATTGCCATAGGTGCTAGGTTGATCTCTTGTAGCTTTGAATACAACTACCATGCTTAACTTTTAATGTTTGGTATGTGTGTTAAACTGTCAAATCCTTTTTGTGTTGGCATTATTTAGCCTTTACCTTTCATTGAATAGCTCAAATGTGTAGTTGTAGAGTTTATTCATGCTTAAGAAGCATAAAAATCATTTGCCTTGATTTGAAGACAATCTCAGTCTTTTTCCCTATTTGAGTTCATAACTTCACACATTTAGTTTTATTCAACAACAGTGTGAAACGCCCGAGAAAATCATTGTCAAGATTGTAAATAGCAAGTACATATTGTTCATATTAGGTTAGTTTTTGGTTTACAAAGAGATTCCCCTTCTGATTTGAATAGCAGCTTTAGTGCAAATTTGTTCCATTTTGTGTTGCATTGAAAGGTGGAAATTAAAATGCTAGCAAGCAGCAATATGAGACAAAGACTTATAGCATTGAGGTAAGGTTTTTTGAGACCAACATATGAAATCCAAACTCTTCACTTGCTCAAATTCATTACCTACCTTGATTTATTTATTTTTGATTCCTCACATGCACTATACAAATCTTAAAATTAGCTCTAAAAAAACAATTACTTCCTTGAAAACCCAAAATGACAAATAATGGAAATAGACAATTGGGTTGAGATGATTCAGACAAAATGTATTTGCTCATGGATTGCCTTGGCAAAATATCTATGCTAATACAACTTATATCTATGCTAATACAACTTAGTTAATTTCTTCTCACCCTTAATAACTACTTCACATGATCAGATGATGCGCTTAAGTCACCTCCTTCCCATCACAATAAAATGAGCAGGAAAACTTAAAAACCTAGTAGAAAAGATATGATTGGCATACTTTATGAGTGCATTTCCTTCATTATTGTTAGTTTTTAACTTGACTTTTACAGGACAACTCAAAACAAAACAATGTGTGAGATAAAATCTCTTTTCAAATCTAGAAGGGAAGCTCCATGAGATCTAAGCTAAACCTAAACTAAAGCTAAACAACCTAAAGCTATTGACAAGATTTACAGATATGCTCGCTAGACATGATTCACTGAGGGGGCTTAGCATAAACGAAAATGATTATGTGCATATGTTTCTGCCTCGGATAAATGTACTAAGTTGTTAATAGCCATGCTTTGCAAACAAAATTTTTAGATATTGAATGGAAACCATCTGAACACAAACACAACTTCCTACTGGCTAAAATACCAATTCGTAATCTGCTGCAACTAGATTTGAAGGAATAACAACTTGGATAAAGAACAAACACATGATTTTATAAAATAAATTTTCAAGTCACATACAAAGCTACCCCTTATGAATGAACAACAACACTGCAAAACTATACAAAAAAATGTTAATTTTAATTTAATTAACAAAATTACTATGTTCCAGGTATGCATCCCCAGCCCTCAAATTCTTGTTTTCATCCCCAATGGCGTTTCAAGTACTTGAGGAAGGTAGGGGTTGTCCCCAAACCATCCCCAAACCATCCCCAAAAATCTTCAAATTTCGAAATGCTTTTGAAATGCGTTGCAGAAATAGGAAATGCTGTGGGTACATCTGGTCATCCCTGAGATGGTCAGGGATTTCTAGTATGTCCCCCGACTGTCCTAGGGGTGGGTAGATGTCTCTGATGGGAAGGCAAATTTTTTAATGTCTAGAAAACAAAATTTATTCACAACATTAAAAAAAGACTGTTAAATATATTATGATAAGTGATAACACTATAACAGTACTATAACATGATAGCATTATAACAACAGCTATAAATATATCATGCTAGCTGTACTACTGCAATACAATTTATTATGACAGCGGCAAAAATGGTATAACAGCAATAAATATATTATGATTCAGATTCATAGCTAATGATATAAGTTATATAAGTTAACACTAAAGCAATAATTTCGATTCTGATTTTATTGTTCAAAAAAGTCTCAAACTTCAAAATTTCCAATACAGTTTTAGAGTTAGTTATTATTGTCAGCTGCAAAAGAGATTAAAGGCTCATTGGCCATGATTTGGAATAGTGTGGTATTGTGTGAGCAGACAAACAATTTCTTTTTGCAAACATTATCCAACATCATTTTAATAGTGTCACGATGTATTGCTTCTATTATATTGTTGTCTGTTAATTTTTAGGAATTTAAGTATCTCTCTCTCTCTCACTATATAATTTTTTTTTCTTACATACATACATATATATTTTTGTCATGCCAAAGGTATCCCTGTGACCCAGCCCAATGTCCAACCCGCCTTAACTTGGTCTTATGTGCTACCAAGTTGGGGTCAGGAAGGGACTATATATATATATATATATATATATATATATATATATATATATATATATATATGCTGCCCCCCTCCATCCCAAAAAATGGACCTTAGATTACAGTCCTCTAAATGTGTACCTTACCCTCTTGCCCTCCCCATCCCAGAAATGCATTGAACATAGCAAAATTACAGACATAGGTTGACTTGAACAACAGTTTTTGCAGCATAAGTATAGAATATACTATCCTCTCTAGAGTGTATGTGCTCCAAACACTTATTTATGTCCAATCCTTGAATAACCTTAATTTAATCCCAAAAAGTGAGCTTTAAAGTGAAACACTTAAAGGCTATTGAAATGCTAGATAGGAAGGAACTTTAAAGAAATTTTAATCCTAAACAAATAATAATGAAAATGCCCTAAAAATAGGCTCTTACCTTTGCCCAAAAATAGAACATGACTGGAAATAAGTCAATAACAAATGCTTTGTAAAGCTATTGCTAAAAAAGGTAATCCAGTATATGAATGGTCTCCTTGATTCTGATACAGTTTCTCAAACTGAAAATTGGCAGATTCTATGAAACCTTTCGAATCTTCAATTCTGTGACTGGCAATCATGTTCAAAATTTACCTCAATACTTGCTGGACTGAAATCCTTGGATTTCATCTTTAAGACATCCAAAACCCGAAACAGCTGAGAAAAGTAGTGGCATAATTTGTAAACACACAAACCCTAGTTGCATGGACAGCATGTTAAAATTGCTGGCTGAAATCATGAAATTTTAATTTTATAGTGAAACATCCTTTGTTCTTTGCTGTTTTGACTGTCATATTCCTGATTTTTGCAACTTTGAAACCCTGGAAATCCCACATCAGCAACATACCCTACAATATTAAGTTACTACTAGTATTGATAAATAAATTTTAGTACTCAATTCTGCCTTATATCTAAGTTTTTTACCTCAATCCAAATCATGTTCTTATTGGGGATGCCTCGGCCTAAAAAAACACTGCCAGAACAGCCCCAGGTGCACTTTCCAGGCATCTGTGCTGCTTAAAAACTTGTTTAGGCATGAATTTATGATGTTTTGGCTGACTTAGTCCTGCTGGAGATGTTCTGTGTTTTAGCCAACTAAAAAATATGTCTGGTGGAAATTTATGGTGGCTAAGCCACAATGGGCAAATGCCTCCTTTACTAAAACTATGCTTTATGCATTTGGTGGAAAGTCATGGTGTAAACCATAATAGATTTGTGCCTAAGTGGAAGAGTGTTTGACTTAGGCCGATTTCCTTGATGGTATAGTTTCCCATCAGTTTAACCATCTTTTGACATATGGCAGAGGTCTAGCCAACTGAAAAAGGTTCCTCTTATTATATATGGTGGTACTTCATTTATGCCAACATAAGCAGAATTCTCGGTCAGTGTTGCCATCCTAAATCATACTCGCTTGTATATGTTTGAATTCTGGACAGAGTTTTTAAGTGGCTAGACTATCCTAGGCTTAAGCTCAGGCTATATCTGCTACTCTTTTCCATTATGACTGCTAGGCGGTAGTTTCTTATCTATCCCAAAGGCAGAGCTTCAGGACAATTATTCCACTTGCGCTCTGTTGCTGCTCTTATATCTACCCCGTGATCACCCCTGCATTCTGCTGATGTTACCCGAATCTCATTAGCCAGATGGAATGCTCAGACAAAATCCTATATTCTGCTCAAGTCTGTTTGCCAGACAGAAAGCTCAGACAAAAACCCTATATTCTGTTGACCTGCAAGTCTGAGGAAAAAGAGACAAGATTTTATGATATAAATTAATAACAAATTTCTTAAGAAAGCCAAAACAGGCTGGCCCTTATAAATAAATGAAAACTTGTTTTGATGAGATTTTGCAGGATTGAACGATTATGATAGGTAACAATAAATGAACCTCTTAGCTCAAAGTCATTCTCATATGGACATCCTCTTGTGGTGATTGATGATGAAGATCTTGGTCCTTATATTCTGGTACGCATTGTAACCAACGATAATCTCTGTCCTTTGTCTCCCTCTTTGTTTTTGATTGGCTCCCTTCATGTAGTTTCTTTGGTTTTAGCAAGGGGACTTTTTCTACATTGTTATTTATTTATGTATTGTAAAAAAGTTTTTGTAGCTACCACGTTTTGCTAATGCACCATACTATCATAAAACTGTATATTTCCTCAATTGCCTTGTACAATAAAATAGCTTTATGCTTAAAGTAAATATATACCAAAAATCCAAGGAAAAGTAACTGAGACCGGCTGGATAAAGATCATGAAAGTGTATCCTAAGCTGCTACCGTCCTCAGATTTCCATGGTAGAATCTTCTAGTCAGCAGGTTCTCTATTTTTAGTGGTCCAGATTGATCACCCCCATGGATTGTCTCTGAACCCAACCTGTTGGTAGGTGAGGGCTTTGTTTGTGGGAGGGAAACTGCACTGGGGTGATCAACAGCTTCAGTGTCTATCTCAATTCCTTCTTTATTGGTATGCAATAAATGTTGTTGGAGGTTAGCAGAAGTACTTTTAAAATTTTTACTACTCCATATGATTGCAATCTACTGCTGTTATATGCTTACATTTCTGGTTGAACACACCTGTTGTATGCTGCTGTAAATCTGCTGTTCTTTTCTTCTCTACAGCTTGATAGACTTACCATATTGATGGAGGTCGACAGAAGTTCCTTTGAAATCTTTACTCCATACAGTTGCAATCTTGTGCTGTTTTATGCTTACATTTCTTGTTGACCACCTGACATCTAATGCTGTAAATCCGCTGTTCTAATCTACACAGCTGTTAAGAGCACAGTAGGCTAAATGTATGTTTCTGTTATCATCCCTTGTTAGAATCTTCGATGCCTTAATATGGTACTTTCTGCAGCCTTTGGAGTTCTTGACCTGTATTAGTCATTTGTGGACTGGTTTGTGTCTCAGAGACGCCCCAGGAAAATATACTTTAAAATGTATTATAAATGGTAGCTAATACAGGTGCCATAAAGTTCAAATTTTACTCAGTGTACTATTCAAAAGGGAAATTCAAGAGAAATAAAACATCATGCTAGAAGTTAGAACTGAAATGTGCAAGATTGTATTATGGAAAAGCTCTATACAGAATCTGAGAGATTGGATGATGCCGTAAGATGTCTATTTGGGCTAACTTATGTCTAATATGTTGAGATTATTAATAGAAAATTAATATACAAGGATTGGAGATGAAAGGACATCTTGATAGTTGAAAGAAACACGTGCACTCGTCTTATGTCGGCTTATATTCACAGTTTGATATTAAACAATGGAGACAAAGTCTCCTTAAATAGAAAAGTACAAGATGATATTTCTAAACGAAACAATCGTTAACTGAATACAAAAAAGGAAACTAACTAATAAAACTAAACCTACTAAAGATGACTATTAGAAACGTTACATTATTATTCTAATACCCACCCTTAATAGTCATCGTACTAACTACAAGAAAAGCATAGAAGGCTGCCCCCTTCTTTTTAGAAGACTCTGCGACATGAGTCAGCTGTTTAGGCCCTCCCTGAATCTGCAAAATTTCTGGAAATGACCAAGAGTATCAAAGCTATCCCTCTGAGGTTAGCTGCTGAAACTTGAAACCATGATTTTGCCAAAAACTGCAAAAAACATTTGCAGATGTTCACCCCAACAACTCTAGGTGCGACCAAAAATTGATGGCAAGAAACCACGAGTTTTTGTGGAAAAAATTGCCAAACCCTAAAATTGAGGTTTACAAAACTTCGTTTTCTCTGTAATGTCCCCAACTAGGACTTTGCTTGAATTAACCTAAAATTCCCAACTAGGGTTGGAAATTTGCTCGTGAACGTGAATTTAACTTAGTCTCTTGATTTAGAACCAATCATTTATAGATATGTATCTGAATCTGAAGGCTTTTCAAATATTTATGATTGTACTCCCCTGATATTATTGTCTTTTATTTCTGATTCATTCCATGGTCTCCGTTGCTTGGGAGTTTCCTCCACATATATCCTAGTGGTTCCTTAAAGGTATTTGTCCCTTAGAAAAAAATTGTAATAACCCTTGTCAAATTTAGCCTTATTATCCCATAGAGTACAACCACCATTTGGATAGTTTTCCAACTCAGATTTCTTCAAGGTAGCTACAAGTCAAAATGTCTGATCTTGTAGAAACAAATGTCCTAAACTGACATGCTTCATCATACTCAAATGTGTACTGTTCCTGATCAGACAAATACATTATTGGCAATGATTTGTTACATACCAATTCTGACCCAGCTGTAATTCCAATCCCTTTCTAAATTATGCTCTTCAGTGTATTTGTTGATTCACAGTAATTTTAGGTGTTTGTATTCGATGTTCACTTAATTCCTCCTTTAATAGAAGAAGCCTCTAGTAATTCCCAATCACGTCTTGACATTTGATATCATTCATGCATGTGATATTCCACAAAATATAATAATATATATATTGATACATATATTAGTATATTATAATATTAATATTCGATATATCAACTTTCATATGTCAATTATTATATATTCAATATTATTAATATTATTATTGTATTGTATATTATATTATTTCATTTTATATTAGTTAATATATTATTATGTTAATAATATATTATTATATTGTTTTCATCCTTTTAAAAGTTCTAATTGAACTTTATTATTGTTATTGTCTTTTTAGATATTCCACAAAATCAGATCAGGACATTGCTGAAGGTCTGGAAATAGAGGGACATGACAGTCCTTCCCTCTCGAATTTGCTTGTCCTCAAGCAATGAACATTCTCATATTTATTCTACCAAGATATTTCTTTAATTCATATGTAAGTTAATCCTATGGACTTTTGGATCCAATAAGGCCTGGTGAATTCAAATTTCTACTTGTCACAAATCTATTACTCTATTCTATTTATAAAAAGAGTCGCACATGAAGTATGCATTTGAACGCAAAGTATACATATGAATGCATGAAGACACGAAGCATACACGGTGCAAGCACATTAATGCATGAAGACACAAAGCATACATGATGCATACACATAATGCAAGCATTGTTACATTTATTGACCAACCCCTATAATAGGCTAGTGTTAGGGAAGATGTATCTCATCACTATGCTCTTGACTCCTAAATCCTGCAATAAGGAACACAAATTAGTATATATAAATTCCAAAAATGTGTGTATACTATTGGATGTAATGTCCCGAGTTAATTTGGGTTCATTATACTTGCAATCATATTTGTTAATGACTTGTAAATGATTAATATATAAACGTATATTGGTTTAGTTAAAGTTATTGGTCTTAAAGATGTCCAGAAATTGTTGTTGTCCTATTATTGACTTGCCTCTTTCCCTATACCCTACATCATAAGGGAGCTGAAGGTAGACATAGTGGGTTCTTGGCTTGGTAAGTCTCTA
Organism: Chamaecyparis obtusa; assembly: GCA_027943335.1. Classification (NCBI taxonomy): domain Eukaryota; kingdom Viridiplantae; phylum Streptophyta; class Pinopsida; order Cupressales; family Cupressaceae; genus Chamaecyparis; species Chamaecyparis obtusa. The sequence continues at coordinate 215,762 of BSBK01005688.1, forward strand.
CTCCCAGCCTAACCTCTTACCTACTCTCCTCCCTTCCGATATGAAGAGTGATATCTAGGGATTTTAGAATTTGAAAGTTTATGGGATTCACACCTTCACCACATTGGAATGTTAAGGCAGACATGGTGGAGTCTGGGCTCTCTAGCCTACCCTCTTACCCACTCTCCTTCCTCCAATTATGAAGAGAGGTATCTAGGAAATTCAGAATTTGAAAGTTTATGAAATTCACACCTTCACCACATTGGAATGTTAAGGCAGACATGGTGGAGTCTGGGCTCTCTAGCCTACCCTCTTACCCACTCTCCTTCCTCCAATTATGAAGAGAGGTATCTAGGAATTTTAGAATTTGAAAGTTTATGGAATTCATACCTTCACCACATTGGAATGTTAAGGCAGACATGGTGGAGTCTGGGCTCTCTAGCCTACCCTCTTATCCACTCTCCTTCCTCCAATTATGAAGAGGTATTAATTCCTGGCTTAAGATTGGATTGATTAATTTGTCTGGTATTATTTAAATTATTTAGCAACTAAGGAATACATGTGGTAGATGAAATTAAATCAAACTTACTATCTTGATAATGTTTATTTTGTGACGTATTCCTTTGAAATTTCTTTTAGCATATATACGTACCTGGTCTTTGCTTCCTTACCTCATCTTTGTGATCAATGTTTGTTCTTATATGCGAATCTTTATTTTATCTTTACCCTATAGGATGGCAAGATCATGCTCTGATACCACTGTAATGTCCCCAACTAGGACTTTGCTTGAATTAACCTAAAATTCCCAACTAGGGTTCAAAATTTGCTCATGAACGTGAATTTAACTTAGTCTCTTGATTTAGAACCAATCATTTATAGATATGTATCTGAATCTGAAGGCTTTTCAAATATTTATGATTGTACTCCCTTGATATTATTGTCTTTTATTTCTGATTCATTCCATGGTCTCTGTTGCTTGGGAGTTTCCTCCACATATATCCTAGTGGTTCCTTAAAGGTATGTGTCCCTTAGAAAAAAATTGTAATAACCTTTGTCAAATTTAGTGTAATGTCCCTTCTTATTCTCCTTTTATAATATTCTGCAAAACTGACGTCAGTACATAATATCACACAAAATATACCTATGACTCATACTCTACTCTAAGTTAGTAAGGGGGGAATTTGACCCTTAAGGCTGCCTCTAGGTCAGGCTTCACAGAATTCCCGGCTTGAGAGACATTTGCTCCCTCTAAGCAATCGTGCTATCGACACATCATCCCTAGAGCACTGCCCATAAGAATCTCTTGGAAGCAGCTTAATGCATTTCAAGCCTACGCATATGCATATGATTGGTCTTCAGTATATATACTGCCTACGTGAGATAATAATCTCGAGACTAGGGAAATGTCTTAATTTCCTCTAGCCCCCTCTAGATACGGGGATCCTTCCGTATCATCCATTGTTGAGATATTGAATCTTGAGTCTAGGAAATTATCATAATTTCTTCTAGCCCCCTCCAGATATGAGGTCCATCTTTTAATGAATACTTTATTCATTCTTTTTATGGCTCATATCATCCACAATAAATATGTATAATGATTTAAATCCATATCAATAATATAATTGTAAATAATTCCTTACATCAATTATAATACAATTATTTGTAATCTATAAAAGAATACTAATATTTTGAAGTTTAAATGTAAACATAGATAGGCATACATATATATAAATATATATACATATATATATATATTTATATATAAATATATTCTGAAATTTTAAATATAAACATAAATAAACATATATATATATATATAAATGAATAAATAACATTTGATTTTATACCTTAGTCCCTGCCGACTGTCCTTTCGTATGCTACAAATCATATCTGTTCCTTTTAATTATATTATCCTTTAATATACTGTCTTTTCGTATCTATCTATGATTGTTTCATGCCATTACTAATTGAATTTCTTAATCATTTGTTTTCATATTCAATCGATGGGTTTATAATTATGCTGCTGCACATAATCTCTTAGACGCCGATTCTTATTTTTATTAGTGATAGTCTCCCATTGAGGTAATCGATATTCATATTTACATTTCCAAATTCGATGAGAATGACTCTTTTCTATCTTTGTTCAAACAATACTTACCGTGTCTAAATTAGAAATATCGTTGCTTTCTCTGTGCTAGTTTGAATCCATTTCGAATTACTATTCATCGTTTTCATCATTCCATCTCTGCCTTAAGACTTCCAAAATACCCTGTGAATTCCATGCTCCATGTTTTGATGATACTCTCAAATTTTGAGTCCGACCATTCCCAAATATTCGTTGAATCTAGCCGCTGCAGAAGGATGGAATGATTTGCACCGATAACATAAACTCTCTTGCCTCCAATTGCCACACTGGTATTGTGAACTCTCGACTATAGAGAGATCTTCCAAAAAATTCACAATATCCTAATTCTAGTATTTTCATTTTCCCTCTGCGCTTTTGTCTCGTCCATGGTGGATTGATTATGCTTCAGTCCGGAATGTATATCCTCCGTGAAATAGTTGCTGGGCAAACTATATACCCACGTAGGAGGAAAGGTTGCTAAAGTCATGACCTTTAGTTGCCTAGTTATTATGTTTATCTTAGGATAAGCTATAATACTTTGGAAATAGAATTTACATTTTATTATGTATTTATATTATTATATTTTCATATATATAGTTTAGATGATTATATATATAATATGTCAAATATCACTATAAAATTTTATGTTTAGATTATAATATATGTTATTAACATTAATAATATATTATAAATAATATATTGATAATATATTATTATTTTCATTATAATAATAGATTATATTATATTATTTAGTAATTATTAATTATTTAATCATTTTAACATTATGGTTGTACAATATTATTAATAATTTCTTCATTGTAAGATTATAAATTCAATAATAATAATATGTATTGAATCTATTTAAAATATTATTATAACTATTTTATATTATTTATCTCTATTGCTATGATCAGGAGGTTTACGAGGGACATGACATTTAGCCTTATTATCCCTTAGAGTACAACCACCATTTGGATAGTTTTCCAACTCAGATTTCTTCAAGGTAGCTACAAGTCAAAATGTCTGATCTTGTAGAAACAAATGTCCTAAACTGACATGCTTCATCATACTCAAATGTTTACTGTTCCCGATCAGACAAATACATTATTGGCAATGATTTGTTACATACCAATTTTGACCCAGCTGTAATTCCAATCCCTTTCTAAATTACGCTCTTTAGTGTATTTGTTGATTCACAGTAATTTAGGTGTTTGTATTCGATGTTCACTTAATTCCTCCTTTAATAGAAGAAGCCTCTAGTAATTCCCAATCACGTCTTGGCATTTGATATCATTCATGCATGCGATTCTTGTGATGAGAGTTTATGTTCCTTTCTACCGATAGCATTATAGCCACCACACTCAGCATTCAAATTACCCCTATCTTCATTGCATCGTTGATACTCATAATTTTCAGGTTCTGTGCATATTAATAGCGTCTTTGAAAGATCCCAAACGGATCCTTTCACTGAACTTCTGTAAATTTTAATATAAAATAATAGATTTTCCTATGCTTTATTTGTGGTCTTAGAGAACTAGATAGAAGTTGCAGAAAGATTGTTTCTTTTTGTATTTTTCCAGATATAAATAAAAACAATAAATAACAACAGCAACAAAAATGGAATAGGCTGCAAACAGCGAGAAATAATATAATATCCAGTCAACCAAATAGCTACAAATCATACCAGGCAAGATATGCAAGTAATATGCCAACAAGTGTGTTCACAGACAAGTAGTGTTGACGCCAGCTGCAGGAATGGCCAACCGCGCACCAAAGGAAAGAAAGGGCTGATGTAAACCAACCAGCAATCATGTGCCAGCTGAAAGGCAGCTGTACGGCTATTGTAGTCACGCCAAGGCAGCCAGAGATCCCAACACGCAACCCAATGCCTCCAACGTGCAGCAAACAAGTACTCCCTAAATGCTGAATTTAATCAATCTCTGTCAACTGCTGAATCAATACTGTAGAATGCTGAAAACCATCTATTGGGTTTTGCGTCCCAATAGCCAGGCTCTGGGGTTTGCGTCCCAGTCCTCTAGATTCACTCCTCAAAGCAAAATCGCCAATATCAAGAATGAAAATGTAAAAGATAATCATAGAATGAGCCAACATCTCCTTTTATCTCCCTCACAAATCCAATCGAACCCTAAAGGGAGAATATGCCTTTCCCTTTATTATAAAACGACATCTTCTCACTTAAAAGGCCTTTATGTGTAGGAAAAACACCCCTTTTCTCAAATAACATAACTCAAGGTGCTAGAAGGTCTCCAGATGATGAAAATAATTTATAATAATTCAAGACCTTTCCAACGAGCTATAACACATATGTCTGCCTGACCAGATGAAGCCAAAAAACCCCTTATCACTCCAATTAGCTATATAAATAGCTTTATTTTAATTTATTTAAACGCAAACTTAGGAAATATTAAAATATTTCCTTTTATTCAACTAGAAAGCCAAACCAACCAAATAATCAGTGAACTGGTCCTGTCACCTGTCTGTGACTGATGCCGGGCAATGACGGCTAACTGGCAGTCCCATCCCTAAAAACTAGGGATGCTCCTAAAAACTAGGGAATATATCCTGTCATCCTGAAACTGAAATTGCATACTGGTCTCAAGGAGCCTCAAATCTAGTCACTGCCACAACCTCCTAAATTTTAGGAAAAATTCCTAAAATTAAGAAACTGCCCCGATTGGCTCTCAAACTGACTGTAGAACCAACTCTGGTCACTGAGTATCCAATATGAGTCGCTATCCACCACTGCTAGCCTACGAGACTCCAATAATAGGCCAACTCTCATGACTCTGCTAGTCAGACTAGAGAGGGGACATGACATTCTTGAGATGGATTATATAAATAACATTCCAATCCAGATGGACCAATACCTTCCGATGATCTGCTATCCACACTCAATATCTGATTTAAGATTGTTTCTCGTGGAGCTCAAAGCAGTGACATCTTCTCTTATTGGACGCAATCTTTCATGTAGTAAGTTCGCGATCTTTCCTATGCGTCATTCCATATGGTTGACAGTCTAGGGTGCCGTCGACCATATTTCTAATTTTGTTATAATGGTTTATTAATGTTATCAAGTAGTTTGAATATTATTGAAATATTATTGATATGATTCATTATTATTGTATCAATATTGTGAATATTGCAGATTTAATAATCTCGGCTCATTATTGGAGTCGATGAAGTGATTTCTTATATATTATTATTATTTGATATCGTTAACCTTAATATGAATTTAACATTCATATATTGATTGATTATATTGATTGATTCATTATTAATTGATAAAAATAGATTATTATTAATTTGATTAATATATCTTTTTGATTATTATTATATATATTTTAGATTATTATATAAAATATAATAATATATATATTGATACATATATTAGTAATTTATAATATTAATATTCGATATATCAACTTTCATATGTCGATTATTATATATTCAATATTATTAATATTATTATTGTATTGTATATTATATTATTTCATTTTATATTAATTAATATATTATGTTAATAATATATTATTATATTGTTTTCATCCTTTTAAAAGTTCTAATTGAACTTTATTATTCTTATTGTCTTTTTAGATATTCCACAAAATCAGATCAAGACATTGCTGAAGGTCTGGAAATAGAGGGACATGACATTCTCAGAAAAAAGTAAAATCCCTAAAACAAGAACATTTGACATAATTTTTTGTGGAAAAAATTAGAAAACCTTCCAAACAAGAACCCATGATTTTTGAGGACAAAACCATGCAAAACCCATAAACGATTTTTGAGATTAAAACCAAAAAGTCAAATACGTTTTTTAAGGAAAAATTGATCAAAACCAAAGAGAAAAAATTTATTAAAAACCCATCAGAATTTTTTTATTGAAAAAATTATTAAAACCTGCCAAATAATTTTTTAGGCAAAATTATTAAAACCCACCAAATAATTTCTTTAAGGGAAAAAATTATAAAACCCTTTGTACAAAACCCATCCATCGCAAAACACAAACACAAAATGACACTAGACAAAATGAAATTGTCGTCAAATTCCAGAGGAAACGAAAACCCTAGCTGCTACGAAAAAATTGTGCAAGTCGAGGCTAGAAAAGCATCCACAAAATGCAAAACAACTACAAAAATGAAGAACGACCATTGCCGGAACAAATAATTGTCGCCGAAAATCTCAAGACCTTCATGGGCAGAAAGAAGATGCATCCAAATGTGGGCCCAGGTTGTCGCACGAGCCAGATAGCATGAACTAAATGAAACCATGATTTTTCAGATGCCAAAATGCATGAAAAACCCTCAAAAAAATGCAGAGATTTCTTAAAAGAAACCCTCTGCAAAAAATGGTTTGATTTGTTTGAAAAAATCGAGCCAAAAACTTTTAAAAATTTCTCATGAAATTTTTAGAATTTCCACTAATGTATTTTTTTAAAATTTGCCAAACCTTAAAAATCCCCATTGACCCGCTTTGATACCATGTTATAAAACTTAGTTTGATATTAAACAATGGAGGCGAAGTTTCCTTAAATAGAAAAGTACAAGACGATGTTTCTAAACAAAGAAATCATTAACTGAATACAAAAAAGGAGACTAACTAATAAAACTAAACCTACTAGAGATAACCATTAGAAACATTACATTATTTGTAATGACCCTCACCAGTAGGATCACTAAAACACCCCAAATCTGAACTGTGGCAATTCGTCAAACAGTTGGCATGCACTGAATTCTTTTGTTTGGAAAGATGTGTTTCAATGTGATAGTTGTTTTGGGCATCAAATATAATTGAGATAACAATACCAATACTGAAATGAAATGTAATGAACACTAAACAACGATGCCAAACTTCAATGCCAAATCTGATTACAACATATCATGCATGATAATGACTGTTTTTTCTGAATAAGTATGATGGACTGTTACAATGAAACTATTGTAATGACAAGACCTCATCAATGCACTTTCATTCACTATGACAATCCAATTACATATATATGTTTCCAATGAATAACAGTGACTGTTTTTATGTCATATGCTGGACTGTTACAGTCTGTACTATAATTCAATCAATACAAATCAGACTTTAGTGCTATTACTATTAATCGAATACAGTAATTAGGAACTTGGAATTTGATGCAATGTATTGTTGACGAATGCTGATGAAGACAGCACCAATCCTGCTCCCAAACTGCCCCCTCTGATCACTGCTGTACAGTCCACTGGTACAGGCCGTACTTGTACGGACAGTACGGCACCTGTATTAATTATTGGCAGGTGTCTTGGCTGCCACAAACACCATGAACAGAATCGCCTGATAATGTATAATGTCCTCCCCAATGCATAAAATCGATCTCCAAATGATTTGAGAGATATGAGTGAAAATATAGGTCCAAACCCTGGTATGATTGAACTGAAAATGTACCAAAATGATCTCCAAATCTTCACCAAATGATTCACCAATGCAATGATGAATTCAGAACCCTTATTCAATCAGATGCAAGCCCTTACATCAATTCTCAATGAAGTCCAACATGAATTGGCTGAGTACCAACTCCAATAATGCAACCCTTCAGTAGATATTTCACTACCTCAGTTATGCCAATCTAAGGGAGTTATCGTTCCCAAAGATCAAATGATATTTGCAGACCAAAAGACTACAAATTGCTCCACAATGGAAGAAGTAGAAGAAATCCCAAATCCAAGCATATCCAAATGAAAGCCCAAACCCCCTATTTATTCACTTTTCTAAGAAGTTACTAAGAACTTCTAGAAACATCCATTATAAAATCCCATTATAATGCACTTTTATAATAAAGTAACTTTATAATATAAAAGTACATTTCTCAACTCAAAATTATAACAATGTAGGCTCAAACTGAACGTAGGCTCTACTACAACTGGATGTAGGCTCCAACTGCAATAAGCAATTAATTGATCAACAAAATGACTCTCTCTCCAAACCATTTGCCTATGAGAGTCGATGATAGGCAAATCCGTCATGGAAGAACATGTCTCTAGAAAGGGGACATGACATTATTATTCTCTTAATCCCTTTACTTTGTTGTTTTCTATAATGCTTCAAAATAGTTATGCAGAATAGGATTGACATTATCAGAGCTGTGTGACATGAATGAACACTTAGGACTTTGAAGTGGGTCCACGTGTTTTCTTAGAGGCCATCAAGCTACAGTGAAGACAGCATATGACATGAAGTAGAATGCCTTTGCACAATGAGTCAATCAAAGTCATAATGTCCCTTGGAGTGTGGAAATTAATATAGTTTCTTTCTTTTGACTGCTGTCTTATATAAAAATAGTCAGACATGTTATCATTAGACTTGTTGAAGGTTACAACTTTAATTGAGGGTTGTCCTCCATTAGGCCATATGCAAGAGGGAACTTAGGCCACAAAGCCTTCTTTTTATAGTTTTTGTGTCTACTTTTCCCAAAAAGTTTCAAGATCAAACAATGTTCATCAAAAGAACTGGGAACAATATTATGCATTTAACATTGAGAAGTACAAAGAAGACAATGTCCATAGCTTTCTGAAGTTATACTGCCAATTGACAATTTCTAACCTTGTCTCTTCGGAGACATCTGATAAAATTGACAATTTCTAACCTTTGTCCCTCAGTTTTCCTCAAATTATGAAATATTTCATCTGGTAGACAACAAGTATCCATAGCTAATGGCATATCTTGTGACCAAATGAATAAGGTTGATTATTCAACTAATTGTAGCTATCACATAATTTTTCTATCTTGTTGACATAGACTTACTATTTTTAGTATTTATTGACATTGTTTTTTGTCATAGGCTATAATGGTGGATATGGGTGCAAAGTTTTCAGATGGTGGCATTGTGGAAACTTTTGGAAATGATGAGGCTGCTTTGAAGGCTGTGGAGGATGGTATTGTGGTATGTTTTTATATGAAAACATTTAATGTTTGTAGAGTCTTACTTTCATATAAGGCGACAAGTTTAGTGTTAACACCATAATGCATTCTATTGCACTTTTTTATTTACCATGATATGATTTCCAGAATTTTGACTAATATGGTTTGGGTAATTATAAACTTGTTAAGAACATATCAGTAAGATGCAATTAATCTTTGTTTCAAAAATCATCATAGCCTTAGTCTGTAAACATGCACTTTGTCCAAAGTAATATTGAATACAATGAGGTAGAAGTTATCATAATATTCACAAAGCTTAAAAACCCTCGAACAATTATGACACAACAGATCTTTGAAAGTGAAGGAAATATCCCATTTTACAATTTCTGGCAATTCCACTAAAATAATGATTTTTTTTCCCATAATTCTGATTTCTTCTGTTTTTTGGTTGCAATATTTAAATGAACTCTTATTTGAATTTATTTTTTGTGAATAAAATATTCAAAAAATAGTATTGAAATCATGTTTTAAATAATAGTAATAAATTCAAATAACATGTAAAACCCAATATAAGTTCTATTGAAGATTAATCGCTATCTTCCCTTATAACACACCCACTCCCAAATTGAGGTGACTCCTTTATTCTCCACTTCCACATCAAAACTATAGTGACTCCCTTTTCATTTTGTGAGATCTCACATTCTAGTGAGAGATGGCCAATGTTGGGAAATCTTAAAAAATTCTCAAGCTTTAATTCAATAATAAAATTTGTGAGATTTGAGGCTTAGAAATTTACAATATGAAAATCTATGATTGTATGCAAATCTGAAAATTGAGCTGTTTTAATATGGAAAACCATTGAGATATTTATCTTTTTTGTCATCTGAAAATCAGCCACTTCAACATGCTTGAAAAACTTAGTTAGATTAATATAAAACATCAATGGAACATACATTATTTCATCATAAGATAGCAGCAACAAAGAATGACACAAATTGGCTGCACAAGAAGAACATCTTACAACATAAGATTTACATGGAGAAATCCTTGCGGGAAAAAACTCCATCAAGAAGAGAGTCTAAGCATGTATTATCTTCAATAGCAAGATTACAATACATTCACTTCTGTCACTCCTCCTATATCCTTAAACTGATAGCACTTAGTTACTTCTCCAACCTGCAAAAAGCCATTGTATTCTACTAATTCAAGGCACCAATTTATAGAAGAGCTGGTGTGAGAAAACCACTTTAGAATCTCAAAACAAGAGGCAAAAACCACCTTCAAAACCATATGCCCCTGTAATGTCCGTCCTTGGGATCTACCTTTATTTAATCCTTGAGGACTGAATTAATTGCATTTCTTCTGCATGACAAGGCAGGTCATTGTCCCCAAACTGCTACTCCTTTCCAGATTATTCTTGATCTCTGCTCCTGAAATATGTATACTAACAACAACTCAATGATCCACAACCCTGATTTATATGAACATCCTATACCTCTGAAATCTCCCTTGCTTGTAGATGGAAATTAATGTTTAAAATCACAAACAGTCATTCACCCAGTGATGAATAGGAATGTGGAGGCCAGAAATTATGTTATGCTGTGTTATAGGGAGAATGTGTAAGCTTCTGCAAACTGTAGAAATGCCTCCCAGATGAGTATGAAAAGAGGCTATGCCTTAATCTGTAAACTGGGTCTTATTAGCTGATGATCAAGAAATGCACAATATCCTCTGCTTGTGAATAATATTCAGATGTGAAAGCAATGAAAGATTCCAGTTTAACAACATAAAATTGTCCCTCTTTTCTCAGAATACATCTCAGTGCTTACGAATTGAATTAATGCGCTTAGCAAGTCGAACGGCAACAACATAGCTCAGGAATGAAACTAATTTGCTCAGAAAGCAGAGCACAACAGTGGCCTTTAACTACTCAAAATTAAGAATCCTTCAGGAATGGAGGGTTATCAGCATTCCAAATCTCCTCCACATACCCAAAAGCTTAGGTCAAATACCCATGTCAAGGAAAAGACTCTTGTTCCAAGAGGTTGAAGCCAAAATCAAGGAAACCACACCATTGCGGAATATGATGCCATTGAGATAGTTAGAACTGTCGTGAGAAGAGGACTACACCAGATATAAGCAACGTCTATGAAGAATCATTTGAGCAAATTGAAGTCCCTGATGAGGAGCAAGAATTGAAGTCTCGTGATGAAGATTATTAGCTATGGAGCCCACACATCTCAGACTCATGTTGGAGTCACCAACATCGATTCCCATCTCCTGGAGGTAATCACACACGACTAGTAACCTCAGTTCTGGTCATATATCTGTTCCTGCAATGTGTAAGACTGTATTTGTTATCTTTCTGTTCCTCTGGAAATGATGTGCGCTGACTTGACACTTGTTATTCTCTATATGCAAATTCTCCTTAGTTCCTTGTGTATTGAGTTTTTCTTCCATATGATTCCCCCCTCAAGGGATATCATTCCCTTGATATATCTTTCTGAAAGCTCACGTATCTCATGTGATGAGACATGAATCACATACATTTTTGTTTGTTAATACTGTTATGAATTTGTTTATCATATATGTTTCATATGTGCTCAAAGACTATCGACCCCTCCCCCGAGTAGCCGTCAATGACAAGTGCTCTTCATTTCCCTTGAACTATATTTATTGTGCCTTAATTTGTATGTTGTGACAATCATATTATATTGTTCTTTTTTTATTGTTAGTTATATTATTGCTTTGGATATTGCTGATATTGAACGAGATCAAAATGATCAGAAGCAAAGTATAGAAAATGTAAAGATGAATGCCACATTTCATACAATACCGGTTTCTAAAAACATTGTTGATAAAACTCAAACAATAGAGAAAGCGGAAGGTAAGGAAAATGGGCTTACATACACATACAACCCTACGACGACACCTTTGTTGTGGTGTCTAGATCTATATATTAATGAGTTAATGATCGTGAAGGAGAGGATTCCGTCTCTAGAAATGAAGAGTCTTATGGAGGATATTAAGATCAAGGAGTTCACAGAAAACAACTGGAAGCTAACAAAAGAGAATAACTTACTTAGAGAGCAGGTGCAAAATGTAGACGACAAATATGCCATTAGTAATTAAATAATACTTTTGTTAGTTAAACTTGGAAGTATAATAAAACATTTGTTCCGAAGGGGTGTTAGTTGGTGATAGTTGATAGACTTAACCAACCATCGAGCACTATTTGTATTCGGGTCAGAACAAGTCATGTTGTGGTTGATTGTACAGATATATTATGATATGAAAAGAATTATCTTTCAGCCAAAGCTATTTGTAGTGTGTTATTTGTGAAGTTATATGTTATTCATGTTCTATCGAGTATTCCTGTTTACTCTGTATGAAACAAATACATCTGTAAGGAGTAAGCATTTTGGTGTCGTTGCCTATTCGAACTTGGAGATTAGATAAACAAAAGGTGTGATGGTGGAGTAATGGACCGACCGTTTGAACAACAAGTTCTTATATCTAACAGTGATGTAGAGGAAGAAGAGGTGACAAGAGAGGATCAATTGACACAGGACCTAGTGCATGCGTGGGAAGTTTCGGTCGATCAGTATGTGTAGAGGGAAGCCCACGAGAGAGCGGTCCCTGGAGGCATGGTACGCGACAAACTCTTGGTGCGACCAGCTGTGTATGATCTTTTGAGAAGCATCCCAAGGTTGTTGGCATGGAACTTGGTTGAAATAGAAGAAAAACGTACCGAAAGGCAACAAGAACACCGTCGGCAATGGATGCTATAACTAGTACAAGGACTAGAACTGGACGGAAGAAGAGTGCGACACAAGTAGACATCGTACCTCTGGCAATTCAAATAATTGATTCCCCTTCTGCCAAATAAGGACAAAAGGCAACGTACTAGGAGGGAGAGAGAAGCAAAAAGGGGAGCGAAAATCTTGGTAAGCAGGTCTCTACGCATCCAAGAGCAAAGTGAGAAGCAACAATAGTTGCAGAGAATCGTCCAAGAATCTCTAAGCCCCCCATGAAGCAAGAGTCGGAGTGTAAGTCGATGCCGGAGTGGTAGGCTGAGGCACACTGGCATTGAAGGCAGAACACAACCCACATGGCAAGAGTGGGAATAGATCGCGAGGAACTTACCACTACCTGACGAAGCAGAGGAGGACCTTGCCGACCAGGCGAGCATTCCTTCAGTAGGGGAGGTAACTGACGAGGAGAGCTTCGAGTGTGACTCCGTACCAATCGAACCATCAGTAAACTTCGAAGGTGAAGACACCGAGGAAAGAAACCTTGAAATGATTCTTCATAGCATAATTATTTGAAAATACCCTGTGGGGCATTGAAAATCTAGTTATATTAGAGGAGCCCAGAATAGGGGGATCAAAACCAGAAACTCCGGGGAGAAGGGAGTGTTGGTATGGGGGAGGTAACTAAGGTGTGAATGACGTAGGTGGAGGGGTTGAGAGCTTGCGCATGGCCGAAGTGTAAGTGAAGCACAAGGACACGAAGAGGGAATCGACCCACTTGAGTCCAACAATGCACACAGTGTTGACAAAATGAGAAAAATGGTAAACACCCCGGAGAAGCAGAAACTCCCTAAATTTAGTGGGGATGGATTAGAGGACCCTACCGGCCATTGAAAAACATGCGTAACTATATGGGAGGCTAATGGCCAAGATGACCATGACTATTGGTTGAAGGCCTTCCCTACCACCGTACTAGGAGCTTCCATTTACTGGTACACAAACCTGCCAAGAATAGACAAAATGTCTTGCGATGACTTGAGAAGGGTGTTTCAGGAAGAGTTTAGATTTCTACGTGATGATGATAAAGTAGTAGTGGAGATCTACAAAACAAGACAAGGGAAGAATGAGACCGTATGGGCCTACCATCGTAGGCTGAAAGAACTCATTGGTAATTGGAAAACCAGCTAGTAGATGGCCTGAAAAAAAGGTGGTTCATTGAAGGACCAACTGCATCCTTACGAAAGAAAATGAAAGTGGTACCTCCATCTTCCTACACAAATGCCTATAACCGTGCAATGGACATTGAGAGTGAAAACAAGACATCTTGAGGGAAGAAAAAACCCAATGATGATGATAGTATGGACGACGAAAATGGCGGAGGATCCAAGACCATACAAGCTCTTTGGAAAGATATGATGCGAATGATGATGTCATGAGCCGGATTTTTGGCCATAATTCCATTTTGTACTTAAAAGTATAATAATTATAGTTGTCATTCATTGAAGTTATTTACCATTCAATAAGTAATAAAGAATTAATAGATAAAAATGAAATTAATTTCTATTCTACAAATCATATATTACAATTAATAAATTGTTAATATTATTAATATTTATATCAAATAATAATATTATATTAATATCAAATAATAATAATATTAATATTTTTAATATTAATATAATATAATAATAATAATATTAATATTTTTAATATTAATATAATATAATAATAATAATAATGTTGTTAATATTGATATCAAATAATAATATTGATATTTTTAATATTAAATCAAATAATATTATTAATATTAATATAATATAATAATAATATTGTTAAATATTAATATCAAATAATATTAATATTAATATGAAATAATAATAATATTGATAATGTTAAAATAAAATAAATAACATTGATATTTAATAAACATTAATAATATGGATGTTTAAACATCCCACACGACCCATTAGAACAGTGGCATCAAGCCTATTTAAGTATCATGATTGGCAAGAGAAGGGACATCGAACCATACAAATATAAGACATAGAATATTGCAATTGTCTGGACAGAAAGCAGCATCTGCAATTACCAAACAATAATAGTAGTCAATATTCAACAAGGGAATCGTAGATTATTAACCGATATGGGTTACTGAGTAAATATAGAATATTAAATATAGAATAGGCAAGCAATGTAGATATAGAGTATTAAATATATTCGTTATCAATCAAATATCCAGGAAGTCATAGCTATAATATATATGGATAATAATCAAGGGAAAGATCGATCAGAATATGAACGGAAGTAACCAAAGATTTAGAGGAGATCATTATATATGTCGGGTATTGATCTAAGAATCAAATTCTAGCATTCAACGGAAGTATGAGATCAACATATTATATCAGGGAGAAGTATTGGATATTAAGGAAATGAATCACAGGAATGGCTGGCAAGCGATCAATAACTTAATATTGATTACAAAAAATATTATATTTAAATTCTAGTAAGGATAAGGAATTATATAATAGTAATCATAACCAGAATTATATATATGTATGAATACATACATATACATAATACATACATATACATAATGCATAAGATCTTAGTACGTATTTATAAAGATATATGGAGTGTATCAATATATATATATATATATATAGAAAGTAGGATAATAATAATGAAATCAGAATCACATATATGTATATTATGATTTATACATTTGTATATATAGTAGTAATGCACATGAATTAAGTTCTCGGTTCCGATTTGTATATGTAGGATAAGGAATCAATATAAATATTTTGAGAAAATACTCTCTCTGAATTCACATATGAACTCGGCATAAATAATATCCTTGAATATATATGTGTGTGTGTGTGTGAAATATATATATATATATATATATATATATATATATATATATATTTATATATATGAATTATAACTACATGGAATAAATATATTTAAAACATGTTCTTAAGCCAAGGTGAGTTAGGAAGGGGAAGCACCTAAGGAGCCACAGATATGGAGAATAGGTGGATATGATCCAGGTTTTGCCTAAGATCCCTTCAGGTCCTCTTGACCCTAATGCTAACCACCCAAGACTCAATAACTACAATCATATCCATCGTAAGATGAGATGAGTTAGGGAGGGAAAGTACCCAAGGGGGTCCAGTTAAGGTGAATACGTGGGTTATGTTCCAAGTTCTACCTAGAATCCTTGGAGTCATCTTGGCCCTTACGCTAAACATCAAAGATCTCACAATTGACACTATCTAAACGTGATAAATAATCATCTTAACTCTTGATTAAAATAAATATTGAAATCTAATATGCTATAATTATTAACCTTGCTAATATTTGGTTCTCTTTGTCTCCAGAAGACAAGTAGGGACATTTCAGATGAAGGAGATGAGAGCCAAGAAGGAAGCTACGAGGGATGGCAAAGAATTGTGGTGTATGGACTGTATAAACCAAATTAATCTTATTCTTATAAATCGAATTATTGAGAATTGCATATATGTTCAAATGGCACCCCAGACCACCTCCACACTGGCAGACATGGGAGGGGAAGTGTCTCAAGAGAGATGCTCCCCACACATATAATAGGTAATGAGAGAGACTTTCTCAAGGCATAGATGAAAGCAGTCAGCGTATGAAATAAACAGTCAGCGCAGAGGATAATAGAGTGGCAGCAGAGAAAGTAAGTAGACGGGAGGAAGTGAATAGATAAGGTATTTGGTATTATTCATTATGGTAGAATTCCAAAATTAGAAGTTATGAAATAAGTTCAATATTGACAAGAAATCATTAAGGAAGATTATACGTATTATTTGTGTTTATTGAAGAGACTAAATACACATATAAAAGGCTGATAAGTATCCTATAACAGTATATGGAAATGCTGTAGTTATCTATGAATCAATTTGGAACTGCATATAAGATTTGAGTATGTTAAGAATAAGGAACCCTTTAATATCTAAATAAATATATAGATACATATATTATTATATATCTATAAATAGATAGATGTTAATGTATATAAAAGAATGCAATCAAGATGTCAGATTTGTTACTATATATATATATATATATATATAATGGTAAGAACACAAATGTGTAAACATATAGATATATATATATATAAAGGTCTACTATATCTGAATTATAAGAATGAAGTAATATATGCCCATCAATAAAAGAGAATCAGAATTATATATCAGTTCTGTTATATATGTTCATTTATATATTCGTATTATAAAACAATAACATATACTTGATCAATTCCTTAATAACCCACTAATCACTGTTAAGGGGATAGAGAGTGTGTGTAGGAAGAGGGGGGTAAATTGGTTACACGATGGAAAGATCCCGAGATAGGTAGAGCCTTGAGGGAATCCACATGTAGACTATGCATGCGTCCTAGCACAGTAAATCTACCATCTTTCTTAAGGTATGTGATTAGGAGTGAAGTAAGGAATTAGAGCTTACTTATATATTATGAATTAAAGATTATTCTTAATATAATATGATTTAAATGCATAATGACGTATGATAATTATTGGGATTTGTCATCCTCCTAGTATGAAACATTACAAACTGCCATTCCCAAGGGAAACCCAAACCCTAATTGAGAATTTTAGAACAAATTTAAGTAAGGTCCCAAATGGGATCACGACAGGTTGTCACTACTATCGTAGATTTCCATTGTTTGGCAATGATACTTGAGGATCACATTGTTTAGATCAACACAGACCTGATCATCATCATCGACAGAGCAATGGCATCATTGGATCAGCATCACGGACTGAGACCATTAGTGACACAATAATATCATTTGATCAGTAGTTGAGATAGATCACTAATTTTCCATGCAGTGATAGTTTTTTTCCATCTTTCTCTATAGGAATAGGAGACCGAGGAACACTTCACTTCTGTGCACCATGTCTACTTCAGCTTAGATACATGGTTGTGTCTGATATCAAATTGAATTGACAAGTAAGTCAGTTGCTCTCATGGAACCTTTATTGTAGGATTGATAGATACATCTTTCATGCACTTACAAACTTCCCTTGCACTGAAAAATCACTCATAATGGCTTCATTCTGAGCTGGAATTTGCCCAACATTTCTATAACTAATTCAAGCTGAAAATGTGTTGCCATCGAATACCATTAAGTGTCTTTGCAAGAGCCCCAATGACCATATTTGTTCATATATTGGGTCAATAAAAAGACAGAAAAACCCAACAGATAAATAACTTCAAACATAATGACATTTTGACGCAACATGAACCTGTCATGAATTAATGAATGAGTTATTAATTTAGCAAAGATTCACTCATATCATCAAGCATGAGTCCGCCTTTAATGCATTGTTGATCTTTTCAGCTAGGATTACACAGACAAACTTATGGAGGCAATAAATTTTTCATATGGGATATCTTTTTTTCCAAATTCGAAGCATTGGAAATCTATTGAAGGGATCTAACATATGGTGGAAGTAGTGCTAAGATTTGTTTAAGGTTTAAATTTTCCCAAGAGTGTCAAACATAGGTATAAATTTACATAGAACAGATTGGATGTCTTCATGGATATGACCAAATTTAACACATCAAATACAGATAATAACACAGCTCCTTGGTCCTTTATAAATCTAAAATGGGATGGATTTTGAGGGTTTGTTTCTAATTATATTTACCAGCTAAATAATGGGATGGCACTTTGAAATCCTACATGGGTAAAGCTCATTACTAAGATTCTACAGTCTTAGCATTAACCACTTGGCATCTTTATCATTATATATGTGTAATGACCCTTACTATAAAGGCCACTAAAAACTCTCAAAACTGAACTGTGACAATTCGTCAAACACTTTCCCTGCAACCTGAGTTTGCTGATGTCTGCTTGTTTTGAGTGATTGTTTGGTACCAACAATGTTTTGATGATTGCAAATGATTACTAAGTAACTATTAGAAAAGCTAAATGATATGTAACTTCTTCTTATCTCCTTTTCAATGCAAATACATGAAGTTCTGATATGAAAAGTACTCCTACAGCCAAGAGGCATTTTCACTAACACTTGGCATGCAACCTAGATGCTGATAAGCACATCTACAGTCATTGACATTATGTCAAACAGTTGGCATACAACTGAATACCCCATACCAATGCACACTAATGCAATGATGTAATAACAGTACCAAAACAATGATGTGCTTCAAGGAAGTTGCCAATTACAATATTCAGAATTTCAATAACTTGGCACCATACAATGTATTACATCAACAATGATAGAACACTCTTATCAATGCATTGACCAACATTCCAAGTCTGATTACAATGTGCAAAATATGATAATGATTGATCCAATTGACTGAATTCTGATAATATAAAGGACTGTTACAACTTCATACATGAACAATGTCAAGTCCGTACAATGCACCTTCCTTGCTATGTCAATACAATTACAAATGAAGAGAAACAGTGACTGGTTATGACAAATTCTGAACTGTTATAACAGTGTTTACATGTGCCACCTTCAATGCAATTTTTACAACAAATATCAACATACAAATCGCATGAAATGAACCTGGAAAAACGCTGCCCTTGACTGTTGTTAATTGCTGATGAAAGTGATGACTGAACCGACCCCAAACTGCTCCTCTGTCACCTGCCGTACAGCCCCCTGATGCAGGCCGTACCCTGGCCTTACAGTACGGCACCTGCTATAAATATTTTGCAAGGAGTTGGGTGCCAAGAGAGGTATAATCAGAATCGCCTAGGGTTAGACTATAACCCCTCCAATGCATAAAATTTAACTCCAGCTGGTTATGAAGTTATGAGTGAAAATGTGAGTCCAGGCCCTGGTATGGACTTCTCAGGAAATGCACCAAAATGATCTCCAAACTCAATCAAATTGATTCTCCAATGCAATGATGCAATCAAAACCCTTATTCAATCAGATTCAAACCCTTACAACAAATTCTCAATGAAGTACCAATGAGATGGCTGAGTACCAACTCCAAACTTGCAACCCTTCAGTAGATATTTCACTACCTCAGTTATGCCAATCTAGAGGAGTTATCGTTCCCAAAGATCGAATAGTATTTGCAGACCCAAAAGACTACAAATTGCTCCACAATGGAAGAAGTAGAAGAAATCCCAAATCCAAGCATGTCCAAATGAGAGGCCAAGCCCTCTATTTATTTACTTTTCTAAGAAGTTACTAAGAACTTCTAGAAACATCCAATTATAATGCACTTTATAATAAAATAACATTATAATATAAAAGTGCATTTCTCAACTCAAAATTATAACAATGTAGGCCCAAATGTCTCATAACTGAATGTAGGCCCAACTACGACTGAACGTAGGCTCAAGACTGAACGTAGGCTTTACTACAACTGGATGTAGGCTCAAACTGGATGTAGGCTCACTCTGGATGTAAGCTCCACTACAACTGCATGTATGCCCAAACTGGATGTAGGCTCTGTCAGCAATAAGCAATCAAATAATCAACATAATGACCCTCTCTCCAAACCATTTGTCTACGAGAGTCGATGATAGGCAAATCCGTCATGCCAAACGATGTCAGCCAAAATGGGGACATGACAATATGAATGACTAGTTTTTGCTTTGTCTGCAAATTCTTGCCTTGAACATCCAAGTGATGGTTCAAAGAATGTGATCTGAAATGTTGAAAGAAAATAGTGTTATACAGTTTTATGTAGGAGCTTTACGAAATTGCTAAAGTGGATTGTGAAAACCTAATGCTCCTAATTATTTGCTTTGCCCATTACATGCATTTGAGAAGCACATGTACTTTCTGCACCAAATATATGGTTTTATCGAGTTAATTTGAAATTCACAAGTTTATTGAATCAAACTCTGCATGTTTATGCAATTATACTAACTCCTATCTGATTGTTTGTTCAGGTTGTAGATTTATCTCATTTTGGCAGAATCAGAGGTACATATACTTCTAAAAGAGTTGAATTAGCAGTTCATTTTTTTTTCAATTTTAGTTGGACGTGCATAATTTTTACAGTAGGATTGCCAATGTTTGATTTTGTTGACTTGGACAAATTTCTTTCAAGAATTTTCTGAAGTATTGCTTCCAAGATAGTCATTAACAAATATTATTCTGTTCTGTTAGTACTGGGTAGTTTTTATTTGTCTGTACAAACAACTTGCAAAATTCTATTGTGAAGACTCTTAGCCCTCTCTGTCTATAATATTCAATCCTTGGATGCAATAATGAAGTTTTGTTTTGGTTTTTTCCCGAGTTTTATAATTATTTTGGAGTTTTTAATATAAAAAAGCAGTTTGTAAAAACTCTAATTGTTTTCCAGTAGATGTGCAGACTTAAGTTTTGAATATCTCTCAAAGCAAATTAAGTCTTTCTAACAATTGCATTAATATACCCAGAATCTGGTCATTGCTTTGAAGTTATTCTACAGTTGCTAGACAACGATTCCAGTATTGCTACTCATATTTGCAGACACAAGGTTTATTACCACAATATTATTGAACATATATTTCCCAAAATATTTAAACAGTGGTTATAGTAAGTTTGTTTGCACTTGTTGGAAATGCAATGAATTTGTCGTGCTCCAAGTACAGGGAATTCGCACCCAGTAGTATCTTTTGCTAATGATCGGTTGTTGGCTCTGGCAATGATGAGCACTTACATATCAGCCTCAGACATCATATTCAACTCCTTTGGAAGCCGTCCGAATACACCTTCAACGCTGGTCCCTTGCAACTGTGAATTGTCCTGAGTACCTTACATGCCAGATGTGGCTCTGTTCCTTAGTCAAGCCCCGCTGAATCCACAGGATTCTTTATTTAGTGCTTCCTGTCAACCCAGTATGACCCGACACGGAAGTCTCTGGCACACAAAACACGCCTGGTTGAAGAAATAGTAAACTATTCCTTGTCGTGAGTATTTAAACTGGTATTGTGTTCAATAAAGTTGTCGTAAACTCTATGCTTCATTCAGAGTTTCCTTCTATTATTGCGCAAGCTTTCCAACTCATGGTCTTTGTCTTGAACAATCTCCCACCCACTAGGTTAGGTTTCCCACTGGCGAAAGGATGCGAACTGTGTTTCCTTCCTCCACGGAAGATCCCGATAACTCTTGTTATTCCAAATTCCCTGCTGCTTCATCATTCCGAACGCCATCTTAAAAGACATGAAACAGGTATGAATTCCCGTAAGGAATTGAATTAATCAATTGGTTTTATTTGCAAGAATTTAATTAACCCATCGACATGAGCAAACTCATTAACCCATCGACATGAGCAAACTCATTTATTATAATATATTAGTTTGATGGAAAAAAGCTAATATAATTTATTTATTTATTAATTATAATATATTAGTGGAAAAACTAATATAAAATAATTAATACTATTGTCCCAATGAAGTTTGAGACTTAATTATTTGTAGGGACATTATAGACCCCCCTGCCTCTTGTTGCTTGTCCCCAAGCAACTGTAAATTTGGATGCTCAAAAACTCTCATTCTCCCACATAGCATCATCTAATGACAAATTTTTCCATTTAATGAGATACTCTTTGATAGACCGGCTCCGTAGATGCCTATCTTTGGTCTCTAAAACTGCTTTTGGTATCACCTCAAGTTTCCCTTCGTCATCCATTGGTGGTAAATCTTTGGAAATTGTCACCTGCTGACCCAAGGCTTTTTTGAGATAAGATACATGGAATACATTGTATATTCTGCTACTTGTAGGTAAATCCAGTTCATATGCCACTGCACCAACTTTTTGAACAACCTGATATGGTCCATAAAACCGAGATTTTAACTTGTCAGCTCCACTATGCTTGAGAGATGATTGCCTATAGGGTTGTAGTCTGAGATAAAACAATTTGCCAAATTCAAAGCCTCGCTCAACACGCTTCTTATCTGTATAAATCTTCTGTTGATTCTAAGCACATTGCAAATTTTCTTTAAGTGCTTTCAAAATATCTTGGCTTTCCTGAAGCCAATCACAAGATTTGGGAACATTACTCTGATCAAAGGCAAGATCCATAAAAGATGGTGCTTCATATCCATATAATGCTCTGAAAGGAGTCATTCTGATGGACATATGATAGGTGGTATTATAACAATACTCCCCCAGGTGTAACCAATGAACCCAAGCTTTTAGGTGTCCTGATACATAATTACGAAGGTATCCTTCAATCCATTTGTTCGCTATTTCGGTTTGACCATCAATTTGTGGATGGTAACTAGTGCTATGATTCAATTTTGTACCTGTCAATCTAAACAATTCCCCCCAAAATATACTTAGAAATCTGCTATCTCGGTCACTAATTATATGCTTTGGTAGACCATGTAAACGGAACACCTCTCTAAAAAATAACTCCGCGATCTGAACAGCTGTGAATTCTGTAGTGATAGAAAAAAAATGTGCAAATTTGGTTAATCTATCCACCACAACAAAAATACAATCTTTACCTTGGGAACGCGGTAACCCTGTGATGAAGTCCATTGATATACTTTCCCATTTCTCTTTTGGTATAGGCAACAACTGTAATAGACCTGCAGGATAAGTATGCTCTACTTTATTTTGCTGGCAAGTAGTGCATTCTTTAACATGACGAAGGACATCTTTTTTTAGTCCCTTCCAAGTGAACCTTTCCCTTATTTGTCGATAAGTTTTAAAGTATCCTAGATGCCCTGCTAAAGGTGTATTTGTAAAATTCCCGAGTTCTAAAGCTATTTTCAAGGAAATCTTGCAGATATTTTGTTGGTGAATTATGCACTTTGATTATTCTGAGACAAACTAGATGTTTGTTTCTAATTGTTTTGATACATGTATATGTGCATGCAAGAGTCCATTCATATTCCAGAATTAAGTAATCAAGTTTATAGCAAGAATATGAAATGTCCTCGCCTGGGTCCTTACTTGATTTTCTCTATAATTCCCAATTAGGTTTTGAATTATCATTGGAGACGACAATTTGTAATGTTCCATATTTGTTTCTTCATTGTCCTAATTACATATTGATCACTCCTTCCACTATGTTCATGTCTGTAATGACCCAACCGGTGAGTCACGTGAATTTATTCAATTTCTCATTCTTATGCTATTTAGCCTTGTGGTTTGAGCTTTGTGATAAATAATATGATCAATTTGACTTGCTACTTTCTGCAATATTCTTTATATATTATTTATATCTGATAACTTCTAAGACTGGTCGTAATCTTTATTGGGTAAAATAATGGGAGTATATATATACATTATGTGAAGTGTCTATTAAGATTGATAATACTCGAATTCTCTATTGGCTAGATGTATCTGGTTATATTCTCTTTTCCTTTGCTAGGATCGTATATATGTTTGATATGGTATATTCTTGTTGCAAACGAACTCGATCTTCCTTTCAACAATTAAGGAAGTATGTTGCTTGCTACCGGTCCAAATGAGTTACCTTTACCTCTGCTAAATTTACTCTTGGGTTTATATGGTTGGATTGACGGTGGGAATGTTACTATTCCTAATGGTCACCCAATATTCTAATTGCTGATGCTGCTAGAAGCCACCGCTCTATCCTGTAAGTTGTAAAGAAAGGATTTTATCGGTCCAATGTATATTTGTCCATCCTGAAGTCTTCAACGGAAAACATGAATCGAGTCTCTTGTATGCTATCGATATCCTTCCTTCAGTATATAGTTGCCAACTTTGGACATGTTGGTGTGTGCAATAATCTAATGACTGTATCCTCTGAGCAGTATTGTTTCTCATATTTCCTTGTTTCAAGATTCTTATTTTTGCTCTGGCAATTCCTGTTCGTTCTAAACTTATATCCATAAGGATATGCGCTGGGCTACTAAATAACATTGATATTTAATCGCATATCCTTATTAAATGTTTGTTTGTCACATTCTAAATGTGTCGCATATATTTGGTGCTTTTAATATCTCCTCTGTCCGATCCTTCTCCCCATCTCCCCCATATATTTCCTTCTACTTATGCACGAGATGGTGACTTCCGAATAGTCGCGACTATTCATAGTCGCTTAATATTTCATTATTGTTTTTCTTTTGTAGTTCATATTATATTTAATTAATAGATGTTTGTATTATATTAATTTATATTAAGCCACAGATTTATATTATAATAACATATATATATTTATAAGATAATTCATTTATATATTTATATTATTATATTATATATATATATTATTATTAAATCTTATTTAATTATTTATTTGTTATATGAATAGATAATATTTACATTAATATTTATATTTATGAATTATAATAAATTATTTTCTATATTTATAAAATAATTTAATTATATTATTTATTTATTCTTATATTTTAATATGTTTATTATTAAATCTTATTTGGGAATGGGGACATTACAGAATATAATTCCGGGTAGGATATAACTCTAAAATTTAATGTGTGCACTTGTTTATTAATCTGTAGCAGTATGATTGCGTCTCTATGTCTTTTGTCTGATTCTTTTTGTATTGTGGTCACCCGCTGCTATACTCCAGATTCAGGATCAATCTTTCCACTGCCTTTCCCCTGACTCTCCACATGACCCATCTTTGGTGGACAGAAAAAACAAATTATCGGTCCGTTTCCTCTTTGCCAAGCCAAACACATCACTTGTTTTGTCTTTTGCTAAGGGAGCTAGCGGTATAAGACAAACGTTTGTCTTCTATTGAGAAATGATGCGGATGGTTGTAAGTCACCGACTTCAGCCCATACACGTCCAAAACTATTTGTCTTTGAATAGGCATGATGTGGTCAACTACCATGAGTCCCGTCTTCCACTTTGGCCACTAGACTCCTTTGTGAACATCCAACTTGGTCGTTGCACAGGCACTCTACGCAAGTTGTCAAACCTCTTGGCTGGGAACCACGTTATGACGGAGTGAGTGATTGTCTTTGTCTTATTGCTTTCGCAGTTCGAACCGCTTCCACCAATGAATGTCTTCCTTCCCACCACTAACTCCAGTAGGCTAGACAATTATCTGATGAAAGGAATTAATTGTCTTCTCTCGCAACAAATTCGAAGAATATTTCCAATTTCCCAAACTCTTCCCGAAACCTCCGTTTTAAAGATATCAAAAAACAGTTGTAGTATTCCCGTAACCTCCGTTTTAAAGATATCAAAAAACAGTTGTAGTATTACACAACGTAACATAGTGTTAAACTAACACTAATTTATTCGAAAGACACTTCTAAATTATTTAATATTAATTTGATCACGTAATTAATACTAAATAATAAACTCCCTTATTTTGGGAACATTATAGTCTCCCCTGCCCGGTGTTGCTTGCCCACAAGCGATTATAAATTCTAATGCGCCAAAATCTGCTCATGTTCCCACGTAGCATCGTCCAACGACAAATTCTTCCATTTGATAAGATATTCTCGAATGGTTGCATTACGCAAATGTCAGTCTCGCATTTCTACAATCTTCTCAGGAATCAACTCAAGTTTCCTGTCCTCATCCAAGGGGGGTAAATTTTCTGAAACTGTGACTTGCTGGCCTAAAGCCTTCTTGAGACAAGATACATGAAACACCTTGTGTATCCTGCTACCAGCTGGTAAATCCAGTTCATATGCAACCTCTCCAGTTTTGCCAATAATCTTATAAGGGCCATAAAACTGAGGCTTTAATTTCTCAGCCCCACTATGCTTGAGAGATGACTATCGGTAGGGCTGTAATCGGAGGTATACTAAATCACCAACCTCAAAACTCCATTCCACCTGCTTCTTATCAGCATAAAACTTTTGCTAGTTTTGAGCACAACGTAAATTATCCTTGAGGGCTTTCAAGATATCCTAACACTCCTGAAGCCAATCTCGTGACTTGGGCACATTACTGTGATCAAAAGCAAGATCAATAAAGGAGAAAACATCATACCCATATAATGCTTTAAACGACGTCATACCTATAGACATATGGAAAGTAGTATTATAACAATACTCCCCCAAATGTAGCCATCGGATCCAAGCCTTTTGATCCCCCGCAACATAATTACGAAGGCAGCCTTCAATCCATTTGTTGACTATTTTAGTTTGACCATCTGTCTGAGGATGGTAGCTGGTGCTGTGGTGCAAATACTATACCTGTCAACCTGAATAATTCTGCCCAAAAATTACTCAAAAACCTGCTATCTCAGTCACTGATTATATTTCTTGGTAGACCATGTAAACGAAATACTTCTTTGAAAAACAATTCTGCGACCTGAACAGCTGTGAATTCTGTAGTGATAGCAAAGAAATGTGCAAATTTTGTCAGCCTATCAACCACAATGAAAATACAATCTTTACCTTGAACACGAGGTAATCGAGTAATGAAATCCATTGATATACTTTCCCATTTCTGATCCGGAATAGGTAAAGGTTGTAATAACCCGACTGGGTAAGAATGTTCTACTTTATTCCTCTGACATGTGATGCATTCCTTGACATATTGCAAAACGTCATTTTTGAGGCCTTTCCATGTGAATCTTTCACATATACTCCTGTAAGTTTTGAAATAACTTGGATGTCCTGCTAAGGGCAAATCATGAACTATTTGCAAAATTTTCAACTTTAACTTAGATTCAGGCACTAAGAAGATTCTATCGTTGTAGTAAATAATATCATTCACAACTTTGTACTTATCATCCTGAACTTTCCCATCCAATACATCACAAGCAATTGAATTTTTAGAATATTCTACCAACAACAGAGATTTCCAATCAGTTGTTACCCCGGTTAAAGCATTTATTTCCGGCTTCCTAGACAAAGCATCAGCCACAACATTGTGCTTACCCTTAACATATTCAATTTCCAAATTATAAGCTTGAATTTTACTTATCCACTTTTGTTGCTTATCATTCAAATCTCTTTGACTAAGGAAATACTTCAGACTATTATGATCAGTTTTAACTACAAATTTGGCCCTAACTAAGTATTGTCTGAATTTAGCTAATGCATGCATAATAGCTAACATTTCCTTGTCATATATAGAATACAATTTTTTGGCACTTGTAAGTTTCCTGCTCTCAAAAACTATCAGATGTTTGTTTTGCATCAACACGGCTCCAATTCCTTTACATGACACATCACATTCTAATACAAAAGGCTGATCAAAATCTGGTAATGCAAGGATGGGGCAAGAACTCATTACCTCCTTGAGTTTGTCAAATACCTGTTGTCACTCTGCAGTCCATCTGAATGCCCCTTGTTTGGTAAGATTTGTTAGCGGCGCTCCAAGCTGTGAAAACCCTCTGACAAATCTCCTATAATAACTGCATAGACCCAGGATGACAGTCCCAATTGATGTTGAGAGGGGAGGGGTGGATCAACACCTATAAAACTTTTAAAACAAATCTTATGTAGTATACTATAACTGTAAGAAAAAAAATTCTAGTATGAAAATAGCATCAAGCAATCAACCAATAAGCAACACCAGATTTATCATGTGGAAACCCAAATCGGGTGAAAACCACGGTGTGAGGAAACCTCACAAATTCTGCACTCTTTTGAAGTGCGCCTTGTTAGGAGCTTTCCTTGTTAAAGGATTACAATGCACTGTTAGATACGACCAGGTTAAGGGATTTGATACAATAAGGCCTGTTAGTGCCTGCCTGGTTATAGGACTTATAACACTCGAATAGATGTCACCCGATTAAGGGATTTAGTACAAGGGACCTGTTAATGTCCACCCAAAATACTGGGATTTAGCTATTGTAATTGTTAGAGAACAATAGAGTACTTGACCTTTTAGAAATGGCTTTCCTTAGCCTGATAAGATCTCTATTATGCTCAACTGAGAAACATCACCGGTCGCTGCAGGTATGTTCTTTTTAGTTGTGCTTCTCTACACACTCTTCTCTCTTCTCCTTTCTCTTCACCTTAGCTTCTTCAGCGTACAAGTTCACTCTTTACTTTGGCAAAATGAGGGCAAACTATATTCTTGACAGTCAGAGGAATATATAGACTTCTTGCCCTAATCGCTTTTCTCATGCACGATCTATTTAAAGATCACCTTCGGATCCATCACCCTGTAGAGTATTAGTTTACTGAGGAAACATTTGGTGCATGCTCTGCTTTATTTGCTTAATGAAAGAAAACCACGGATGCGTGTCAAAAGCTTTCCTTCACAAGAGATAACTCCATGATTTAATGCCATAAACTCCGGCATTAAAACCTTCAATCGCGTCTTGGACCGATCATCTTGATAACTCAAGGTCTACCGGATTTAGTGCAGTAAATCCCGGTCAAAGAATTGGTTAATTGATTGTTGACTATGACTTCCCCGGTTCATCTTGTCACAACGAAGTCGTCACTTGATCGGTTAAGATCCTTATGTTGTGAATAGGTAAGAGCTTTGACTTGTCACCTTTCCTTCCTTTGTCTACCGGTTGCATCCTTTTCTCAGTCTTTGTTACCAGTTACTGGTTGCCACACTAGTTTCTCCACTCACTTATTGATGTCAGGTATATATGTATCTGTGTTGTTTCACAGATCCAACATTGGTGCCCTTTGTCACAAATGTCAACACCTCAACACCTCTTTTGCCAATCAATGACGATACCTCTATTGCCATGTACCGGTTGCAATTTTACCAGTTACCATCCCTTAATGCTAACAATCTCCCTCTTTGGCATTGATGGAAAAATCTTAACAAATAATGACACTACCGGTGTACATACACTAGTGTCCTCACTTCATAATCTCCCCCTTTGACAATAATGCCAAAGGCTAGTTAGAAATACTACCTTAAAGAAATCTGCTCCCCCTTCGAGCAGCAGTTCTATTCATTAATCCTATTAAGATGAGGTGAAATCCTCCGTTGAAGCATAGTGAATTGATGAACACCTTTGCAACTTTACTGATGATTAGGAAGGGGTATCACCCCTAATTTACCTCTGAGATACTCATAAGTACTCTTCGGTAATGGCTTTGTGAAGATGTCAGCAATCTGTTCTTTTTTTGGAACATACTCCAATCTCACTTCTTTATTTTGTACCTGCTCTCTCAAGTAGTGATACTTGATGGCAATATGCTTTGTTTTGGAGTGCATGACAAGATTCTTGGATATGTTTATGTAATGTTCCCGTCATAAAATAAATTATTAATTAAGCCTTTGTTAATGGGCCGATTGATTTAGCATATCTCGGTCCCATTCTTATTTTGTTTTCGTAGGCTAGTTTTGCCGTCCGCTCATTTTGTACACCCTCGGATAATTATCCAAAGGGTATTTAAGCACGGCTTGTAGGTAGTTGTTGATATGCATACTTTTGGATTATTTCTTTGTATTGCGAATACCAGTTGAGATTCTTTGTAATTCGCCATTTCGGAAGTGAAAGATCTTCCCTACTTGGCTCGTGCGGTTTTCGGTGGGATTCAATCCTCACCCTATTCCGTTACATGTAATACTTCGCTCGGATCTGGCAAATCGGAGCACCATATTGTGGCAAAATATCAATTGGAGGATTATCTGTAGTCAATATTGTTTGTCTTTAACTCATATTTTCGTCTCTCATTCCATCCGACCCATTCCAGCACCACCCATTGTACCGCACGGCCTATCCACCCGTTGTACGGCACAACCCATCCACCCATTGTACCACACAGCCCATCCACTTGTTGTACCGCACGGCCAATCCACCTATTGTACCGCATGGCCCATCCACCTATTGTACCGCACAACCTATCCACTCGTTGTACCGCACGGCCTTGCCCGTTGCTCCATACGGCCCATTTCCAGCATCGTACAGCCTTCTGTTGCTTCGACAGCTTCTGCACAAACTTGTGTCAGCATAGTGCGTGGGTACATTACAGGCACCACAGTGCGTGGCTTCATTACAATGGTATCAGAGCTTCAATCCTGCCAGCCTGTGGATAGTGAATGAGACTTTATTATCGGAAAAGAAGAAGATTCCATTCGGTTGAAAGAATGGCGGATCAAGAACCCTCTGCTGCCAAGCTCTGGGCGCTACTGAGAGATCTTGCGAAGAATCAGGTGCAAATCAATGAAACTCAGCAACTCATGGAAGAAACTCTCCGAAAATTGGCAGACAATAAGATATCTGGTGAACAAAATGGTCACAGCGCAGACTTGGTGTCGGGACAGGCAAACCCTCATCTTGCACGCTCTTGACCCTCCATGCCAGTTTTTCCCCCATGGATGGATACACCTCACGGTGGGAAACAAACAACCTTTGAGGAAGTTCAAGAACAGTTGAGAGAGGACTGGAAGAATGCAAATCTTGAGGGAGATATATCCTATAAAGATTACGCAGATCTGAGAATGAGATATTCCGGAGGTGGAAACCGAGGATATTTTAACAATGATCTTAGGAGAAAACTGAGTAAGGTAAATTTGTCGCCATTTGACGGATCTGGATCCATATCTGCACAAGCGTGGGTAATGAAGGCCGACACTTACTTCCAGCTTAATCCTATGCCAAAAGAGGAAGCAATTAAATTTGCGGCATTACACTTGGAGGGAGTAGTGCATGAATGGTGGCATCACGGTACCATCACACTGGGGCATGATCAAATAAATACCTATGCAGAATTCACCGAGAGATTGATAGATCGATTTGATGGGTAAAGATTCGGAACTCAATTTCAAAGACTTGGCATAGCTGAGGCAAACTGGATTGGTTGACCAGTACATTACGGAATTTCAGAAACTCTCTGTTTTGGTCATGGACATTTCTGAAAGAAGACGGATAGTGCTCTTCATGGACAGACTAAATGAACCACTGAAAGGTTGGGTAAAAGGATTCAATCTTGCCACCCTGTCGGAAGCAATTAAAAAGGCACGGAGTATGGCAACATCATCGACGTTGTCCTCCTGAGGGTACTCACATTCCGAACCGCCTATGTCTCCGAAGGACAAAGAGACTAAACCACCGCCAAGAAAGCTGTTGTTGGACGAAGCTACTAGACAGGAGCTCCGAAGGAAGAAACTATGTTTCAACTGCAAGGTACCATGGGAACCCGGGCATAGATGCCTCGGGAAAGGAAAAATCCACTACATTGAGGTTGTGTCCGATGATTAGGACGAACAGGAAGATATTCCCTCCGAAGACAGCCGACCCCACGAGGACACCAAAATTGTTAGTTTGAACCATACGAAAAGAATAGTAGCTTTGTTACAGCACGGAGGAACTATCGCCCTAGCCGGTAGCCCGAGATGCATGGTATTTCGTGTACGGGGAACCCTTCAAGGACAGAGGGTTATGGTGATGCTAGATAGCGGAGCTACTATGAATTTCATAAATTCATCTTTGGTAAAACGAAGAGGACTACCTATGAAGACGCACGCAGGATTTCAGGTCAAGGTTGCTAGAGGGACTCTTTTGCCCTGCACACACCTTGTTTCTCAGCTAAGTATCACAATGGCTAATCACACGGTGACAAAGGATTTCTTCATACTGGACCTAGATGATATGGAGGTTATTTTGGGCATACAGTGGATGGAGACACTTGATGAATACACTCAGAGCTTCAAACGAATGGACTTCACTTTTGTTGTCGATGGGGAAAAGGTGGTTCTTCGCGGAATGGCCAATGAGGGACAGAAGGAAATTTCAGCACATCGGATGGAGGCAATTTTTCGGCGTGATGACATTGCCTGGGTGGCACACCGTTTTGTCTCGGCGGAACCCATAAAAGGACAAAGAACACCTCTCTAGGACGACAATCTTCAGAATATCTTGAGTGCTCATGATGGAGTTTTTATGGACATTCCTCCAGGCATATCTCCCCATCGTGGGTTTGAGCATACTATCGAGTTAGAAGCAGGCGCCAAGCCAGTCATAACCACACCCTACCGCCATCCCAGGAGACTCAAAGATGAGATTGAAAAGACAATCTAGGAATTGCTAGAGAAAGGATGGATCCGTCCCAGTTCGAGCCCTTTTGCATCATCGGTAGTATTGGTCAAAAAGGACGGGACGATGTGCATGTGTGCGGACTACCGTGCGTTGAACAAAAAAAAAATAAAGAATAGATATCCTATTCCCATGATCGATGAGTTATTGGATGAACTACATGGTGCAGTCTACTTTTCAAAAATAGATCTCCGTTCCGGATACCATCAGATCCGCATGAGGAAAGAAGATGTGGAGAAAACGGCTTTTCGTTGTCACTCCAGGCATTATGAGTTCTTGGTCATGCCATTTGGATTAATGAATGCGCCCGCTACATTCCAATCATGTATGAATCACATCTTCAACAAACAATTGCGTAAGTACCTATTGATATTTTTTGATGATATTCTTATTTATAGCAAGACATGGGAAGAACACCTGAAACATCTAGATGAAGTCTTAAGGATCATGGAAGACCAATCCTTGTTTGCCAAGCAATCCAAGTGTGAGTTCGGTATGACAGAAATATTGTACCTAGGGCACGTTGTTAGTGAATATGGAGTTCAGGTTCATTAGGAGAAGATCCAAGCTATCCTTGATTGGCCTCCCCCAAAATCACTCTCTGAGTTGCGAGGGTTTTTTGGACTGTGCAGTTATTATCGGAGATTTGTAAAAGGATTCTCTCAGCTCAGCGCTCCGTTAACAGATCTGACAAGAAAAGGATCCTTCCAGTGGAATGAAAAGGCGCAACTCACTTTTGATAAGTTGAAAGAAGTAATGAGCACCTGTCCAGTACTTGCGTTACCTGACTTCACATGGCCTTTCGTTCTGGAGTGTGATGCATCCGGAGAAGGCATTGGCGCGGTACTGATGCAGGATAGACACCCCATAGCCTATGAGAGTCGGAAGCTTACATAGACTGAATGTTTGTATTCCATTTATGATAAAGAAATGTTGGCCATCGTGCATGCACTGACCAAGTTTCGACAGTATCTGGTGGGTGCCAAGTTTGTTGGCCGTACGGATCACAATAGTTTGAGATATTTTCTGGAGCAGCGAGACTTGAACGAAAGACAACAAAAATGGGTAAGTAAGGTTCAGGCTTTTGATTTTGACATTGAATATGTGAAGGGAAAGAACAATGTGGTTGCAGATGCGTTATCCAGGAAACCCGCCATTTGCTTACTAACCCAGATTTCAGTTGACTGGAAAGCACATTTATTGGTGGAATATTCCAAAAACACATTTGCTTGTGAGTTAATGGATGGAAAGACCCAGGATGACTGATACAAAGTGGTAGATGACATCATTTACTACAAGAATCGGATATATTTAGTACCAGAATCCAAACTGAAACAGGAAATATTGAAGGAAGTACACGATTCACCCTTAGCGGGACACCTAGGTTTCCTCAAGACTTACAGACGTCTCAGGGAAAGGTCTTAAAGGAGACGTATTGCAGTATGTAAGAGAGTGTGCGGTCTGTTAGCAAAACAAATCCGAACACACTCTACCTGTGGGGTTACTACAACCTTTGCCTATTCCGGAAGAGAAGTGGGAAAGTATCTCGATGGATTTCATTACTGGACTTCCCAAAGTGAACGGAAATGATTGTATCTTTGTGGTAGTTGACAGACTGATGAAGTACGCACATTTCTTCGCCATTCCATCGGACTTTCAGGCCGCACAGGTAGCCGATCTATTTTTCAGAGAAATCTTCCGCCTACACGGGTTACCCCGAAACATTATTAGTGATCGGGATGGTCGATTTATCAGCATCTTCTGGATAGAACTATTTCGGTTGGCAGGAACAGAATTGTTACCAAGTACTAGTTACCACCCTCAGACAGATGGACAGAATGAGATTGTGAACAAGTGGCTAGAAGGTTACCTTCGGAACTACGTTTCGGCACAACAACAGGCATGGGTCAAATGGATACACCTAGGGGAATATTGCTACAATACCACTTATCACATGTCCATCGGGATGGTACCATTCAAAGCACTATATGGATATGAACCCCTTTCGTTCATTGACACCGTTCTGGACGATAGCTGTGCACCCCGGGCAAAGGATTGGTTGCAGGAAGGATAGGACATCCTGAGATACTTGAAGGAAAACTTACAAAGGGCACAGAATCAACAAAAGATGTATGCAGATAGACACCGAATCGAGAGAAGTTTCGAGGTGGGAGATTTGGTCTATCTCAGGCTTTAGCCTTACAGGCAATCATCGTTGAAGATGACAGGGAAGGAAAAACTGAAACCACGGTTTTATGGCCCTTATCGTGTTGTTTGCCGCATCGGTGAGGTTGCCTATGAGCTGAAACTTCTAGAGGGGAGCCGCATTCATAATGTCTTTCATGTATCCTGCCTTAAGAAAGCTGTGGGGCAGAACATCACAGTAGCTACAGAGCTTCCGCCACTCAATGAAGAGGGGAAGCTCATATTGGAACCAGATGAGATCATTGAGGTTCATGAGAAGACTCTGCGGAACCGCACGGTGAAAGAATATTTGGTACGATGGAAACACTTGCTGTTGGAATACGCTACTTGGGAAGGCGAGCACATTCTCCAGCATCCGGCACTGCATTTGCTTGAGGACAAGCAAAATTTGGGATGGGCGGACTATAATGTTCCCGTCATAAAATAAATTATTAATTAAACCTTTGCTAATGGGCCGATTGATTTAGCATATCTTGGTCCCATTCTTATTTTGTTTCCGTCGGCTCATTTTGTACACCCTCGGATAATTATCCGAAGGGTATTTAAGCACGGCTTGTAGGTAGTCGTTGATATGCATACTTTTGGATTATTTCTTTGTACTGCGAATTCCAGTTGGGATTCTCTGTAATTCGCCATTTCGGAAGTGAAAGATCTTCCCTACTTGGCTCGTGCGGTTTCGGTGGGATTCAATCCTCACCCTATTTCGTTGCATGTAATACTTCGCTCGGATCTGACAAATCGGAGCACCATATTGTGGCCAAATATTAATTGGAGGATTATCTGTAGTCAATATTGTTTGTCTTTAACTCATAGTTTCGTCTCTCATTCCTTCCGGCCCATTCCAACACCACCCATTGTACCGCACGGCCCATCCACCCGTTGTACCGCACGACCTTGCCCGTTGCTCCATACGGCCCATTTCTAGCATCGTACGACCTTCTATTGCTTCGATAGCTTCCGCACAAACTTGTGTCAGCACAGTGCGTGGGTACATTATAGGCACCACAGTGCGTGGGTTCATTACAGTTTATTGCACTTGTACTGTCATAGTAAATAACATTCAGGTATCTGTTCTTGGATTCCTTCCAGTAGCTGTTTGATCCAGATTACCTATGTGCAATTGATTGCTGCAACAACATAGTCAACTTCGGATGTAGACCGTGATATACAGTTCTGTTTCTTGCTTGTCCAAGACATAGTCCTTTCACCAAGAAAGAATGCACCACCACTTGTGCTCTTTCTGTCATCAATATTATCAGCCCAATTTGCATCATTGTAAACCTTTACTTGGAAGCCTCTCTTGTGCAGCAATGTAGACCAAATAAGAATTCATATAGAAAGGTATTGATGTACCCACATGGCTCAACTGTTCACACAATGTCGTGCTTACAAGTTCTCCCTAGTAAATTGGTTCTTTACTTTCAAGGATTTGAAAAATGAATTTATGCATCCATGGTTCAAAATTACAAGAATCCTTGCGACCACAGATCCTATTGAGGAGTTTTATTAGATCATTAATTTCTGGAGAGAAGTTAGATCTGTGTATTGTCTTTGGCCATCTAGAGAAATTTGACCTTTTATTAACCAGCGATTGGTCATTCATGTATCTTTGATGATTTGACTTATTCTGGTTCCACAGCTGTATGGATATATCCTTAGAAAAATCTGCATATTTAGGACTTGGAGGAATCCTGAAAATTTGTTCAATGACATCTGGATCCAGACTGAAAATCACTTTTCCATCTGCATCTTTGACTGTTTTGCCCTTGGGATTGAAATGACGTGCACATTCAAAGACAAATTCAGGTTCCAAGGCAGCCATAGGGAAAGTAGAAATCAAGTGAATATTACTCCTCTTGATGCGTCATAGTTCCTTGTTGACAGGATCTTCAAGCCTTTGCAAGAAATTGGTTATGTCAACATACCCAATTCTTGTATCTGAGATTTGATCCAAAGATGATGAAATGTGTGAGGCTATAGAATGAGCCAACTCCTTATGATATTGATATTTCATTTTTCCTTTAGCTTTTGTTGGTGTTGACATATCCTGTGCTGCAACATGGAAATTCCAAAGGGTAAATACGTCATTTGAAGAGATTGGATCCATGAGAGGATTAAGCTATGCCTTGCAATGAACAATCTATGAAGAACAAGGTATTCGGAGTATTGATTAGATACTCATAGAACATACATGTTGGCTGGAAATGAAATGAATGGCACATGTATATGGGCAAATAGGAGCAAAATCGAACTTATGGAGATGGATTGCATGTGGGGCTTTGTTTATATGGTCAAGAATGCAAGTTGGAAGTACATGGATATGTGTAATTGACAATTTTAGTATCTTAAAGAGTGACCTTTTAGCAAAATCGGGTTCTGGAGAGGTGATTACATGTAATGAAAATGACATGTTTTTACATGTAATGGGCTTGGGAGATGTAATCACGTGTTGGAGAATGAAGGATGAATTGATGTGAATGTATGCACTTGCATTCTTGAGGGAATGACTTCAACTTTCTTCAAAAAAACGAAACAACACAAGCAACAAACAAGCAAACAAACAAAAAATTAAAACAAAAACATACCTCTTGCTATTGGCTCAAACATGAAAAACTTGAAGAAATTCTTCTACATGCAAACTCGTTTTTGAGTGTTGGATGATTTTTATGCATTGGCTAAGAGAAGATTTCAACTTATTTAAACACAAAAATCAAAATACATGGGCTGCATTTGAGAAAATGGATACAAATGAGGGATAAAATGCAACAATGTAGGAAAATAAGTGAAAGACATAAGCAAAATCAAATGCATTCACTTACTTGGAGCTCAATGAGCCAAAAATGGAAAAAGGAGAAGTTGAAACAAACTTGTCTTTTCCAAATTTGACTCTGAAGTGTATTTGCATCCGACAACTTAAAAACCTTTGACCAATTCCAAGTTGCAAAGAATGATCTCAAGATGTAATAGCATGCCACATTTTTACATGCATTTGATCAAAAACAACTTTCAAAAACCTTCCAAAGCAAAATGATTTACCAAGAACAAGCTTGCTGGGCGTTTTTGATGAGAAATGAATTCAAATGATGCCCTTGAATGAGTTGTTTTGGATTGAGAATACACAAATCTTGCTCTTGGAAGAATGAAAAATGCTTGTGGAGGTAAAAACGGACTCTAGAGATGCATGTGCATTTGAAGACATGTTGCTATACATAACTTAAGTGAACAATTTAGCACATGTCTAATTAAATGTTGAGTGTAATATCACTTAAGGGGTCCAAAATAACTATTTACACTATATATATGAATATATAATGTGCAAACATTATTTTATAAAACAATATTAACTTATATGTTGATTTAAAACATAAAGTAAATCTCAACATTAAAATAGAACTATAAAGTAATAAAGTCACTTAAGTGAAATATTTAAAAGCAACTCAACATCAAAATGTAACATAAAGTGCACTATAATCACTTATGTGATAAAGTAACTTAAAAACATAACATAAATTGAATTTATGTTATATTTTTCAAAAAGTGCAACTCAACTATAGAAAATAACATCTATTTTTAAAAATATGCAGTTGAGCTTGGAGAGTCCACCTTTTGGGCACTTATATGACCATATCTTTTGATTGACAAGTCCGATTAAGCCCTAAGATAGATCAAATCAAAGGGAAAACTGAAAGCAAGAGATTGGACGAAACAAAAAGACTAAAAACAACTAAAAACACACTTGAAAACACACCAAATGACGCTAAAGGATTCAAAAATCAATTATAGGAAGACAAACTGAAAAAACAAAAAAGACTTGACGAAAACTTTCAGCAAAAGGATTCACTAATCATATTGAGATCAATTGATAGATCAAAATGGGCTAATTAAATAGTGAATCAACATAGAGAAACACAAAACTAAGTCAAAAGTTTCGTATTGTTATCTACATTTTGTGATGACAAAATGTAGGACAACACAACCTCATAAGATATGTATTTTATTTATTTGAAACCCTTGAATACACATGCATACCCGGTAATGAAATCCTTGGTCTTTTTATGCTTCTAGAGGCAAAAAGCAACTGCTGTAGGGTTTGATCCTCATCAAAATTGAAAATAATTCCTCCAAAATGACGCCAATGTCTTCTAAATGATCTCACAGCCTTCCTGAAAACTTCTGGAAAATTATTTAGCCTTCCTTGACCAAAAATCGCCCTCAAACCCTAGACACCTCCTTGTTGTAATGAATGACTGCTAAAAAGAAGCCGTACTGCCTAGAAATGAATGCCAACAATCTTCAATATGTAGCCTTCCAACCCTTTAACTGAAATCTGCAAGCTGATTAATGTCTCTCTATAATTTCTTCTTGTAATTTGCACAATCTTCACCAATAAGCTCGATTTCAGCCTCTGTGTGAAGCCAAACCCAAAAAGCAATCTTCAGATGGTATTGCACAACCTCAAACTGCAAATCACTGAAGCAGCTACGCTCTCCAATGAGAAAATCATAGAAACCCTCGTTTGGTCTCCAAGCTCATGAGTAAAGAGAAAACGAAATGCCAAGAATGAATTCAATTTTCCCTTTGGAAGCCTTTATATTTCCTCATGAACTTGAATTTCCCCCAAAAGCATTTTAATAACATTAAAATGTTATTTCATTAAAACGTAGGGAAAACATTTAATATTTCATCAAAATTGGCATTCATAATTAATTCCTCGAATGGCCTCCTTTAAATGATGACTTGACCCTCAATTATAAAGTAAGTTATAACTTTATAATAAGCTCTTTTTATAATTTAATATCCTTTTGGCCACTTAAATATTAATAGCTCCCCAACTACTTATTATTTCACTCTGCCGTCTGAATTGGGAGTCAACATTGCCAATCCCCATGTGACCAAGTGCTCTGCTAAAAATAGAAAGGGTCCTTCTCGATCGTCTTCTGTATACTTATGTTATTTGTTCTATCCAATAGTGGATTACTTCCACTAGAATCTGAAGGAATAATTTGAATGAAAATGATTGAATGATGACTTCCTTTGAAATGGTATTGATGCCTAAAATAATATCCCACAAAAGGATGTTGAAAGATTGCAACTCTTCATCGCACCGTTTCAATATTTGACTTTTAAAGGTAATCGCACATTTTGGATAACTAATTGATGATTAGTTAACAACATTTTATAGGCTTCATTTGGGCGGCGAGAATGATGACTTTAATGCTTGTTTTTCTTGTTCTCTATCTTCAAAGTATGAGGATTGCTGATTTGGATATCTATTTGTCTGATTCCATGATTCTATGTGTAGACTACTTCCAATGTTGACTGGAGTATCTGCGCTCTTTCTCTTTTGAATATTCTTGTTCGTATGCCATTTTCCTCCTTCGCTGATTAGGCGCTATCAATGGTGGTTGTTCGGTCTGATTGATTACTTATGTGGTTTACATATTATTCTTTTGATTCACCCCTTTCATAGTTCGCATTGTTGCTAAGAATAGGGCTATGGACCAGTACAATTAGATG
Organism: Chamaecyparis obtusa; assembly: GCA_027943335.1. Taxonomy (NCBI): domain Eukaryota; kingdom Viridiplantae; phylum Streptophyta; class Pinopsida; order Cupressales; family Cupressaceae; genus Chamaecyparis; species Chamaecyparis obtusa. Next base: position 256,160 of record BSBK01005688.1, read on the forward strand.
ATTTGGTTTGTCTATTGTGATGTTGTTTGAGTCTTCATGGCTAAGGAAGAGAAGCATTTGATGCTACTCCGTCTTGATCACTTGTCTTCTTGTATGCCTCTTCCTTTTGCGTTTGATGATTCCCCCAAATGAGGTTGAGTGTGTCATGTACCATATCAAATAATTTTTTAATAATAATTAAATAATTAAATAAATAACGATACTAAAAATAAATATTAAAACTAATAATAATAATATTAAATATATAAATTATAAAAATATATAGTTTATCAAATATTATATTATCATACATTTATTAAATATTAATATAGTACATAAAATGATAATATATCAGGTATTATTATAATATATTAATGATACAAAATATATACTTGTAATATAAAAATAATATCAATAATACCAGATATTAAATGATAATTATTAAGTATATTATATCAAGAAAGCATGAAATAAATTAAAACATCAAACAATGTTTAAAACAAAGATAATATGGAAACAGTGACCAATGGTTGCATCATACTAAGTTGCGACTTCTCGCGCGTACATATGGAGGAGACTATTGCGATATACAGGGGATACATAGGCAACCATCAATTGCTTCTCAGGGGTTAGTTACAGAGAACTGGAGAATCAAATATTTTCCTTATTTTTACTTCATACCCATATATGGTTCGCTCAAGGGGAAAGAGAATGGAGACCTACAAACTCGGCGTAGAAAGATAAAAAGAAAAACATAAGAACATTATTAGGAGAATTGGAGAATGGTGGTATTGATAACGACAACAATCTGAAAATACAAGAATCCTTGCACATGTATATCCTGCGTTATACTACAGGAGATTGATCAATTCATAATTGATATTGGTTTGTCTGAGAAATATTATGAAGTCAATAAAGTAATATTGCCTCCAGTATGGGCATCAACAATCAACAAGAGAAATAGCCAATCAACACACCTTATCTAATACAGTCAGCACTAGCCAAAGGACATCGAAGGATATATCAAGTTTGGAGGAGGTTCATTCAAAAGGGGAAATCAACACATCAAAACCAAAACAAAGTATGAGGAGGTTAATACATTATATTCATCATCATCCTGTCATTTCATCAAGGATCACAATTAGACTTCATCGGTGAGAGGATTGAAATATCAGGAGTAGCATTACATCAAAAGTAGCATTCCATCGGATCATCATTAATATTAGCAAGCAAGAGAAAGGATGAACACATAAATATAAGTTCCATATCAAAGACTACAATTTCATTGCTATAAACAATACAGATACATCTCCTTAAATAAACATCACTATAAACAAGATTGAATATATTCGTCTGTTCATCAGGGACACCAAGACATATTAGGGCTATCAACAATATCATTCTCTCTCATTACATAGTTAGAATTTTCATATTTAATATCGCTAAGTGATCGTTCTACTTAGTGCAGACAGTTAATTCATTCAAGCATACACATTTGCATATATCCGCAATGGGAAGCAACATTGATTTTGTCCTACACATATTGGCCCTCATATTATAAAATCGTATAAACTCGCATAGCAAAGGGACATTACAGAGTGCCTCTTATACTCTTCGAATAGGAGGATAAGGCATATTCAAAAGTCATGTCTTATATTTCCTGTTGACTCCTCTAGCAGATTTAAATACATCTTTAGTTTACCAATTATAATTACAATCCTCCATTATTTAGTTGTATATTTTAACTTTATTATTTATTATTTAATTATTATTTTAATATATTAATATTATATTTATTATGTTAATATTATATTTATACTAATATTTTATGTTTAATAATAGATAATAATATTACTATACTCATATAGTATTATATTAATCTATATCAATTAATATATTATATTAATAATAGATTGTAATATCTTAATATTATTATTTATTTAATAACATCTATTATTTATTATTTAATTATTCTAATTATATTTATTTTTAGGTTATTATTTATTGAATTTGATCTCTGAAATAGGGGACTTCATAGTCCACCCTTACTGAAATTGCTTGTCCTCAAGCAATGTGAACCTTCAGTGTGAGTGGAGTTTTCCATGCAACTCTAGTATCCAATCCATTGACCTTGGAATCCTAATTTCAAAATGAGGTTAGAACTGCAATAAACATAAATTTATCAATTTTGAAGATCATAATATTCAATGTAAAATACTAAGAATAATTCAAAAGATAGAACTTATCTTGATGTACTATAGTATTTTCCTTCTCTGTTAAGTATTTCCTTGTTGCAAGATGAGTTTCGATGAATAATTCTAATCCTGAGTGATAGTTCATAATCAGGTTCCATGCTCTTCAGGGAGGACCTCTTGGTGCTCTAGTTGCCTTATTTGGCCATTCTAAAACGGTCCTCAAGGTATGTCACCATCTCATTATGACCTTCTAAGGCCTTATGGATATCCTTTACTTGGTATATCCATCTTGATAATCCTTAGGATAGACTTTATCTCTTCCCAATCCTTATGGGAGAGTCTATGATCAGGTTCTTAACCCCTACGAGAGGACTTCTTGGGGCTCTAGTTATCTCATAATTAACTTAGAGCAGTCCTCTAGCTATGATTCCATCTCCTCACGACTCCTCTCTCCTTAAGGCCTTATGGATATCCAATATTTGGCATATCTATCCCTTGTAATCCTTGGGAGAGACTTTATCTCTTCCTAGGCCTTATGGATACCCTATACTTTGGTGTATCGATCCCTATAATCCTTGGGAGAGACTTTATCTCTTCCCAGGCCTTATGGATATCCATTTAGGATGCATCCATCCTTATAATCCTTGGAAGAGACTTTATCTCTTCCCAGGCCTTATGGATACCCATTTAGGGTGTATCCATCCTTATAATCCTTGCGAGAGACTTTATCTCTTCTCAGGCCTTATGGATACCCATTTAGGATGTATCCATCCTTATAATCCTTGGGAGAGACTTTATCCTTTTCCAGGCCTTCATAGGTGTGTGATCTCTGCCTTATAAATAATGTATTATAGTTCCTTCACACAAAAATCTGCATATAATTTTCTCAAGGCATTATATCTCAAGGCATTATATCACTGTTCCTGATCGTCTTCTATATACTTATGTGATCTGTTCTTCTATCCAATAGTGGATTACTTCCACTTGAATTTGAAGGAATAATTTGATTGAAAATGATTGAATGATGAATTCCTTTGAAATGGTATTGATGCTAAAATAATATCCCACAAAGGGATGTTAAGATGAAAGATTGCAACTCTTCATCGCACCATTTCAATATTTGACTTTTTAAGGTAATCACACATTTTGGATAGCTAATTGATGATTAGTTAACAACATTTATAGGCTTCATTTGGGCGGTGAGAATGATGACTTTAATGCTTGTTTTGCTTGTTCTCTATCTTTGAAGTATGAGGATTGCTGATTTGGATATCTATTTGTCTGATTCCCTGATTCGATGTGTAGACTACTTCCAACGTTGACTGGAGTATTTGTGTTCTTTCTCTTTTGAATATCCCTGTTCGTATGCCATTTTCCTCCTCTGCTGATTAGGCGCTATCAATGGTGGTTGCTCGGTCTGAATGATTACTTATATGGTTTTCATATTATTCTTTTGATTCAGCCCTTTCATAGTTCACATTGTTGCTAAGAATAGGGCTGTGGACCAATACAATTGGATGATTTGGTTTGTCTATTATGATGTTGTTTGAGTCTTCGTGGCTAAGGCAGAGAAGCATTTGATGCTACTCCGTCTTGATCACTTGTCTCCTTGTATGCCTCTTCCTTTTGCGTTCGATGATTCCCCCAAATGAGTTTGAGTGCCGCTTATATTCTTCGAATAGGAGGATAAGGCATATTCAAAAGTTGTGTCTTATATTTCTTGTCGACTCCTTTAGTAGATTTAAATACATCTTTAACTCACATTCATTTTATTGTTTGGCAGAAGACAGATTAACTCACTACTTTGCGATATCTTTCTTTCACAGTACAATGAAGAGGATTCTTCATGAAACATCAAACTTTATTGTGTCACATATGTTGGCTAAGCACCCCAAAATATCTATTTTTGGGCTTTGTCAACATTTCTTTTTGCATCTTAAAAAATAAAAAAAATGTGTGCCATGACAATTATGTTTTTTTAAGGTCTTAAGTTGGGCTTGGCAGAAAGGTCTTCCTACCTTGATCCGACATTGTCTCATGATGGGGAGCACATCGAGGGCCTTGCCTCCAAAGCCTTGCAAGGGAGGCAACCTCTTGACCCTGTTGGGGGTGTTGGCCCTAGACCCCCATCACACTCATTTGATTTTTGAAGCACAATTCAAGTCTTGGTTTACAATATTGTCATTATTCTTCCAGAATGTTACTTGATGTTTACTTGTCGTTTGGAAGATGACTTTTTCTTTTGTGCGGATGATGTAGTTTGTAAAAAATGTCAATTTTTATGTTTGATAATATTGGTTATCTGACTACGTATTAATTGTTGGTTATAAGAATTGGGTAGTTATAAGTGTCAGTTGATTGATGGTTGTATTCCTCTTGTGACTGTCGGGTGCTTCAAATATATTGTGTATCATCCAGGAATGTAGTATGATTTTAGTTGGATCAACTCTGATCCTTGGCTGATCATCTTGGGTCTTCTTCTGTAATAATTTCATATGCAAGTAAAAATATATTTTACTCCTGTATTGTCATCTTTATTATTAGTTAATGTAATTAGTTTATTAGATATAGTAGTAAACACCCTGTATCACATAGAAATGAATAAATTTTTTCTTTATTGTTGATAGAAATATTGAGAAGAAAAATTACAATAGAATAGCATTATTCTATCATTTTGGTCATCTTATTTCTTTGTGCTTTCCTTTTGTTTTCTTGATCCTAGGTGGCTGCCCTCATAGACAAATCTTACAACTTCACATCTAATTGGTGTAGTTTCCATCCTTTATCTGTTGCTAATGCTTATATTGATCTTATAGTGTTTTTCTTTGTAACAGGTGGATATATCTCTTCATAATTTGCATCATACCTTGAGCATATCCTTTTGCAACCAATCTAGCTTTGTATCTTTCAATGTCACCATCACACGTGTACTTTGTCTTGTAAACCCATTTAGTTTCTATAATTTCTTTGTCTTTTGATAGCTTTACAGACACTCAAGTTTTGTTTTAGTCAATAACATTAATCTCTTCTTCCATTCTTCAGTCCGTTCTTTCTCTTCAACTATTTCTTTAAATAAAGAAAACCAAAGGCTAGGGAGATAGAGCCACTTGTACATAAAAGGATCCTATTAGATAGTGGACATGACATGGGAAATATAGACCTGAGTTTAGACAGCTTGCCGTTCATCTACTCACAAATTAGTAGTTCCTCTATTGCAGAAAGTAATTGGTCCTCCTATAGCTTCATCTACTCTACCAAGAGAAATAAGCTTACCTCTAGATAAATTGAGAAGCCAATTGTAGTTCATAGTGCCTTGAGACTTCAAGATTGGCAACCTCTCGAGTCTCAAGTATTGAAAAACCCTTACCATGCCTTGTGATATTGCCCTTGAAGATGTTACACAGCTTGAGGAGCAGCGGCAGCTAAGATTAGTTAAGATTCCATTGGAAAAGTCACATCTTGATATAAAGAGTGTCCCGGATTCAAAGAACAACTTTAGATATTGATATTCTAGATGAGGCATGATTGTACTTTGCAGTATACTATATATTTTTACACTTCTGTCTAGATAACTTTGATAGAGTCGACAATAAAGTCAGAAATTTCTGTTTGACGGCTTTATTGCTGCTGTAATGCTATCACTGACCAACCATGTTAATTCCAATTATATGTATGATTTTGAATCTTTGATTAATTTAAATATCAAATTTGATAAATTATATAAATGTCTAGACTTAAAATTTTATGTCATGTATAGTTAAACTTGTTTTATACTACCATCCTCCAGCTGTTCTTTGCTGTCTCCATTGTCCAAAATGCCCTGAAACATATACATGAACATTTTTTTTTTCAGAGTAAACAAGATCAGCCCTGTTCTAGACAACAGCAGGTTGCCCTTACAAAATAAAAAAATGCTTTCCTTTCGTAATTTAGTCCTTGTTATCTTAAAGATCCCTTTTCTCATTCTCTATTGTTGTATTTTTTTTATGAATAAGGAGGTTAATTTTCATAAATTTGGGAACCACATTAACTATGTTAATATATGCTTAACTTGTTCATCAAATTGGAAGGTCATAGAATGTCAGGACATTCTCATGACAAGTGATTTATACTGGGCTGATCTTTGAAGTGTTCACCTCTAATTAGGAAATCACATACATGTCTTCTGAAATTATAATTTTTAATTTCTGAAGATATTGATGTTTCATGCGCAGATTGACAAGACTATGATATTGTGAAATTTTGACCTATGATGTTTGGCTATTTTTCCAATTTTTAGGATCTATTATCCAGTAAAAAAGGCAATTAAGATCTCATATTTGACAATTTAACATGTGAAAATGGTTGCTCTACGCAGTCAGTGGAGATGACCGAGTTCAATTTATGCATAACCAGAGCACCGCAGATTTCCACTCTTTGAAAGAAGGACAGGTAATATGTTAACCCTAATTCACTTTCAATAGTTACATTGAAATAAAAAATCATAATTGAATCCTTGAAAATCTGCAGGGATGTGACACTGTTTTAGTTACACCAACAGCTCGCACCATTGATCTTGCCAATGTTTGGGTTATGGTAGGCATATCTCCAATCAACTCAAACTCAGTGTTTATTATTTATTTAGCGGCTGGATAGAGAAAATGAAGAAATGATTCTTATATTTGATTACAGTTATAATAATGTGCATCAGGAATTCAAGAATGATATTTTGACACTGCCAATTAACAGATATCTTCTCTCAGTCAACTTTAAATAAACTTCACTAATTCTGATTTTATTATGTGACATGATGACAATTACTTTACAACCATTGAAATTACATCAAATCTACATAAGAAAACCCAAATGAGTATGTGTAAATGAACTTTTGAGCATACAAGAATAAGCTATGACAATATTAACCTATTATACTTAAAACAAATGCAACAGTCAGCTTAAGCATAAAGGTTCGTAAAAACTGATAAAAACATGAAAGATCTAACCAAAAGCAACCCTTGTTGCATCTTTGGTTAATGGTTTCTATCTCTATTAATGGGGTTGTGTTAAAAATAGCTGTCTAATTTATGCATTCACAATTGTGGTGTACACTTATTTGAACCATAATAACTAGGAATAGTCAACTTGCCCACTCTATGCTTCAACTCCTGGTTAGGTCCTTGTTGCCTTTATCCTCTGTGCCTATTCCTATACTTCACCTATCAAAAATTTCCCTAGAACATGGCTGCATGAAACGGTTCACCTAATGATTGGCACTCTGTAATGTCCCCTTTTCTAGAATACGATTTAATAAATAATAAAATTAATTATATTATTAACATCGCATTGATATAATATTATATATTAATAAATAATAATAAATTATAATAGAATTTATTATTCACTATATTATTAATGTAATAATAATGAAAGAATTAATATAGTATAATATAATATTAATGAATGAATATCATAATATTATAATATAATAAACTTTTTAGTTATTATAATATAAATATTAAATAAGATAATCATTAATGATAAAATTAAAATATTAAGATATAAATAAATGAATAAGTTCCTAATACTAAATTATAGTATTATAAATAACCAAACAGTGAGCGATGATATTATGACTATCACTGCCATTCGTATTTTGTCCTTGACAAAACCAAGGGACATTACAATGAATGGGCTGACCGCTATGATGGCAATATCGACAGGATATGGAAATCAATGAATAAGGAATTAATAATGGAGAATGATGGCTCATGCAAAGACCAAAGTTCAAGCTATTAGTCAATCAAAGATCAATCGATCATACTTATAGGTCCATGATTCGATATACAGATTGGTGGAATAACAAGTATCAATAGGTATTGGCAAGTGAGGAGACTAATGAATTTAATAAAGACAAGATGGAATGTATCCATGACCAGCGATCATGCAATATCAAGGTTAAAAGACTAGTCGATACTTGTTATGAAGAAGAACGATAATAACCAGCCACAGAATGGTAGCTAGTATCTTCACAAGGGAATTACCATGGGTTGTAAGCGGATGCAGATTAAAACTGTACATCAACAAAAGACTATCAACGACATAATGAATTAGCCATAATACGATCAGTGTGAAGGGTAGCGCTGATAATGATTTACAATCCCCGATAAACAACAATTATGCTTAGAAACCAATTTGACTGGCAGCAATCCATGACAACAGTTACGTATTATGAAATAGCAATTATCAATAATAAACAAATCGTTATATGGTTAAAAAGCATGGTGTCTTATATAGTGATGTCTCATTGCATATGAAGGGTCATGAGCCTTACCAATGGAAGGCTATAAGAATGAAAGAAAACTACGGAATAGAAGGGACAGCTGGATAGGAGGACTAGGAGGGGAATTAAGAGAATAGATATATAAATACTCAACAGGTTTTAAGACTATTCATATCGGCAATCAACCACTATTCAATAAATTCTCCAGATTCAAGGGAAGCTTATAAAAGAACAGACCACTTAACTATAAGAAACCTTCAATGAGGAAATAGCACATAAGTGTAGATCGACAACTATTAAAGGACAAAGTCATTTAAAATGACATACATTTGATAGAGGGGCAAACTGATCAATACTAGATCATTTACATATAAATCATTGAGATATTAGAAACAACAACTTAATCAATACACTGACTCACCGATATAACCATTCCTTAGTTACTGTACAAGTTTCATTCAGTCAAACTATCATTATTATTTTCAGGTCAATCTTGTTAAATTGGTAATGAATTGCAATAAAATTATTTTTGATTTATAGAGGATCTGCATGAATCACAGAGTAACTATCTTGGGGAAAAGCAAAGTAAATTATACTAAACAGAAGATTCATTTTCGGCCATTAAGAATTGGCTCTTTTGACATCACAAGCCTGGAGCTGTATTGGCATAAAAGAGTAGAGACATCACAACAGTGTCAGAGCCTTGCAAATTGATAATTATTTTTCATAGTCCCAACTAGGGACATTACATACTCCCTCAAATAGTCTGCAAAACTTTCACTATCCCTTGCAGTACTCGGCCTCTTGGTTGTGCCTCTACAAAGTCAGGCATTAGAGGTCTAGGAGTTATTCTACTGGCTTCCCTGGAGTTGTCTACTAGAACATTAGTGTTACTATCCTCCCCATGGTTGCCATTGTTTTGTACTTTGTTCTAGTAAGTATTGTTTTGTATCATCTGAGTGATCAGTTGAACCAATTGTTGCTGTCCTCTGGCCAAGTCATTTAAAATTTGCATAATAAAAGGATTCTATGGTTCATTCCTATCACCTGTGTTTCTTGAGTTCTCTTACTGAACAAATCTGCAGTAGCAGTTCTTCCTCTATCTCCAGCTGATTCAGTGGATCATTTGGCCTTTGTCTAAAATTATACCAGTGGGTAGTGGGAGCCTCTTGACTAAATAAGAAATTTCTGCTATCATAAACTTACCTCAAACCCCATTGGCTGGTAGGATACACTGCTCTGATGCCACTGTAAGAACCCCCACTAGGAATTTTGCTTATAAACTTGCAATATTTCTAATTTTTAATTAACTGGCATTTTGTTTAACGCTTTGCAAAATGCTGATTTGGTATGGTCTTAAGCTTGTTTTTCATTGATATTATTAATGATAAGCATAACATTAATTTGAAGATCTCACATATTGAGATTATCTTCATTGATACCCAAAATATTGCATAAAATATTCACAGTAAATTTCTTAATAAATTTTATTATTGTAGTTACAAAGTAGTTTAAAGTTTATGTACAACAATTTAAATCTCCATATTTATTCTGAATATCTGACCTTATTGTAGAGCTTTCATTGTCCATTCACCATCCAATCAACAATTGTTAGTACTTTTAATCTACCCCAACAAAGTTGTACAATAGTCTTCACTTTGTGTCTCCTCTCTTATTTGGTGTAAAGAGCCTGGCTAGCTCTCAACTGCAAACTGATTTTTTTTGTAATGTTTTCAAAATATGAAATAGGTTCAAACAACTAGAGACTTCTTCTTCAAATTCTCACTAATTAATACAATTTCAATGTTCGCAAATAAACTAGGAACAATACAAATATTTTAATTGTAAATAGGCACCTTTTTGAACAATGTAACTGAAAACGAAACCCAAACTGAAAATGTCAGCACCCAAATGGAATCGCAGCTGCTGCAAGAGATATCGCAGCCTCTATGCAAGATAACTTAGCCATTGAAGGATAAATCAAAACCACTTGAAGGAATTACAGCCACTTTGTATGTCATGATTTTTGCATATATATAACAGTACTTTCAAATCAAATTCCCAAACTGATTCACTGGCATTCACTAACAATCTTGAACACAATTCATTGGCAATAAGGGCCAATTCAAAGTGCAAATGAGACTTGAGAAGTTTCGCAGCACTTCAAACCCTAGCTATTTCTCTTCAATTTCGATTTTGATCAAGGATGCATAATAATGAGATACATTTTGAAATCCTTCAAGACTTTATTTTATAAGCATTAAAAGACAAGGCTTCTTCAACACACCAAAGCCTCAAAGCTTCAAGCTCACTCATTTCACTTAAGAGGCTTCAACACACCATTAAATTATAACGTAAAGATTAAGTTATTTATTAAGATGGGCTTAATAAATAACTTATAATATGAAGCTCCATAAAAAGACTCTAATTAATGCTCCTGTCGCTCAACTCCTTGTGCCTCCACTGCACTGCCAAAAATAACAACCACCCAAAATAGAATTACTAAAAATAGCAAGTCCCTCAAACTGAAACTTTACAAAAGAATCCACAACTCCATTGATACCAATGCACAGGCACCCTGCTTAAAAAAAGAAATCATGATAATCACCCACGATAAGAACTTACTATAAATAGCAAGTCTTTCAAATTGACTCAAACGAAGAGCAATCTTGACATCACAAACCTCTAGAGTGGGAATTGACCACTAGCTTTGCCACATAATGCCAACAACCACTCTTCTTTGTGGATGAGAAGCCTTTTGGTTGTTCAATGTAGACTTCCTCCTCCAGTATACCATTTAGGAATGCAGACTTTACATCCATTTGGTATACTTTGAACTTTTTGTGAGCAGCATAAGCAAGTAGAATCCTCACTCCTTCCAGTTTGGCCATAGGTGCAAAGGTTTCATCATAATCCAGTCCAGCCTCTTGTGCATATCCTTTGCATACCAGCCTTGCTTTGTTCCTTATCACTTTTCCTTCTTCATTTAACTTGTTTCTGTAGACCCACTTGGTCCCAATGACATTCTTGTCTTGTGGTCTTGGAACAACAATCCATGTGTCATTCTTCTCTATTTGCTCAATCTCTTCTTCCATGGCCTTAACCCAGTTTTCATCTTCCGGAGCCTCATTGGTGGTTTTGGGCTCTATACAAGAAAGTAAACAGATATTTTCTCTAGCCTTTTTCCTGGTCAAGACATTAACATGTTTGTCACCAATAATGTTATCAGTTGAGTAATATGTGACATACCTTGGAAGAACTAATCTTTTTTCCCACTATAATTCTTCCGGTTGAGCAATTTCTTCAGCATGGTCATGAACAACTTCTTGTTCATCTTCTTGAGTTGGTCTGTCATCTTTAGGTACAACATCCTACTCTAGAGGTCTGTTTTCATGCTCTTCTCTTTCATCTGCACTAATTTCATTGAATTCCAAAAGATTTCCAGCATTGTGATCCTCTAGACTGTCATGTTCAGTATGCCTTATCTTCTCGCTTGGTTTTGAATATTCATCAACCTTCACATTGATACTTTCTATTATTTTTCCTATTCTCTTATTCAAACACCAGTAGGCTTTATTCTTGGTAGAATAACCCAGAAATATGCCTTCGTCACTCTTTTGCTCAAACTTGCCAGAATACATATCTCTTTTAATGTAACAATTATTACCAAAATTTTTGAAGTAGCCTACACTAGGAGTGTGACCGAACCATGATTCATAGGGAGTCTTACCGGTTCCTTTCTTTACTTGAACTCGGTTCAGTGTGTAAACAGTAGTGCTGATAGCTTCTCTCCAGAAGTGATGGGGAAGATCCTTTTGAATCATTAGGGTTCTTGCACAGTCAATCAACGTCCTGTATCTTTTTTCTGCTTCTCCATTTTATTGAGGAGTTCTTGGTGCAGACAACTGCCTTTTTATTCCCTATTCTTCACAGTAGTGAGTGAACTCTTGAGAAGTGTCTTCACCTCCTCTATTTGATCTCAGACACTTCAGACTTTTGCTGGTCTCCTTTTCCACTCGAGCCTTGTAGATTTGGAACATTTGAAAGACCTCTGATTTTTCTCTAAGAAGAAGTGTCCACATCATTCTTGAGAAATCATCTACAAAAAGCATGAAGTACCTGTCTCCATAGAAGCTCTTTGTTCTCATAGGTCCACACAAATCTGTGTACAAGATCAAGAACATTTTCAGCAGTAAAGGATTTACTACTGAAACTTGTTCCTGTCAGTTTGCCTAATTGACAATCCTTACAAATACCTCCGTAAGGTTTTGTAATCTTAGGAAGTCCTCTGACTGACTTCTTCTTGCTTACCTTGACAATATTGTCAATGTTTATGTGGCAGAGCCTCTTATGCCATAACCAGCTGTTGTCCTCTTTGATTACAAGATATATCTTGTTGTTTTTTCCTTTGACTGATGCTATGAGGCAAGCTCCTTCCGTTGAGTTCAGATAGAAAAGGTTCCCTTTACTCTGTCTATCGGTAGCAACATGAGCTCCTGATTGGTTCTTGACAACACAAGAACCTTGACCGAATTCGAACAGGTATCCCTTGTTGTTTAGTTGAGCAACACTCATTAGGTTGTGCTTGAGTCCTTCTACCCAGTACACATCTTCACATACAACATCATTGCTAAGTGCAATAGAGTCTTTACCTTTGATAGCACAGGGAGCATTGTTACCAAAGGTTACCGATCCACCATCATTGAGCTTTAAGTTGATGAACTTGTTCCTATCACTAGTCATGTGGTGAGTGCATCCACTGTCAATGATCCAATCATCATGTTGATGAGATCTTGAGATAAGTGCCATTTCACTTATCATTTGGCTTTCTTCTTTTATTGCAACAAATGCAATTTTTGGATCTTTAGAGTCTTTAGATTCATTGTCCGTGACTCCTTCTGCAAGATAGCATTCTTTCTTTGCTTTGTTCTTGAATCAGTTGCTCTTGTCTTTATTATCATTTTCTGGACATCTTGCAGCAATATGTCCTATCTTATTGCAGGAGAAGCATTTTAGTGGGAGGTTACCCTTATACTTCCCTTTTCCTCTTGGAAATCTCCTAGCGATGAGTGCTTCAAACTCATCTTGCTCCATCTCTTCAGAGAGCAGTTTCTCAACAAAACTTCCAACCTTACCGGTGGAGCTATTATCGGTTTCTCTTCCTTTCTTGGTGGAAGAGGTATTAACAGAAGACTTAAAAACAGCTTCTTGTATGGGTAAGCTGTTATCAAAATTGCTTAATTCAAATGCAGTCAACTTACCAATTAGGCAGTCAAGAGTGACTTGATAGGTGGTCACTGATCTAAGCTCCTGTATGGCCGAGCTCTTGATAGCATACTGAGGCCTCAGCGTTCTTAGTATTTTTCTTACCACCTCTTCCTCACTTAGTTTTCCTTTAGTGCTTTTGTTGGATTTAATCACTTCTTTGATTCTGTTGCTGTATTGCTCAATATCTTCTCCTTCATTCATCTTCATGTGATCATATTTTCCTCTGAGGCTTTCTACCTTAGCTTTTTGAACGTGTGGGTCACCACCATACGCTATTTGTAGCTTGGCCCACATCTTGTGAGCAGTATCAAGATTTTCAATCTCTGCATAGACATAATCAGGTAACGTGCTTGCTATCATATCCATTACAGTTGTATGCTCTATCTTGATCTTCAATTCATTAGGAGTTATGGTACCATTGGGTTCAATGTAATCGTGGATTACACGAGTCCAATAATGATCTCTGGTGGTCTTCATGTACAGCTTCATTCTGTTGCACCATAGAGTAAAGTTTTCCTTAGAAAACTTTGGTCCTTCCTTTCTCATCATCTTAACTTTTTCTTGTTGCAGTTAAGCAGCAAAGAAAAGAAACTAGACTCTGATACCAATTGATGGTCCCAACCGGTGCTAAGAGGGGAGGGGTGAATCTGTTATGGTAAATCGATGTTGATGTATTAAACAGAGGAGATGAAAGCTCCTTAAATAGATTTACAAAGACAATGTTTCTAAAAGAAACAATCGTGAACTAAAGACAAAAATAGAAACTACCTAATAAACTAAGATTAACTAAGATGACCATTATAGAATCATTATAATATTCTAATACCATCCCTTAATGGTCATCGTCTAACTGCTGTCTTTTGATCACAAATTCTTTAGAACATTTTGCTGCTGCTGAGACCCTCCCTGGATCTGCAAAATGTTAATGACCAAGAATAGCCAAAGAAAAAACGGAGAAGGCTGTCCCCTTCTTCAGAATGGTCGGCAACAAGAGAGTAGAGCCAGCCACAGACTCTTCTACTGACCCTCCCTGTATCAACAAAACCGCTGAACATGAATCATCACAAAAACATCCAACCTGATGTTTGATAACTAAGCTGCCCTTATCTATAGACAGAGACACATTGAGAACAGCTGCCAAACCCTCCAAACTATTGTAGATGAGCAGGATGCCCCAAAATTGACTGTAAAAAACTCTGATTTGAAGAGTACAAAGCATTGGTTTTTTGGAGAAAACGGTAAACATCCCAAAATAACATCCCACGCGAACTTCGCCTATTACAGAAACTAGAAATGATTTTTGAGGCGGAAAATTGACCAAAACCAAACCTGATTTTGAGGTGAAAAATCAATCAAAACCAAACACAGAATCCGAGACACAAATTGGAGAATGCCCCCCTGACAACTTTTGAGGAAACAATTATAAACCCAATAGATAATTTTTGAGGAAAAAATTATTAAAACCCATCAGAGAAACCTTCATGCGACAAAACACTAGACTTCACATGGTAAAACAGCATATGCAAGAATATGCAACTCACAAAAAGAACATGCAAGTACATGCAACCCTTGAAAATTAGAGACTTGCTCAAACCAAGAAATTATGTGATCAAATCGCTCGACTAGGCTCGTGATTTTCAGCAAAAATCTTCGCAAACGAACTACATAATTTTCATAAAATACCTCTAACGATTCTTATTTTAAAAAATCGAAAAACAAATTTCTGGAAAAAAAATTCCAGATTAGAAGAGGCTCGAATTTTTCTTAAATTCACCAAATTTTATGAAATCCCATTGACCCGCTCTAATACCATGTTATGATAAATTGATGTTGATGTATTAAACAGAGGAGATGAAAGCTCCTTTAATAGATTTATAAAGACAATGTTTCTAAAAGAAACAATCGTGAACTAGAGACAAAATTAGAAACTACCCAATAAACTAAGACTAACTAAGATGACCATTATAGAATCATTATAATATTCTAATAGAATCAACACCTACTAAAACTTCACAATAAATCTGATGTAGTGTATCTATAATTGTAAATAGAACAGCTTTTGGAACAGTAATAGTAAACACAAACAACAATAAGCAACACCAGATTTATCATGTGGAAACCCAATTTGGGGGAAAACCACTGTGTGAGGAAACCTCACAAATTCTGCACTCTTCTGAAGTGTGTCCTGTTAGGAGCCTTCCCTGTTAAAGGATTACAAACGCACTGTTAGATGCGACCCGGTTAAGGGATTTGATACAATAAGGCCTGTTAGAGCCTGCTTGGTTAGAGGACTTAAAACACCTAATCAGATGTCACCTGGTTAAGGGATTTAGTATAAGGGACCTGTTAATGTCCACCCAAAATACTGGGATTTCTCTATTGTAATTGTTAGAGAACAATAGAAGATTTGACCTTTTAGAAATGGCTTTGCTTAGCTTGATAAGATCACTGTTATTCCCAGCTGAGAATCATCATCGGTCTCTGCAGGCATGTTCTCTTAGATAGTTGTGCTTCTTTGCACAATCCTTTTTGCTTCTTTTCTTCACCTTTGTAGCTTCTTCTTAGCATATAGGTTCACTCTTTTTTTTGACAGAATGAGGGTAAACTATATTCTTGTCAGGCAGAGGAATATATAGACTTCTTGCCCTATTTGCTTTTTACATGCATGACTTGTTTAAAGATCACCTTCGGATCTATCATCCAGTGGAGTATTAGTTCACTGTGGAAAACATCTGATGCATGCAATGCTTTATCTGCTTTATGAAAGAAAATGACAGATGCATGTCAAAAGCTTTTCTTCACAAGAGATATCTCCACGATTTAATTCCACAAACTCCAGCATTAAAACCTTCAATCGCGCCTTGTACCGATCGTCTTGATAACTCAAAGTCTACTGAATTTTGTGCAGTAAATCCCGATCAAAGAGTTAGATAATTGTTTGTTGACTATGACTTTCCCCTGTTCATCAATCATGATGAAGTCTTCACTTGATCGGTAAAGATCCTTAGGTTGTGCATACGTAAGAGCTTTGACTTGTCACCTTCCCTTCCTCTGGCTATACTGGTTGCATCCTTTCCTCGGTTCCTGTTACCGGTGGTTCTTGTTACCGGTTACCAGTGGTATCCTTCCTTGGTGACCGGTTGCTCTGATGATCAGTTAGAGCAGTATTAGTAACAGATATAGTCTCTTCTTATTTGCACAGTGTCACCGGTTGCCAAACCAGTCTCTCCTCGCCTTACTGTAGTCAGCTATGGCGGTCCATGCTTCACAGATAGAACAATACCTCTTTTGCCAATCAATGACAATACCTCTTTTGCCATGTACCGGTTGCAATCTTACTGGTTGATAATTGAATGCCAACAAACTGGAGCGGAGATCTGTTTTGGAGAAGTAGATTGCGCTGTGTAACTCATCCAACAACTCGTCAATCCTGGGGATGGGGTACTTGTCTTTGATGGTCTTCTTATTCAATGCACGGTAGTCCACACACATTTAGAGGGATCCATCCTTCTTTACTAGCACAACCAACGACGTGAAGGGGCTCGAGTTGGGCCAAATCCATCCTTTGTCAAGGAGTTCCTGGATCATCTTGTCTATTTCATCCTTAAACTTTTTAGGATGGAAGTAGGGTGTGGCGATGACAGACTTGGCTCCTTCTTGCAACTTGATGGTGTGTTCAAAGCCACGGTGTGGAGGTATGTCAGGTGGGATGTCCGCAAAAACAAAATCGCGCTTGCCCAACACTACCTGAAGCTCGTCATCATGGTTGTATGCCCGTTGACTCCTCAAGTGTGTGGTCGAGACCAAGTAGTGTGCTGCCTAGACTACCTCATCATGTTTGAAAATTGCCTCCATTCGTCGTGTCGAGAATTCCTTCGGACTGCCATTCGACATTCCCCTTAGCACCACCTTTTTGCCATCCACTTCGAAGGAAAACTCCATCCTCTTGAAACTCTATGTACTTGTTAAGAGTTTCCATCCACTAGATGCCCAATATGAGCTCCATGTCATCTAGATCTACTACAAAGAAGTCATCTATCACTGTGTGGTTCCCCATGGTAATGCTCAGTTGCGGAACTAGATGGGTACATGTTAGGAGATTTCCTCTCGCCACCTTGACCTCGAACCCTTGGTGTGCCTCCGTAAGAAAACCCCTTTGGCTCACCAATGATGAGTTGATGAAGTTGAGTGTGGTCCCACTATCGAGCATGACCAGGACCCGTTGCCCCTGGAGTGTACCTTGTACCTAGAATATTGTGCGCCTCGGAGTACCAATAAGTGCAGCAATGGCACCTCCTCGCCGTACCAAAGTAGAAATTCTCTTCGCACATTTTATGTTAACTTCCCTGGAGGCTTGCTTGCCATCACCTTCGAGCTCAGGTTCCTCATGCTCGTCGTCGTCGTCGTATATAACCTCAATGTAATGGATTTTCCCTTTGCCCAAGCATTGGTGCCCTGGTTCCCATGACTCCTTACAGTTAAAACAGAGCTTCCTTCTCCTGAGCTCCTGTGTGGTGGCTTCGTCCAATGATAGCTTCTTCGGAGCGAGGGGTGGCTTGGGGTGCGAATAATTCCTGGAAGAAGAAGATGATGCTTCCATGTCATGTGCCTACTTAATTGCTTCAATGAGTGTAATGGGGTTGAAGCATTTTACCCACCCTTTCAGAGGTTCCATCAGCCCATCCATGAACAACACAATCAATTGCCTTTCCGAGATAGTTGTTACCAGCATGGACAGTCTCTGGAATTCATTTAATGTAATTGTCAATTGATGTAGATTGCTTTAGCTACGCCAACTCCTTAAAATTGAGTTCTAGATCTTTCCCGTTGAATTGGTCTATCAGTCTCTTTGTGAACTCAACATAGGAGGTTATTTGGTCATGGCCGAGGGTAACCATTCCATGATGCCACCATTCATGCGTGATCCCTTCCAGGTGAAATGCTGCAAATTTGATTGCCTCATCCTCTGACATCGGGTTAAGTTGGAATTATGTGTCTGCCTTCTGTACCCATGCTCACATGGATGTTGATCCAGATCCATCAAAGGATGACAGATTAACCTTGCCTATCTTTCATTTAAGGTCATTGTTGTAATAGCCTTGACTGTTGCCGCCTGAATATCTCTTTCGAAGATCAACATAATCTTTGAAGGATATGTCTCCTTTGAGACTCACGTTCTTCCAGTCTTGCATTAGTTGCTCTTGCATTTCTTGGAAAGTGGGCTCTCGCTCTCTCTGAGGTGCTTCGGTTCTCGGCGGAAATGTTGGCATCGATGGTTGAGATTGCTGAGAGTTTTCTCTCACTGTGACGGAATTATTGTTGTGCCCATTTTTTTCACCGTTTGTCTTCCCTTCTGCTAATTTCCGTAACGTCTCCTCCATTAGCCGTTGTCGTTCTTCCCCTCTGACCATGGTGTCTTTGAGTTGAGCTTGGCTTCTGGTTAGCTCCCTCAACAACGCCATGACTTCAGTGGCGGGTCTTGTCGGTCCCCCATCCTGTCAACAGAACGGTACCTCCTCCTGGAGTAGATGCGCATTCACAACCTGATAGGTTGGCAAGATCACTGGCTCTGATACCATTTTAATGTCCCACACTCAAGTGGTAGCAGAAATAGACAATAAATACCCTATGGTTGCAACCCAGGAGAGACTGTCAATGTTTGTACAAAACTGATGAATTTAGAACGATGCCCATGTGGCAAGGCAATCTGGCGTACAGTGTAACAGTCCGTATGGAATGAGAATGTTTCTGGCGTACAATGTTCAATTAGGTTGTACAATGCCCTTTGGAGGATGTACAGTGAGTTATTGAGGTCGTACGGTACGACAAGACAAATCTTTGTGTGGGTCGTACGACATCCAGGTGCAGGCCATATGGTGGGGTATGCAAGCCGTATAGCAGTTGGTAAGTCACTATGCGGGGTGATCTATGAATGTAGTACAGACATCGCCTTTGGAGGGTTCCTCGATGTCACAATTCACTATTGTTGCTAGAGTATAATATTGATCAATGCTAGTTGAGTGAAGGTATTACGCACACGAAATACTTAAGATTACAATTGGCATAGAAAGGAGCACTAGGATTGATTGTCGCCGAAACACCAGTGACGCAAATAGAATATCAGATTTAAATAACGATAGCGCTTCAGATTACAAAATCTTGAATTGAGAACAAAGTAGAATAGGGTAAGGGGCCAATCCCACTAAAATTGCGAAAATCAAATGGGGAGGGTCTTTCACCTCCGAAATGGCAGACAAGAACTCCAACTGGAATTCGCAATACAAAATAAAATCCAAAATTGCATACCTACACTACAATAGACTTGGCCTTATATATGGCTTCGGGGAAATGTCTCGAAGGATTACAAATGATGCTGACACGACCAACATGCTAAGCAAATAAAAATAAAAGGGCCCGAGAGATAATAAAATTAATGTCGGGACCAAGTGTACATAAATTATTAATTTATTTAATAATATCGGGGACATCACATATACCCCATAGTGTTGCTAAACACTCTTAGCCAATAGTCTTTTCTCTCTTGAACACTAATATCTAGATAGTTTGCATGTCTTCTAGTGCCTTATTGGGTTCTCCAATCCATTTCCAATGAACTTAGGGAGTTTTCGCTTGTCAAAATTTTGACTCACCAAGGGAGTCACCATCTTTCATAGTCGGTACACACCATGTGTCTTAGACTTGGTTGGACTATTTTTCTTTTGACTTTTCATTGCTCCACTTGCTCTCACAACTACGTTCAAATTCTTTACATGTCCACTCTCAACATCCCTTGCACTCTGGTTACCTTTAGCTTTGTTCTTGGACTCTCTTCTCCCTGGGGTCTTTGGCTCAACTCCCCCAATTCTCGGTTCCTCTCCCAAGATGGATAGTTCTCATATGCAGCTTATGTTATTTTCAAAAGCTTAGGTTAATTCATGTCTAGGTCTTTTTCCTCTTAGCCGTTTGTTGTCGTCTGTATGTTCGATTGTCTTACTTGGTCAACAAGGTCTTGGTATGTTTCGTTAGGGAGTGGTAAGTGTCTGGCAATTTGTTCCCAATCTTCCTTTCTTTGCTGGAGGTTTTTCTCTCTTCCTAACTACAACTTTGATTGATGCTTTGGCTTTTACTTTGTTCTCGTGAAGGGGTCTGACTAGGGAATCGTTCGATTGTATTTTCCTCATGTTTTTGCAATCTTCTTTTTTGTTCTCTTTGTTCTACAATCCTTAACGATCGCCTAATCACTTTGTCTTGACCACCTTGTTGCCTCTTATCGTCTATATTGGGATTTAAGGGCGTGAATTATTCAATATGACCCAATTTGTTTTAAAGCAATGGTGCCAATTGTTTACTCCTATATCTGATAAATCAAATACATGAAGTAATAATAAAGATGACAATGCATATTGGATACAATACTAAAATATAGCTTTATACATATGTGAAATTATTAAAGAGAAAAGACCAGAGATGTTCGACCAAGGATTTTAGTTGATTTGACTAGATCCTACTACTTTCTTGACTCTACACAATACATTTAAAGGTCCTGACAATTGCCAAGAGGAACACAACCATCAAGCAACTGATGCTTATATCTACCCAAGGATGACAAACGAACAATTAATATAGTCGGACAACCAATATTATTATAACATAATAGTAGACATTGTACGCTGACTACAATTGCAATACTAATAACCTTTGATGTGCAAAAGTGTTTTAATAATAAATATTGGCATTTAATATTGCTGTTCAGTATTTCATTAGTGCCCTGGTATTGCATAGAAAGGAGTCACAAAAATTACCAGTGTTTAAAGAAATATTGAGAAGGGACATTAAGGACAACCTCAAGAAATCTCTTAATTCATTTTGCTTGCCTCAGCTCTTCGAACAGTTTCCAAACTTAGAGAAACTACAATGTAAATCTCTAAGTAAGCCCTAAAGAATGGATGTAGGTCACTAAGAATAATTCATATACATCTCTTAAGGACTATAAATAGATTTACGTTACCTTTGGGAGCCTAGGAGATTGAGAAACACATGAAGAATAGGGAAAATTGAGAATTGGATTGTCAGTGGACACACACAGATTGTTGTAATGAATTCATTGCTTCTGATAGTGAATCAATCTAATCTTCTCCAAGGTAGAGACAATGTAACTGTGATAGAGATGAATTTTCCATCACATTCACGCTTTTTCTGCATGTTGCAACTATTGATTTCATCAATGTGGGCAAAAACTTTGTTTTTGATCCTCTCTTTCTGTTTCCAAAAGTTGTGTTTTGGATGCCCTATACCATCTCATACATTTTCCAGAATTGAAGAGACTCTCCGTACATTCCAAAAACATGCAATGAAGTGCAATTCCACATCGTTCTATTTTTTGAAAAGTATTTGTATCTATCCTTTATCAAATTTCATATAAAAGATGTCTAGGGAGCAGATATGCTTTTGCAATCTCTTATTTATCACTATTCATGTGGTGTAACAATCACATAATGTTTCATGCAGAAGAATGCGATCACACTTTTGGTGTCACCAACAACGCATGAAAACATTGTAGCAATGTTTAACAAGTATGCTTTCTAAACCAGTCTTAGTGAATATCTAGACAAGATTTCAGAATGAATTTTCAGAGCGTTTAATATAAAAGTAATGTTAAGATTTTTGTGAAATAGACTCTAACTTAAGATGTAAAAATAAATATATTTCATTTTCACTTTGAATGCATATTATTATTTCAACTAAATGAAATGCTCAAGGTTATAATGATGCAGTGATTGTTTTTGAAGTAAATGATGCTGTTTCAAATGCAGTGCATTAAGATCACTCTTGATATGCCAAAAATGTAGTATAGTTTATCTTCTTGGATAGAAGTTTGTCTACAAGTGCAAGGAATAATTATCTTTAATAACTTTGCACAGGAATCAGATTCTACAACCTTGAAACTTCTTTTATAGCCTTCTAGTCTCGTGTGATATATCTGTTAAATGTGCTGATATATTTTCTCGTGCCTGTCATATGCCTCTCCCTGTATATAAATGAACCCTTTGCAGTTTCAAGGCCTAAATGTCTTTAAACAGCATCATCTTGCAACCCTTGAGATATCCAAAGCTATTGTAATATTTTAATATGCACCCTTGTTATTGTTTGTTTGTTGTTTTTCGTTTGAGTTGTTTAGAGAAATAGATGGAGATGTCGAATTTGGTATAGCAATAAATTTATTTGCAGAAAATAAACAACTGAAATAACTCTTCAAATACAACATTTCAAAACTTTCACTACCAGAAATGATTTTCAGACTTATTTCAGAACTGAGAGTACAATGTTTCATCAAAATAAAGGATATCTAGATGGCCAAAATACATTAAAATCACAATACAAGCATACCTGTTTGCTGCTGTTGCAAGATAAGATTATGTACGTCTGAAAACAGCCAACTAGAACTCCCCAATGAAGTCAAATCCTTCAAACCCTAGTTGCTCCTTCAAAATGTCAATCATGCATATCAATCATCAAGACACCCAAAATATTGTACAAATTAACAAAAAACCCTAGGTGTCCAACCACAATGCTATAAACCCTACTCCTAGCAACATATGCTCTAGGTTCCCCAATCTGATCAGCAATTGGCATAAACCAAGCTGCAATGCTTTGTGAATAACAACACCCACAATACAATCAACTCCACAACTAATATATATGCTTCAATCTCCAAATTTGGGAACCTAAATAAATCATTGAAAACTTCAAAACTCCAGCAAACTCTAAACAAAACTCTAGGCAAGGCATCCAACACCAATAATTTGTAGTTTAATCGGAACATCTGCAAATTTGTCTTATAAGAGACTGCACAAATTTGATAAACTCAATTGTAAATGCACTATGAAATACTCGTAAGATATCTCCAACAAATTATCTGGAGTAGATCTTTCACTACCAGAGTTAATCTTTTTTCAAACTCTAGAACCACAAGGGTTTTCAGACAAGACAAATAATAAACTTTAACAAGCCAAATGAGCTCTCAATCCCCCTTTTAATAAGGTTTCAATCCCCCTTTTAATAAGCTTTTTTTGAAAACTTTCCAGAAACGCCAATTTAAATTCACTTTATTTATTAAGTCTTTTAACTCTAATAAGTGATTTATTTTACTTTAAAACATTTCCGGTAGTTAAAGTCACTTTTAAGCATACCATCATTTAAAAATTTATCCTCTTTCCAATCAGCTATAACATTGAGGTGTCCAATAAATATATTTAATTAAAAAGGCAACCTTAATGCTATTAATTAACCAATTAGTGGAAATGGCCGAAAACCATTTGATTAAAAAACTGATTATGGGGTGACCCCAATGAAGATAGATGATAAACGAATCTGATTGAGTGACTTACGAAAAATAGACGCTCCCTTGAAGATTCCTGGATACCAAATTTGGAAATTGAAAATAACATTTGAAAGAGTCATACAACTACACTAAACCATTTGAGCTCATTGGTAACATTAGATTACCTCTTTGGATAAGCTTGTGATGTTCCCTTTCTGAGATAGGATTTAATAATAATAATAAAATTTAATTAAATATGAAAAGAAATAAATAACAAATAATATAATTACAAGTTAATTGAGAGATAAAATTACAATACTAAATCTAAGGATCATATATGTAGAAGTTAAATATTGTCAATGATAGGTAGAAACTAGTATATATTGTTGAGGCCATGATGTGTATCGAAGAGATTATTTTCCTTTGTTGTAACTCTTTCTATTCGATAGCTGTTGATTCCTCACCGACAATCATAAAGGATTGGTTGTATACTCTAGTTGGAAGATTGTCTACATATCAGCTAAGGAGGTGTACACAAAAAATAAGAGATTTACAATTGTATTAAGAAGACATTATAAAGTATGTAGTAGAGATGAAATTGTATCGACTTCCTTATCCTACGGAGAAACTTGTTTATCGTTGTCGCTCAGGAATTGGTCAGCGATCGAAGAAATCACTGATACTCCATGAGAAGAATGAAGCACCTTAGAAATTAGTATCATTATGAGAAGGAGATGATGATTGAGGAGTTGAAGGCTATCAGATATTAAGTGACACTCAACTAGGAAAGCCTATAATCAAAAATAGTCATAAGAAGGAAAGCGGGAGTCTCTCCCAGCGTTGAGGAAATAAATGTTTTAATATTTAAATTTTAATGTTTTAGATAGTGATCAATTCCTACGTTGCTAAACTTAGTCGATATATTAATATTGACTTATGCTGATTGTAGGGCGCTATTATGCCATAGTAATAATTTTGTTAATTAAGGGATAGAATAATAAAATAGTTGTTTCCAAGGGGTGTCAGTTAGTGACGGTTGGCAAACTTAACCAACTGTTGGGTCTATTTGTATGTATGTTGGAACAAAGCAAACTGTTGTTGTGTGTTGGAGATTATAATGCTATGAAAAGTTATATCATTCTGCCATATGTTTTGTATTCACCCTGGTTACTTCTATGATACTATCTGTGATTCATGTCTAGTATTATTGTTGAATGGTTATAATTGCATTGTACTGGTAACACATCTCGAATTAGGCATCCAACATTTTGGCACTTTTGCCTAAGTTTGAACCTAGAGGTAGGTAGGTGGCATGGTGACATAATCCGTTGTACCTTCGACGGACAAGTTTTGGTAACTGATAGTGACGTCGAGGACAATAATGAAGTAACCCGAGAGGACCAGTTAATGTAGGATTTGGTTCACGCGTGGGATGTGTCGGTTGATGAGTACATGTAGCGGAAGGCTCGAGAGAGAGCGGTCTCCCTTGGTATGGTACGTGCCGAACTCATGGTGAACAGTCTTGTATACGATCTTCTAGGTAGCCTTCCGAGATTGTTGGCTCGCACGTTGGTAGAAGTTCAGGAACAATGAGAGGCAAGAGAAAGGGAAAATTGCAGGCAAGAAATACTTCAATGATATAAGGAGAGGAATTGGAGGGAGGAAGAACCACGCGACATTGGTGGGCCACGCACCTCTGACAACCAAAATTAATGCTCCTTCCAAATAAAGAAAGTGTATGAGGAAAGAAACACAGTCAAAGGAAGTAGAAACTTCGATGAGGAGATCTCTGCCAATCCAACAACAAGCCGAGAGACGACAACGACTGCAACAACTTGTAGGAAAGTCTCTCAGTCCTGCCAACCATAATAACACTCGTATGAACACTCAAGGCAAGGCATCACCCATGCGTCAGGAGTGAGAAGATATTGCAAGAGAGTAACCACTCTCGGGCACCTCCTGGATACAAGAGGGGGACACAGACAGTTGGGAGAGTGACTTTGTAGGGACAAAACCATCTGTACACTTAGGGGAAGCCAGTGGCAAAGAAAGGGATCTAGAAGGGGAGGTAGTAGACTTACTTGAAAGTACTTTACGAGGCATTGGAAACCTTGCCATATCCGAAGAGACAAGAATAGGCAGAACAAAACCCAAAACTCATGAGAGGAGGGTGTACCGGTACCACCAAGGCGGGTACGAAAATAGAGGTGGAAGGGAAGAGGACTCGCGTGTGCCTAGAGACACAAGAGAAGTACAAGGACGCAGAGGAGTAACTGACCCACCCGAGTCTAACAATACACGGGGTACCAATTATGGGAGAAAAATGGCGAACAATCCTGACAAGATAAAGCTCCCCAAATGAAGTGGGGATGGATCTGAGGACTTGGCCAGCCACTGGAAGACATGCATGACGATATGGGAGGCCGAGGGTCAAAATGATGAGGACTACTGGTTGAAAGCCTTTCCAACCACTTTATGAGGTATAGCAATTAATCAGTATATGGACCTTCTAGCAGCTGATAGAACAACTTGGAATGACCTGAAGCAAGCCTTTGAGGCAGAATTCAAGCTACTCTGGGACGACGATGAGGTGGTAGCAGAAATATATAACACCCGCCAAGGAAAAAATGAGACAGTTCGGGTCTACCATTGTAGGCTAAAGGAATTGATTGGTAAGCTAGAAAATCAGCCAGCAGGCGGGTTGTGTTAGTACTTTACCGGTTACTGAGAGGGGGGGTGATTCAGTAACAATTAACTCTTTGCTAGTTTAAAACTTGTAAACAGATTCTTGAATGTAAAACAGAATGTAAACAATTATTCACAAGCATAAGTAGAATCACACAGATCAACTCAAGTTTTTATACGTGGAAACCCTCGGTTAGAAGGAAAAAACCACGGTGAGACAGAGCTCACAACTTCAGTACTGCAGAATGAAGGTGCCCTATTAGGAGCTTACAAAAGCACTGATTAAAGTGCTACCCTGTTAAGGGATTTTACAAAGATCGGTTAAGATCTGAACCCTGTTAAGAGTTCCCTCATTACAGGACTTTGAACATCAACAAAGATGTTACCGTGTTAGGGGATTTTTACAAAGAACCGATTAGGTTCACCCTGATAGAGGGATTTCAATATTCTTTCACTCCTTATAAAGGTAATGATCTTATTTTGACATTGACTTTCTGATCAGATCATACCTGTTGATCTCTTCTCCGGTTTGCCTGGCTGTTGATCTCTCTTTCTTTCTTCACCTCTGTGCCTATAGCACTCCTCATAAGATATCTCTCTTCTGATCTATGTAATCACCAACTATCAACAACAACCTTCTTTGCATCCTATGACCTATGTATATGCAAGAGTTCATCGTAATGAAACCCTTAACTCATAGAACCGCCAGGTTGCAAACTCCGCAATAAATCATGCAATCAACAACAAGCTGTGCATTATGATCTGGTGTTTACCTTGCAAAACATCCGCAGGAATAAAGCTAACTCCTGTTAAAAAGCTAACTCTACTCTTAAGCGGTGGCTGTCCCGTATAATCTGGCTTCCAACTCAAACTGATCCACTAAATCTAGTGCAGATCTTTAGATCGTGTTAGACCGGTGTAACCTTCTATCTGGTTCAACTTATACATGTACACTGAGACCGGTGCGTGTTTTTAGATGAGTCTACTGGTGTGTACATTTCTCTTTATCTACCAGTGTGTCTTTAGGGTAAGTGTTGTGAGTGACCGGTGACCCCTTACCGGTGCATAGTGTTTGTGGATGAACACTAATGACAACTCAAATTGCTAACAATCTTCCCCTTTGTCATTGGTGGCAAAACTATACACAAACTTCACTCACTTACTAGTAACACAACCTTGTATCGATAGAACACTACTTCCCCTGACTGAGTGCTCCAGTTCAAAGTTCTGCATTGTCCTGAACTGTGTTGCCTGCTGTGTTGCCTTTGCACTTTTCCTGCTCATTCCTTGGTATCTCTGCTCATTCCTCTTTGCACTGTGCCTGTTTGCACATTCCTTTGCCTGTCTGCTCATTCCTTGGTATCTTCTTCCCCCTTTTGCCTCCATAGGACAAAGGGTAATACGTTTCTTCACATTTGAAGTTTAGTGAAGATATCCTTATATATTGTTTTGGTTGAATGAAGGAATGGTGCCCATTGACTGGTTACATATTCGGTATTCTTTTGGGCTGCTGTCAGAGACACAATGATATTCTCCATGTCTTCTACAGTTTTGTAGGTTGGTTCATTGATTAGAGCTTTTGTAGAACTTTCTGTTAGATTCATGATGTCAAATGTTGGAGCTAAAAACATTTGAAATCCAATGATATCTTGGATCCGCTTATTTTTCTCTTCAACAATTTTTCTCAGTGCAAGAGTTAAACTTGTCATTTCTCTACTATAGGATGTTGCAGTTTTGTTCTTAATATCAAACTGAGAGGACAAGACTTTAATCTCTTTTGTTATCTTGACAGATTTTTTTGACAGATCTTGCAAAAACACTTCAAAGTTTGATGTTCTGCTCATCAAACTTCCTACTTCTTGAAGTTGCTGTTGTAAAATTCTCAGGTTGGTTGCTACATTCACTTTGATATCTTCAACCTGTTTGTGGAGTATCTCCACTCTTTTCTTCTCGTAGTGGTCAATTGCCACTGTTTCCAAATCTGTGAGATCCTCACCGATTGCCTGTGCCAAAACTTCTAGCTGATCGATGACCAGTTCATCGCTATCTATGTCAACATCAGGAACGAAGTTGCACAAAATGTTCTTTACAGTGGTCAGGACCATGTCCCGTTTTCTTTTGGTCAGCTCTTTGAGCTGCTTGGTTGACATCTTACTGATGTCTACCACTGTATCAGTGATTCTACTCATTTTTGCTTCCTTCTCCTCGGCAAATGACAACTTCCTTTTAGACAAGGAGCTTGGAATGTCTCCTTGTTCTTGTTATCCTTGCTCTTGCTCCGGTTTGAGTTGCTCAGTGTGGATTGGTATTTCTTCTTTCTGTCCCTTAGTTTCCTCTGTTCTTGGATGAGCTCTGTTCTCCGGTTGAACTCCTTTTGGAAGATTTTGTTTGGCAGGAGGTTTTTCTTCAGTCTGAGCTTCTTCTTCCGGCTGCTTATTTACTTCAGCATCTTGTTCTTGTTCTCCCAGTGGGACTTCTTTCTGTTGCTGCTCTTCAGCTGTATGAAGTTCTCCCATGGGTATATCAATATCTGCCTCTTGTTCAACATTAATTTGTTCATTAGTTATGAACTCTTCTGTTTGAACTTTTTCCTCATCAGTAGAAGATGCTTCACCAGTTGTGGATCTTATCGGTGGTGCTTGCTTTTGTGCAATTTGATCTTGAGGACCTAGTTTTTCCAATGCATTGAAGTCATATTTATGCCAGTAGTCTAGAGTCGCTTTGTAGACTTGATTCTCATATCCATTTAATATCTCTGCAACTCTGTCTGATGTCTTAAGGTTCATGGATGCTTCTTCTAATAGAAGCTTTATTCTCTCTTCGCTAAATCTGTGTTTGACCTTAAGCAATGTTTCCCTAGTGATTTTGGTATTCGTGCCTAGACTGGTTCGCCATTTTGATTGTACCCTATTGTTTAGTTCTGATGGGAACTTGGACCTGTAGTCCCTTGAAGTCCTATGATAATCCATGAAAGTTTCCACTATTGCAACAATCAACTTTTGTTTTTCTTCTTCATCTAGTACACTGTATGTAATGTCCCTGTTTTTAGACTCTTGGGATTAGCTTGGTTTGGCGACCCTCATAGGCTAATCAGGCGATCAGAGGGGGTCAGATGGTGGAGCCAGCATTGGGATTCCTTTATGAAGGTTCAGATTATCAGGTCTGCTCTTCGTTCAGATCATTTTGGTCAACTTACTATTTTTAGTAAGTGGTATTTTGGGTATGGCCAGGATTAGCAGGGTGTCTGCTCGGAGTGTTAGATATCTCAAGATCGAGTTTCAAATAATCTCCAATTTGTGAGACTTACTATTTTTAGTAAGTCTATTTTTAGTAGTTGGCTTTTGGCAATGGGTTATTTCCGGCAGGGCAGTTTGCATTTGAGGCTCTGGTGTTGCAAATAAGTTTGTTTCAGTTGGCGGGATTTAGAGGCTTTTGGTTTTTTAAAGTTATCGTTATTAAATTAAATTATTTTAATTTAATAACTTTAATACTTTATAACTTTAATGTTATAAAGTGAAGAGGTCATTTAAAAGCCTTTTTAATGAAAAAAGTGAAATTGTGCTTTTTCCGAAAAAGCTATATATTCTACCCTAAAAAGCACTTTCACTATTCATTGTTGATTTGATAAATTTTATAAAGTCTCTTGGCTGTGAGAAATCGGCTAGGGTTTTGAGGATTGATTCCTCTTTTTGCAATTTGAGCCATCACAGATTGGTGGTGAATTTTGCAGCTACTGATTCTGAATTAAATTCAATGCTGATGTATACTGGATTTATGTGAAATTTATTCTACAGGTTGAAGTTATTCTGGTGAAGTTTTTATTAATTCTACAGGCAAGATTGAATTGTTCTCAAGAAATTCAATTTGTATTTGCTGAGGTCTGAATTTGTATTGGGAAATCTGCATATCATTATTTGTTGAGGCTGCAATTATTACTAGGTGTCAGAGATACATCCAAAGAAGGCTGCGAATCATTTAATGAAGGCTGCGATAATAATCTAGGAGGCTGCATTCTTCATTTGCAGATGTGCTTCAATTCCCTTGGGCTGTGTTTCTTTTCCAGCAGTCACATGTAATTAAAGGTGCCCAAATTTATTTGTGAATGTTTGTAATAGGCAATTAATTTGATAGTTGTTGTAATTCTGTTTTTTTGTAAGCATTCAGCGGTGAATTAATGGTTGTAGTTATTTATCAAGAGGTTAAAAATCTGAGAAGTATCATTGAATTACACATTTGATATTCTTTTAATTTTTATACATTCTGATAGAAATTTAGAAGTGCAAATATATTTAAGATAAAAGCTAGTTGTTATGAAGAGCCAGCCAGGGTTCTTCACAGTGGTATCAGAGCATGTATCCTGCCATCCTGTGGGGTCTGGAGTCATTTTTATTCATAAGTTTTTAAAGTGATCAGTGCTTCTATTTTTTCTAGCCATGGATAAATACAGGAGATCCAGTTCTGGAAGTCGTCATAGCAGTAAGGGAAATAGAGAAGAATTAAATGCTTTAGTAGAAAGCGTTGAGAGACTGAGACTGCATCAGCAGAGGTTAGCAGCGAGATTGTCGGATCCAGGTACAGTAGACAGGGCAACGAGATATATGGTCTCCGCCATTAGAAGGCCGACATCTAGTTTGCAGGGGAAAAGACTGGAGTTTTCTCCGATAGTAATCCATGATGCTGATGTCCCTAAATCTAGTTCAGCACCTGCTATTCCCATCCGCAGTGCTGATGATGGATTTATTGCCCAGGAGCCAGTGGATATTTCAGTGCCATTGGTTGACAGCAGAGTTGAGCATCACCAGGTTGAGGCTCCCAGAGCAGTCACTACAGATTGTACAGAGTCAGCTGATGTTGCAGTTATCACAGAGTGTTCAGATTCTTCCGTGGAGGGAGTTATTATTGGGGATTTGTATGTCAGCTATAGTAGTGTTGCTCCAGTTCAGGAGGCAGTTGAGACCGAGGCATGTACAATCTCCCAGTGGTGAGGTAGGAGAGTTGGGCATTACAGTGGGGTCAGTTGATGATAGCTCATGCTCCAGCATTATTGATGGACAACCTGACATTGAGTCATGTGTGCAGAGTCATGTGTCAGTAGTTGAGATTCCAGTAGGAGTTGTGGGAGCTGACACATCTGATGACACTTTTGAGGATGCTGTGAGTAGCATTGGAGATGACACCCCCTGTGAGTTGTTGGGTGATGATTGCGAGGAGCGTTTGAGCTCTAACAACTCAGAGATTTATGATAGCAGTCGCAGTGTGGGATCAGTATAGGAGACAGTGGTTTATTCCTATGTTGAGGATGTGAGCATGGAGCTTTCTAGTGATGACACTCAGGATGAGAGTGTTGCAGCTGATTTGGGCGACATAGTTTCATGCCACAGCTTAGTTGATTCAGATGGCGACATCGAGTCATGTATGCAGCCAGAGTTAGTAGAGGAGATGTCAATAGATGATGTGTACATTAGCATTGCAGATATCTCCGATGCTAAGAGCGAGGATGATGAGTGCTGTAGTGTTTCCCGCTTTCTATATCTGACTTTGGGTGTAGATTCAGTGTTGTCATATGATGGTAGTGGGTTCTAGGATTCTGTGTTACAGGGACCCATAGATGATGACAGGGAAGCTTATGAGTGGCAGGAGTTTGTGTTAGCCAGGGCTTCCATTTCTGGAGAGAGGGTTACTTCATTAGTGACTCATGTGGATGTATCTTAGGGTCTAGATTATCAGATAGTTGCAGAGGACGAGGAAGCTGGAGATTGTTTTGAGTCAATTTCAGCAGCAGCTTCCCCGGAGTTAGATGAGGATGTGTCTAATGCCTGTACTCCGTTTGTAGAGGTGTACTCAGATGTAAGTACACAGAGAGAGTGATCTTGAGGGGAGTGTGTTGGTTACAGCTTCCTCTCATAGTGTGGACAGTGCATTTGAGGTGGTACATAGGAGGCCTGTTGTGCAGAGTAATCATGTGACCAGCCAGTTGCGAGTTGATGAGAGGGATATCTCTTCTACTCTCGAGCATTTTGATGCTGCTCGTTAGTTGTTGGCTGTTTATGGTTGGGGTACTCCTATGATAGATGAGTCCTGCGCTGGTTACCTTTCACTGACAGAGATTCACTCTTTGCGTGAGGCTGTCAAGATTTTGAGACAGAACTATTTACGGATGGTAGCCGACAGAGATCACCTAGTGGAGTGGGGGAGTACAGCTTATGAGGCACTGATGGACAGAGAAGAGGTGAGTGAGCTTATAGAGGAGCTCACAAAGACTACAGAGGTTTTAGAGGATACTCAGTGGGCTCTTCAAGAGTCGCAGATCCAGTTAGAGGAGGTATCCGTGGAGTTGGAGCATATACGGTCCACACCAGCCCCAGACCCAGTTCGATTGCACATTGAGGTGGTTGGTGGTGAGTTTACTCCTATAGTTGGTGTTGAGGAACATGATGTTGTGGCAGACACATCTGTTCAGGATATGGGAGCACTTGGTACGGTTGAGGTAGGAATACCAGTGGAGTCGAGCTCTCAGGTTGATTTGCTTCCCTTAGCTGGGAGTGAATCCATTTCATCATCTCGCATAGCTGATAGCATGGGACAGTTGGCTGCGCCACATTTTCAGAGGGATCAACTGTGGATTGCGGGGGAGCATGTTGACGCTTCCATGTATAATTTCTAATGCACTGAGTCTTTTATGGAGTATTTACTTGAGAGCGCAGATGTTCAACAGGATTCTTATAGGGTGTTTGAGGGTACTCTTGTCCGAGGCTCTTGTGCTATTCGGAGGTTGGTTGGGAAGATTGTGGAGACTCTTTCTACTATGCTTCCCCACAGGGATTTTGAGGTTGGGTTCGTTGAGAGGGTTGTTTAGGACCCTACCCAGCCTGCAGTTATACGGAGTCAGAGATTGGAGCCATCTCCTGATTCCCAGTTTGGCCATGATGAGCGGTTGATAGAGATTGAGGTTTCTTACCAGCATTTCACGGTGGGGTATGCTCATCATTTTTCTTTTGACCCTTAGATGGAAGATTTGTTTTCACGCAGGGGTAAATCGGCTCCAGTATCCTACCATCCATTATGGGATGGATTAGTAGCATCGTTTGCGGATGGATTTGGCAGTTGCAAGTTAGATTACTTGCAGTATCCACACACCTAGGACAGTTTATCAGAGGTTAGAGTTGGTAACAGTGATTCAGGCACATTTGGTCATTGTTGTCTTCTCAGTGCAGTTGGGTGTGCGTGAGTTAGACAAGGACTCGATTTTTGGCAAAGTTGATGTTCCAATTGGGCTGAGTTCCGCTATATTGTTTCCTGCAACGGCACCTACAGTTGGCCTTCGGATGTTGTTTTCAGTGGTGTCTATTTTGTTGATGGTGGTTCTTTCTTCACAGGAGTTTGGTGAGGATCGGGACATTACTTGTGACCATCCTTGGGATCCGGGTGGTTTATGATGTTGCTTGTTTTTCCTGATTGCTTGAGGACAAGCAATCTTGGGGAGGGAGGACTGTAATGTCCCCGTTTTTAGACTCTTGGGATTAGCTTGGTTTGGCGACCCTCACAGGCTAATCAGGTGATCAGAGGGGGTCAGATGGTGGAGCCAGCGTTGGGATTCCATTCTGGAGGTTCAGATTATCAGGTCTGCTCTTCGTTCAGATTATTTTGGTCAACTTACTATTTTTAGTAAGTGGTATTTTGGGTATGGCTAGGATTAGCAGGGTGTTTGCTCGGAGTGTCAGATATCTCAGGATCGAGTTTAAGATAATCTCCAGTTTGTGAGACTTACTATTTTTAGTAAGTCTATTTTTAGCAGTTGGCTATTTTTGGCAGTGGGTTATTTCCGGCAGGGCAGTTTGCGTTTGAGGCTCTGGTGTCGGAAATAAGTTTGTTTCAGTTGGCGGGATTCAGAGGCTTTTGGTTTTTTAAAGTTATCATTATGAAATTAAATTATTTTAATTTAATAACTTTAATACTTTATAACTTTAATGTTATAAAGTGAAGAGGTCATTTAAAAGCCTTTTTAATGAAAAAAGTGAAATTGTGCTTTTTTCGAAAAAGCTATATATTCTACCCGAAAAAGCACTTTCACTATTCATTGTTGATTTGATAAATTTTATAAAGTCTCTTGGCTGTGAGAAACTGGCTAGGGTTTTGAGGACTGATTCCTCTTCTGGCAATTTGAGCCATCACAGATTGGTGGTGAATTTTGCAGCTGCTGATTTTGAATTAAATTCAGTGCTGATGTATACTGGATTTATGTGAAATTTATTCTACAGGCTGAAGTTATTCTGGTGAAGTTTTTATTAATTCTACAGGCAAGATTGAATTGTTCTCAAGAAATTCAATTTGTATTTGCTGAGGTCTGAATTTGTATTGGGAAATCTGCATATCATTATTTGTTGAGGCTGCAATTATTACTAGGCGTCAGAGATACATCCAAAGAAGGCTGCGATAATAATCTAGGAGGCTGCATTCTTCATTTGCTGCTGTGCTTCAATTCCCTTGGGCTGCGTTTCTTTTCCAGCAGTCACATGTAATTAAAGGTGCCCAAATTTATTTGTGAATGCTTGTAATAGGCAATTAATTTGATAGTTGTTGTAATTCTGTTTTTTTGTAAGCATTCAGCGGTGAATTAATGGTTGTAGTTATTTATCAAGAGGTTAAAAATCTGAGAAGTATCATTGAATTACACATTTGATATTCTTTTAATTTCTATACATTCTGATAGAAATTTAAAAGTGCAAATATGTTTAAGATAAAAGCTAGTTGTTATGAAGAGCCAGCCAGGGTTCTTCACACTGTACCACTTTGCAGCATTGTCTACTTCTCCAAAGTCCATTACCTCAGTAATTATATCATCAACATGCATAGGCTTAATGTTACCTTTGTTTGGAGAGATGAGAACTGTTGGATTCGCTGCCTAACCTTTGGTTAAGTCCACTAATACCGGTGCTTCTTCTCCAAGTACTCCTTTCCCTTTACCGGTGTCAGCTTTCGGTTTAGCTGTTGTTCTTTGAGTTGCTTCTTGTTCTGCTTGCTGCTGGGTCTGAAGAAGTTTGGTCCATAGTTCTACTTCTTTGTTATGTACTTTCTCAACTTCTCCAATAAGCATGAGGCCTATCCTTCTTATGGTTGCGAAAGTTTTCTGATGAAGTCCAGCTTGTTTTGTGGCTTCTTCTAGAGAAAGGTGATTCTGGACCTCTAGAAGAGCTCTTATCCTTAGCTCCTTTTCTCTATCTTCTGAGGCTTTCCACCAGTCTTCAATATTTTGTAGAAGATGTTCAGATAGAGTTGCTTGAAGTCCACCATGATGAAGATTAAACTTATGAAGGTAGAACGCTATTGCTTCTTCGATATTTCCTTTGTCCTCATCATTGGCTAATTCATATTTTCTTCTCATAGAACCTAAATTCCCAAATTTTTTCAGTCCTGCCACAATTTCGTCTATTGTGGGTTTGGCTTTTCTAGGTGGCTCCTCCTTTACCGTTTTACCGGTTTTCTTCTTTCTAATCAGAGGAACTGTGTCCTCAGTCTTTGTCTCTTCTTGTTCTTCCTCTTGGATACTGGGCGTCGGTTCTACTTTCTTCCTCCGACCCTTGGGTTGCTCTGTCGCCGGTTTCTTCTTTGGTGTGTGTCCTTTTGTAGACAATCTTGATTGGTGCCCTTTTTGACAGATTCTGAAGAATCTCAGTATACGTGCCAAACCAATTCGCATTGAGATCGAAATTTGCATCATTTAATGCATCGGCATATGCCTTAGCAACTTTGGCAGAGATCTCGTAACCCAACTCTGGAGCATATACATCTCTTGGTTCCACTACTTGAATGATGCAGTTGTTAGTGGTAACCAGAAAACATACCTCGTCCTTGTATAGGTCAACAATAGTTGACGGAACTCTTTCTCTTTCGTGCATCTTCAATTGAAAAGCTTCAAGATGTTCAATCATCGCATTGCTTAACTGGTCTCTTAGTTGATTAGCCATTTTAGTGATTTGATGCATGACTGGTTTATCGGTTCTCCAAGTCACTTTATCGATACCTGGGAAGAAATCCAAGTAGAAAAAGTATAGGGACATCAGAAGGGTTCCATACTTCATGGATTTCTTTTTCACAACTCCAAACCTCTTCATGTTTTCAAATATTTGGCTTTGAAGCATTGCACAGATGTCGTATTGGGCATTTTCGTGCATGATGCGATGTGCAGCATGAATTGCACCACCTAGTATGCTGTTCCAGTTTCTTGATTGATACACCTTGTATTCGATAACAGCAGACGCAAAGCATACTTTATCATCTTCAATGTCATTCACAATCATAAGTCGACCATCAAACTTTGACTTGGTCAGCTTGTTGATGACGGTATTGGGGATGATGCGCAGGGTTAGCGATTCCCCTTTGTCACTATATCCGGTTACTCTGTGGAGATCTTCTTTGGTGATCTCGTGACATGCGCCTCTGGTGAGCCAGAAACCTGGTTCATGAAGACGGCTCAGCATCAATCTGACTTGGTCTTCCCGGAAGATTGCAGGATAGCATACACCATTTATTAATCTGGATGATACTAGATTGGCGTATTTGTCAGGAAGTTTCCCTTCTTCGCATAGTGACAGATACTCTCCTTGAATATAAGTTTCTCCCAGTTCTTCCTGTTTGGCGTGAATAAATGCTATAACATCCTTGGTCAAGAGCACTCCTGGTATAGAAGAGAGCGCACCAGCCATGTCGTTTTCTTTGTTCTGAACCGGCAAGATGTTGTATGCTTCCCTGTTCACCTGATCTCCTTTGATCAATTTTACTGTAGCGGAAGATGAAGCCATTCTTGCTAACCGGTAATTTGCAAAAAGTCGCTTGGATCGGTTTTGCAAACAGTGATTCTCAGTGATCAAAGCGTGAGAATAATACTTAGCACAAGAATTTGTAAATCACAAAGTAAAGTGAAAACTTGTAAGTAATTCTCCTTTCTTTTATAGAGTTAGGTTATAACGGTAATTACCAAACGGTAACTATTTGTTAAACAGCTATAGTAATAAATGCCTTACCTACCTTTTCTTTCCGTTTTCCGAACCGGTTCATTGTAAATTTGCCTTACCGGTTAACCTTGCAGACTGAGTGAGTCCGACTCTCACCAGTCATTCCGGGAACGGTAGTGGATCTACCGGTTCCCTCTAAGCCATCACGGCTTAGTTTGCTGAAGAAATATCGCCATCAGCAGATGGTGATCTTTCCTCTGTCTTCTCTTCAGTGGAGCTCTTTGATTCTTTTACGAACCAAATCTGTTTGACTGTTTTCTTAGTCTTCTCTTCCTCGTTGATCTTCTCTTCAGGTTTGACTGGTTCCTTGTCCTTGTTGGATAACCGGTTCCTGCACTCTTTGGCTTTGTGTCCAACTTTGTTGTAGTGATAGCAGACTACCCCAGTTGCCTTTCATGGGTTCATTCCTCTCGTGTTAGTTGACTTGTTACGAGAGCCATTGTAATTGTACAATCCACAGTTCATATAGTTGACTGTACTCTAGTTTTTGTTTCTCTTGGTGAATACCGGTTTTGGGGTTCTAAATGCCATTGTCTTGGATCTGCATTCTTCTGCCTTGTGTCCAAATTTGTTGCATGCATAACAATAGCCTCTGAAGCTTCCCCTGCTACTACTGGACACAGATTTGGGATTGGATCAGCACTCACTGGTCTTGTGGCCATTTTTACAGCAGTTCTTACAATAGCTATTGTTGGTCCTTATCGGTGCATTTTTGCAGTTGTTAGTTTTATGACCCAGTTTCCCACAGTGCTTGCAAGATGTGTTAAAGATATTCTTACCTTTTTGCACCAGCAATTTCTTCTTATCCTTCTTGATTGCTTTTGCCCTAGAGGGCTCACCATTCTCCTTGGGAACTTCATCGGTGAATCCAAGACCGGTCTGATCTTTATGCTTTCTTTGAGCTTTAAGTTGCTCATCAAGCTTAGTCGAACTTTCATTGTATCTTCTTAGAATTTCATTTGTTTCTTCAAGTTTGTTCATCTGTTCCCTCAGTTGATGCAATTCTAGAGACAATCTATTGCATGCTTCATTCCTGTCATGCCAGCCTTTTTGCATGTGGATATTTTCTTGGGCATGTTTTCTTGAAGTTGTAGAATGATAAGTTCATTTGCCCCTACGGCATCTACTGCCCGGTCCCTTTCTTTCTCAGAGGCTGATAGAGACTTGACTGCTGGGTTCCTTTCATCTTCAGCTTTTCTCTTTTTCTCGATTAGTTCGGTCATCCTCAGGGCATTGTCCTCTTGGTCTCTCTTAAGATTAGAGATTTGATCAATCAGGATTTGATTCTTTTCCATGAGTTCAGATACTGCTTCCTCAACTTCATCAGATCCACTCTGCCTAGAGAGTTCATCAATGGTTTCATTGCTCATTCAACTGTAATGCTAGCTCCTTTCTCTTTGCAAGTGATCTCCTCAATCTGTTCTCCAGAGAGGTAATGATGTCATTGGCTTCCTCTAGCTGTTTCTGATACTGGTAAACCTCCATGATCTTTCTCTCAAGCTGTTAGGCTTTGTAGTATAGAGAACTTGGCTTTGATACCAAGTGTTAGTACTCTATCGGTTACTGAGAGGGGGGGGTGATTTAGTAACAATTAACTCTTTGCCAGTTTAAAACTTGTAAACAGATTCTT
The DNA here is from genome assembly GCA_027943335.1 of Chamaecyparis obtusa. Lineage (NCBI taxonomy): Eukaryota > Viridiplantae > Streptophyta > Pinopsida > Cupressales > Cupressaceae > Chamaecyparis > Chamaecyparis obtusa. The sequence goes on from BSBK01005688.1 coordinate 295,509, forward strand.
GAATGTGAAACAGAATGTAAACAATTATTCACAAGCATAAGCAAAATCACACAGATCAATTCAAGTTTTTATACGTGGAAACCCTCGGTTAGAAGGAAAAAACCACAGTAAGACAGAGCTCACAAGTTCACTACTGCAGAATGAAGGCGCCCTGTTAGGAGCTTACAAAAGCACTGATTAAAGTGCTACCTTGTTAAGGGATTTTACAAAGATTAGTTAAGATCCGAACCTTGTTAAGAGTTGCCTGATTACAGGACTTTGAACATCAACAAAGATGTTACCCTGTTAGGGGATTTTTACAAAGAACTGATTAGGTTCACCCTGATAGAGGGATTTCAATATTCTTTCACTCCTTATAAAAGTAATGATTGCATTTTGACACCGACTGTCTGATCAGATCATACCTATTGATCTCTTCTCCGATTTGCCTGGCTGTTTATCTCTCTTTCTTTCTTCACCTCTGTGCCTGCAACACTCCTCAGAAGATATCTCTCTTTTGATCTATGTAATCACCAACTATCAACAACAACCTTCTTTGCATCCTATGAGCTATATATATGCAAGAGTTCATTGTAATGAAACCTTTAACTCATAGAACCGCCAGGCTGCAAACTCCGCAATAAATCATGCAATCAACAACAAGTTGTGCTTTATGATCTGGAGTTTACCTTGCAAAACATCCGCAGGAATAAAGCTAACTCCTGTTAAAAAGCTAACTCCACTCGTAAGCGGTCGATTTCCCGTATAATCCGGCTTCCAACTCAAATTGATCCACTAAATCCGGTGCGGATCTTTAGGTCGTATTAGACCGGTGTAACCTTATATCCGGTTCAACTTATACATGCACGCTGAGACCGGTGCATGTTTTTAGATGAGTCTACCGGTGTGTAGAATTCTCTTTATCTACCGGTGTGTCTTTAGGGTAAGTGTTGTGAGTGACCGGTGACTCCTTACCGGTGCATAGTGTTTGTGGATGAACACTAGTGACAACTCAAATTGCTAACAGGTTTAAGAAGAGATGGTTTATAGAGGGATTAACCCCCTTCATTCAAAAAAAAATGTAGTACCTCCATCCTACAAGGAGGCGTGCAATAGAGCCATGGACATTGAAAGTGAGAATAAGACATCTAGAGGAAAGAAGAAGGTGAGCGATGATGACAGTGAAGGAGAGTCCAAGACAATATAGGCCCTTCAGAAGGACATGATGAGGATAATGAAAGAAATGAGGGTAGACAAAGAGACTAAGGAGAGCAAGGAATTGTGGTGTACAAAGTGAAAAAGTGAAGGGCACACTAGGGCCAATTGTCCCAAGAAATCCTTTTGTGATATCTGTCAAGTGCTGGGACACTCCGTCAAGGAGTGCCTGTACAATCTGTAGGTGAGGAGCACTCAAGTGCTCTTCACACAAGGGGAGCGGGCTACCTCGCCGACCACTCCGCCAAGACCCATAAACCCTAATGCCTTGTTGGGTGGTTACCATAACAACTGAAGAGACAACAACAATAATAGCAACAACAACGCCCCGGGGAGTTGCATTCAATACGATGCAAAGGGACGACCCATGATACTTTACCACAGGTGCAGCGAATGTGGTCACTTCCTGCAAGACTGCCGGAGCAAGCAAGGGGGTGGAAGTCTACTATGCAAATGGTGTGGTCCTGGTAACCACAAAGATGTTGAATGTGCTAAGGGGAAGGCATTAAACATGATAGAAGTAACACGCCTTGAAGAGGAAGTCCTTGCAATCACGAGACTCCAGGCAAAGAAAGGCACATACCGTGATCCATGTACAAAAATGAAAGATTGAAGGAAGCCAAAATGGAGACGAAACTAGCAATGGAGGAAGAACGAAGGTGGACACATGGCATGGCCACTACCCCTATACAGGCAGCATCAAAAGCCAACATCATACAACAAATGTTATAGGCAACAGTCCCAGTATGAGTGGTAGACCTACTGGAGACCCTACTACAATTGAAGGTGGCATTCACCAACATTGGTGATACACAAGGCGGTCAAGAGGTTGGCAACAAAGGGACGAAGGAGGTAGAAATGGGAGGCCCCAGAAAATCTACTTCTACAAGTGGTGCCCTAGACCCTATGTTGTTAGGAGTAGGTGTCAGACGAACCCCGATAGTGGTGGAAATGGAAATCATGGGCCGTACCCTCAGCAACACCATTGTGGATGGAGGGTCTGGGGTAAATGTGCTTCCAGAAGAGACTTGGAAGGCCCTTGGCAAACCCATACTCTGGTCGCCAACTTTTCACTTGGTAGGAGCCGACCAGCACGGTATAAAACCAATTGGGACACTCATGGCCCAGAAAGAAATTATTGGGACTCAACAATTCTTCCTTGACTTTGTGGTTATGTCCCTAGAAAAGAAGGGGTACGACACCCTCCTTGGCAGAGGATGGCTCATCATAGTGAAGGCCAACCACAACTGGAAGAACACCCTCTCCATCGAGAGTGAAGGGAAGAAATATGTCATCGACCTCCGAAACCAAACAGTGAGCCAGGAATTAGCATCAAATTTTGAATTTGATGAAGAGTACACTGAGGAAGGAGGGATGGAACCTGATGATGGAGTATTGAGACTAGGGAACAAGGAAGGTGACGAGAGGGTGGACAACACCCTGGCCCATCAGTTTGAAAGGGACAAGGAAGTCGAGTATGAAGAAGAGAGCATACAAAAAGTAAACCTCGGGAATGAAGAGGACCCCAAGGTGATCTTGGTTGGGGATGACTGGGACTCCGTACTAAAGATGACAGCATACAAGATATTCCTAGAGTATAAGGACGTATTCGCTTGGACGTACAAGGATCTGAAGGGCGTACCACTAGAATTGTGCATCCATCAAATCCCCCTCATGCTAGCACACCTTATACGGAAGAGACCGTACTGCATGAACAGGAATTATGCAGTGAAGGTACAGGAAGAAATCGAGAAGATGCTCAACGTGGGGATCATTTTCAAAGTTCAGACAAGCGAATGGGTGTCGCCCATTGTCATCTCCTTGAAGAAGGAAGCTAATCAAATCCAAAATTGTGTCGACTTCAAAAGCCTTAATGCCTTCACAATCAAGGATCTGTTTCCTATCCCCTTCACAGACAACATATTGGAAGAATTGTTAGGAGATGAGATGTACTCGTTCATGGACGGGTTTTTGGCTACAACCAGATTAGCATCGTAGAGGAAGACAAATTGAAGACCACATTTGTTGTGGAAGATGGAGTGTATGCATACAACAGGATGCCCGTCAACTTGTGCAATGCTCCTGCCACTTTCTAGAGGATTATACTTCATATTTTTTACAAGATGTCCGTGGGAAATTTCAAGGCATTCTTAGATGATTGGTCCATCTATAGCAGAAAGGAAACCCACTTGACCTCTTTGCGCGAGTGCATGGAATGGTGCTGGATAGCACGACTGGCACTAAACCCAAAGAAGTGTTGATTCATGGTACTATAGGGCAAGTTGCTCGGGCATATAGTCTATAAGCAGGGGTTGAAGATTTATCCTGACGAAGTGAAAGTGATCATCGAGATGAAGAGCCCCAAGGATGTGACAGGAGTGAAGTCCTTCCTCGACCATGTTGGTTACATCGACGATTCATCAAAGGATGTGTTGAAATTTCATTGCCATTGGAGAAACTCACAAGAAAAGGTTAACCATTCACGAAGGGTACGAAACAAGAAACAACATTTAAGGAACTGAAGTCAACATTGGCGAGTGCTCCAATTCTGGCTTATCCACATTGGGACTAAGAATTCCATGTCCATGTAGATACCTCCAATTATGCCATTTGGGCCACCCTAGCACAAGCTGACACAAGAGGGGTGGACCACCCAATATACTTTGCAAGCAGACTACTATCAAAGGCGGAGAGGACCTAAAGTACAACAAAGAGGGAGGCCTTGGGCATGGTGTATGCCGTCCATAAATTTTGGCACTATCTTCTCGCCACCCCCTTTACATTCTACGTAGATCACCAAGCCCTAGTGTACTTGGTGAACAAGCCCATTATCCAAGGAAGGGTAAGATGGCGGCTATTGCTCCTCCAGGAATTCATGTTCACCATAATTGTACGGTCTAGGAAGAGCCATGTCATTGCCGATCAACTGTTAGGGATAAAATTCGAAGAACCTGCTGAGGGGGTGAACGAGAACTTCCTAGATGCCCAACTGTTCCAAATAGTAGTTCTGATGGTCCCAACCGGTGCTGAGAGGGGAGGGGTGAATCAACACCCACTAAAACTTGAAATTAATTTGATATAAGTTAACTATTACTGTATGCAGAACAGATCTTAGAAAACAAATAAATAGCACAAGATCGTAGCAGTATAGAACACCAGATGTATCATGTGGAAACCCAAACCGGGAGAAAAGCACGATGTGAGTAGAACTCACAAATTTTGCACTCTTCTAAAGTGCGCCCTGTTAAAAGCCTACTCTATTAAGGGTTTACAAACGTACTGTTAGACGTGACCTGGTTAAGGGATTTAAGAAGTAAGGCTTGTTAAAGCCTGCCTTGTTAGAGGACTTTTGAACATCTACTAGATGTCACCCGGTTAAGGGATTTAATACAAGGGACTTGTTAATGTCCACCCAAATACTGGGATTTTACTGTTGCAATTGTCAGAGAGCAATAGAGGGATTGATCTTTTGAAATGGCTTTGCTGAGCTTGATAAGATCGCTATTTCATCCACTAAGAGTCATCATTAGGCACCATAGGTATGCTCTCTTCAGGTTGTTGCACTTACTTGCATACTCTTCTCTTCTTTTTCTTCTCTTCTCCTTTTCCCTTACCTTATCTTTTCTCAGCATACAAGTTCACTCTTTCTCTTTAGCAGAATGAAGGCAAACGATATTCTTTACAGGCTGAAGAATAAATAGACTTACTTTGCTTTGCATGTTGTAGTATCCACGAAGATCTCCTTTGGATTTATCATCAAGTCAAGTCTTAGTTATGAGAGGAAACAACAGATGCATGATGTTAGTAAACAGATTTGTCCCTTTTGCAAATATTCAGAAAATGACTCACAAATGCCCAAATAACAAGACAAAATCGGGAACTAACAGTTGAGTCACTTGCAATGGCTATGTGCAAGTGCTCTCTGAGTTTTTATATGAAGGCTCAGTTCCCTTCTTCAGATTTTCAATGAATAAAAGACCTTGATATGTCTTTAACCAGAAGACACGAAGGCAACATAACCTTTAGTAATCACCATAAAATGAATGTTGTTTCAGATTTAAAAGACTCGGAGAAAGACTAATAAATGACCAACTGACCATTCACTTAGTCTTCCCAACTACAAAGAAACACAAGGAAGATTCAATACTCATTTTGCAAATGTAGATGTATGAAACCAATTGATTTCAGAACACACAAAAACTTGATGTATGGAACAAAAAGATATTAAAAATATGACTGTAATAACCAGTAGATCATTTACAATCAGAGAAATGTAAACTCAAACCAACAGATTTAAATTAGATTTCTCCTTATTCAGAATATACAAGCAAGATAACCAACTGATTAATTTGCCTTTGACCCATAAACAAGTCTGCAAAACAAAATAAAAATACCCTCCTCTTTCTCCTTTGCTACATTTAATACTCAGAAAAATGATCTTCCTTCTTGTAGCCAACTGACTGCTAGATAAGAAGAAGAAGCCCTGATGATGTTGATTCTTTTCCAATATATAATGTCTTGCACAGTTATTGTAACTGATTCTTGGAAACTGACTTTTTCCCCTTTTACTTCTCGTAACCTTTTCAGTTTTTAGAACTGATTCTTGGATAGAAAAATTAATTTCTTATCCTTTTCACTTTCTCGTATCCTTGAATATTTAAGAGAACAAATACCTTTTAATATATATAGATAGGTGGCATTTGATTATGTTTTAAATCAAAATTTAAAACAAATATTTGAAGCTAGGCGGACCAAAATATTATTGGCAGTTTGATAGTGCTACACACAGTCATCCGTATCTCTCAAACCAGACAACATTTTTACAATCGCTCTGGTCAAAATTTAGAAAACTTTCCTTTACACAACATATCCGAAACTTAGGAAGATCCAACGGTTAAAATGAGAGTTATGGGCCCTGCAACATGACTGTTTTTCTGTCATTAGCAAATTCTGGAAATGTCTAGTTTTATAGACCTGTATTCTGTTGTTCATATCTCTCAAACCAGAAAATATTTTGGAAATCCCTTCGGTGAGAATTTAGAAAAATAGGTTTTCTAAAACATATCCGAAAATTGGCCAGATCCAACGGTGGATTTGAAAGTTATGCCTCCTGCAAAATGACTGTTTTTCTGTCATCAACAAATTCCTGATTACAAGTTGCTGAAGAAATCTTTTGAAACGGTTATCATCAATTAACCTGCATGAGTTCCTTTGTAATGTATGATTGGATTGAAAAGGATTTGATATATTCTGATTTTCTTGTCCCTAAAATTATTGCACAACAAACCTTTCCAAATGGATAACTAGCAACCATGCTCTGGTCAACATTTTGTCAAACAGTTTACATGCATTACCTGTACTATCCTCATAACCATGTCAATTTCTCCAAAGTGCTATCCATTGTTGCCAATGTTTAAATGCATTTTAATTTTACAAGAAAACATTATCCATTGGAATGCTCTGGACTGGGAATTCTTTTACGAGGCCATACCTTAAATTTCTTTGCATCAGTGCCTCTGTCAATTCATTAGTTTTACTGATGAATTAACCTTTGTCCCACTGGCACACAACTGAAAGTATTTGGATAAAAGTCAATGCTCTTATTTTTCACCAGATAATTGTATTCTCATGCAAAAGAATATTTCTGAAAAATCTTCTCAATATTTTCTTTCTATTATCAATTTTTCCATCAATGCATTATATCCACTAGATATTTCCTTGCTGATGATGGCACTTCTGTAATACTCTTCAAAAAGAGTATCCACCATTGTCAATGTTCAACCTTGATGCCATTTCTAAATTGTAACTTCAAATTTTGAACTGTCTTTTGAATATTGAACCTTGAACTTTGAACTTTGTGGTTCAAGGTTCAAGATCGACAATGCATATTGCACTTGTGAATTTGAACTTGCAGTTTGAACCTTGAACTTTGAACTTGCAGTTCAAGGTTCAAGATTGAATTTGCATTTTGCACCTTTTGAATTGCGGTGGAAAAACTTGCATAACTTTTTGCTGATAGCTCCGTTTCCCATGAAATTTTAACAGTAGGCTAAATGATCGATGTAGACCATAACCCGGAAATCATTTTTTATTTTGCATAGGAATCACAAAACATGTAAATTGTAAATTGAATATTGAATCTTGAACTTTGAACTTGCGGTTCAAGGTTCAAGATCGAAAATGCAGTTTGCACCTTTTGAAATTGCATTTGAAACTATAAATCCGGACCTTTGCATTTTGAATCTTGAACTTTGAACTTGCGGTTCAAGGTTCAAGATAAAAAACTCTTCTTGCAATGTTGCCCTTTTACAAAATATAACTTTCACAAAAGCATGTCAGCAAAACCAGCATAAGGCATGAAAAAATTGAGGGACATTCTTCATGAGACTTGATTTTAAAATTTTGAAGTTGGGTGCTAGAGGCAAGCCAACACATGACATAGGCTTTTTCTCAACAAGAGATCCGCCATGTAGTCGTGTTTCTGTTTTGTAAAGGAAACGTCAGATGTTGTGTTGCATACTTTTGTTTACCTGTGATTCCGCCATGTTTTAATGCCTTAAATTTCGGCATTAAATCCTTCAACTGTGCCTTGCACCAATCTTTTCCGTAACACAAAGTCTTGTGAGATTTGTGCAACAAATCTCGGTCTCGGTAGAAGAGTCTCTTAAGTGTTTGTCAATTGTGACTTTCACCGGTTCACCGGTCTTAATAATATCTCACCGATCAGAGATGATCGGTTTACACCCTTCCTTATGTAGTGTACAAGTCTTTGTCTTCACATATCATTCTTCTTTTTGTTAAAATTATATATGTTAACCGATAGAGTTTCAATCAGCCATTTGTACTTTGTTCATTTATATCTCAAACTGAAATGATATATATATTATCTTATGATATTTTCTGTTGTATGTTGTTTACAGGTATTAATAATGCTAGATCATTATTAGCGAAGATGCATTACCATGTTCTTGGATGATCTTCAAGTGACAGCGATCGGGATTATATAAGTGTTGAGGAGTCATGTCCCCGTAGAGACATGACTCTATGTGGCTTGGCCACCACGTAGGGTCATGTCCCTATGTGGACATGACATTGGTGTTAGTTAGTTTAACACAGCCGAAACGTTAATTGATCACAGTCTTATGACTGCAGGCAACTATTGTGTTGACCCCGATACTTATTGTATCATAACGACTCTCAAGTCTATACTTGTTGTAGTATATTAGAGATCATGTTCGATACTAACATAAATAACAAGTATTCACATATTAGAATAATCACTTCTACTGAAGCTATTCATTAACACTCCCTCTTAGTGAGGGAGAAGTGAGATGGATATTTCTCTCTTTCTCTTAATGTTTATCGGAGTATCACTTTAATGATACCTACAAATCAAATATGTTATCCAAACTCTGATGTCTAGAATTCAGAGTAATTTGATAACCAAAATCACAAAGTTATGAACTCTATCATAACAGATAGTATTATCTCTGGTACTTCAGTACAACTATTGAATGAAGTTAGATCATAATCCATTTGTTATCACAATTCCGATTCATTCGCAATATCAACATGATAACAGGCCTACCGCTTGTAAGATCGTCACCTTACAATGGTTACCTTCTGAAAATATATGTCAATGGAAAGTCGTCACTTTACATTACATATCTGTGCTACTATGACAGTAGCGAATTCAATTCAATAATTGTATATCATTATATTAATAAAAATTTACAATAATATCTGTATATCATAATATTGACATTCCAAGTTTACCTCTGAAATATTCCAACTTGATTCTGGAGAGAGGTTTGGTAAGCACATTAGTTGTTTGCTCATTTGTGCTTATGTATTCCAATTTGATAACATTTCGATCTACCATGTCTTTGATATAGTGATAGCGTATTTCAATATGTTTAGACCGATTATGAAATACTGGATTTACTGACAATTTAATACAGCTTTGATTATCACAATGGATTATAGTAGGCTTCAGGTGCTTCCCAAACAGTCCGACCAATAACTTCCTTAACCATACTGCTTCCTTGGCACCCATAGAAGAGGCTATGTATTATGCTTCGATAGAACTTTATGCTACTGATGTTTGTTTCCTGCTGAACGACAAGATCATGGTTGATCCAAGACTGAAACAACATCCAGTGGTACTCTTACGGTCAGTAGAGCTGCCTGCCCAATCAGAATCTGTATATCCATGAAGATTGATTTCAACTTGTTCATATTTGAGTCCCATGTTCATATTTGAGTCCCATACCAACTGTGCCACGTAAGTAACGTAGAATGTGCTTAGCTGCCATAAGATGTATCTTCTTAGGTTCACACATGAATTGACTTAAGACATTGGTTGCATAGCAAATATCAAGACAGGTGTTTGCTAGGTACATTAATGACCCGATAATTTGACAATAGTAGGTAGGATCAGTGGGCTCAGATCCGAATCCGTCATTTTTCAATTTGAGTAGATTTGCTTCCATCGGGGTAGACAATGGTTTGCAATCCATCGTTCCAAATTTTGTCAGGATGTCTATGGTGTATTTCCTTGATTTAAAAAGATATAGTTCTTCTTTTGCCAGACTTCTAGACCTAAGAAGTAATGAAGAAGCCCCAAGATCTTTCATATCAAATTCTACTGTCAGTTCCTATTTACATTTTGCTATCAAATGTTCCTCATCTGTTATTAGTAGATCATCAACATATAATACAAGTATAATTATATCATTTCCAGCTATTTTAAAATATATGTTAGGATCAGCTACATTTTTGGAATATCCTAGCTTTGAGAGGTAGCTGTCTATTCTTTCATACCATGCCCTCGGTGCTTGTTTAAGACCATATAGTGCTTTCTTTAACTTACAAACATAGGAATTGTAGTTTAGGGTGAGAAATCCTTCGGGTTGTTCAACGTACACTTCTTCAATTTCACCATTAAGAAATGCAGTTTTGACATCCATCTAATGTATTATCCATCCTTTGGATGCTGCAATAGCTATGATAATTCGAACAGAGGTATAACGTGCAACAGGAGCAAATGTTTCTTCATAGTCTATTCCCTCTTTTTGTGAAAATCCACGAGCTACAAATCTGGCTTTATATTTTTCTATGCTACCATCTGGTGCATGCTTGATTTTGAATAGCCATTTGGAAGATACAACAGACTTATCTTTGGGGCCTGGGTACAACATCCCATACATCGTTTTTTATTATTGATTGATATTCTTCAATCATTGCATCTTTCCAAGGTTGGCATGATAAGGCTTCCTTGACATTGGTAGGCTCTGTTTTGATAAGTTCTAAGAGTAGTGCTACATAACATGAATGATTCCTTGTTCTTTTATTTTCTTTGACTACTTCATCAGGTTCTATATGATTTTCTTCTATCATTTTTTTGGCCCATAGTGGTCTCTTTTTATTGTTAGGGTTTTCAGTATTTTTTGAATTTGAACTGGTGGTTGTAGGACTTCTAGTATTATCCTCCCTCTCATTTTTAGTAGAGATATTTTCCTCTATTTTTGTATTGAGTTTTGAGTAAGATTCCTCAATATTTTTGGATAGATTAAAAGCTATGTCTTCTTCAAACTTTACATCTCTGCTGATTTCAATAGTTCTTTGTCCGAGTACATAGATTCTGTAGCCTTTTGGAGATTCACTGTATCCGAGTAGTATACCCTTCTTTCCTGAGGGTTCTAGTTTAGTTTTTTTTTCTTTAGGAATGTGAATATATACTGGACACCCAAAAATTCTTAGATGACTTAAATCTGGCTTATTGCTAGTGAACACTTCTTCAGGAGTTGTATTTTCTAGTATAGAGTGAGGACACCTGTTTTGAATATACACTGCTGTGTTAGATGCTTCGGCCCAGAAGGAAGTATGAATATTTTGATCATGCATCATGGCTTTGGCTGATTCAATTATAATTCTATTTTTTCTTTCCGCTACTCCATTCTGTTGAGGATTATAGGGTACAAAAAACTCCCTCTTAATCCCAACAGAGATGCAATAATTTTTAAAAGTTTCGGCGATGTATTCACCTCCATTATTTGATCTTAGAGTTTTAATTTTCTGACCAGATTGATTTTTGACTAGTGCTTTAAATTCTTTGAATTTAGATAATACTTCGGCAAATTCTTTGAATTTGAGAAAGTAGATCCATGTTTTCCTAGAGAAATCATCTATGAAAATTACATAATAAAGACATCCACTTAATGAAGGTACTGACATAGGGCCACATAAGTCAGTATGAATAAGTTCAAGAATGGATTTGGATTTGTGCTCACTTTTAGTAAAGGACCTTTTAGTGTTTTTACCTAGGGCACATCCTTTACAAATTCCAGAATGTTCAGATTTTAAGTTTGGTAGCCCTGTTACTATTTTTTCTATCGAAGATAAGGCACGAAAGTGAAGGTGACCTAATCTTCTATGCCAGATTTCATTAGTATTTGAAACTTCATGATTTAAAGCTAGATGTTGATGTTTGTATAAGCTTCTGTCTCTAAATCCAATAGATATGGCATTTTTAATATTTGAATTCTTCGGCCAGGATAATACTTTATCTTCTTGAAAAGTGATGCGATACCCTTGATTTGCCAAACCAGAAATGGAGACCAGATTTCGTTTTATGCCGGGTACATACAATACATTCTTTAGCTGTAGAGTGATCCCTGAATTTAGTTGTATAGAACATGAGCCTATGCCTTTAACTGGATGAGTAGAGTTATCCCCAATAGTTACTTCTTCAAGAGAATAGTCCTCAAAGCTTTCAAATTTCTCTTTAAAGCCTGTGATGTGTCGAGATGCTCCGCTATCTATAATCCAGGTGTTTTTGTTAGAGTTTAGTTCACTTGAGAGTGCTAAGTAAAATGCAAAATTTCCATTTTTTTCAATTTTAACTTCTGCCAGTGTTGCTTGAATTCTCTTTCGTTCCGGACAAAAATTATGAGTATGACCTAATTTGTCACATTTGTAATATTTTACTTTTGACCAATCCCTTTTCTTGTATGATTTATTGAACTCTTTCCTTTTTCGTTTGAACTTGTCTTTCTTCCCTTTATAGTTAGAATTAGTCTGAAGAGCTTGAATGTCTCCCTCTTGATTTAAACTGATTCCTCTTGATTTTAATCTTGACTCTTCTTGAGTGCATTCATTTTTAAGTTGTTCAAATTTAGGTAGTTCAGGTCTAGAACTTAAGCCACTAATAAAGGTTTCCCAAGATAATGGTAAACCCTTTAGTGCTATAATACTGAGTTCTTTGTCATCCACTTGACTTCCTATAGTTGTGAGTTGATCCTTCAATTCTGAGATTCTTAGGAAATACGATGTAATTGATTCTCCATTTGACATTTTAATATATAGTAGATTTTGTTTTAATGTTAACAATCTACTGGTGTTATTAATTTCAAATGTATTCTTAATTGTAAGAAACATTTGAAATGCTGTTTTGAGACTGGAAATGGAAGGTAGAATGTGATCTTTTACTGAATCTATTATGTTTTTCATTGCTTTATTATTATGTCTCTTCTAGATCGTTTTTTCTAGATCATTCTCAGGCATGGTTTTATTTTCCTCTATATACTCTTCTAATTCCATTTATCGGAGTATAATCATAACACGAATCTTCCATGATGCAAAGTTTGATGCTCCTTCAAGTTTGTCTTCGAGCCTTACATGATTCACCATTGTTGAAGGTTGAGAGGTATTTATAGGTATAAGTCTGAATTGGGACTGATTGAATATTTCTTATCAGGCTGGCTCTGATACCATGTTAAAATTATATATGTTAACTGATAGAGTTTCAATCAGCCATCTGTACTTTGTTCATTTATATCTCAGACTGAAATGATATATATATTATCTTATGATATTTTCTGCTGTATGTTGTTTACAGGTATTAATAATGCTGGATCGTTATTAGTGAAGATGCATTACCATGTTCTTGGATGATCTTCAAGTGGCAGCGATTGGGATTATATAAGTGTTGAGGAGTCATGTCCCCGTAGAGACATGACTCTACGTGGCTTGGCCACCACGTAGGGTCATGTCCCTATGTGGACATGACATTGGTGTTAGTTTAACACAGCCGAAACGTTAATTGATCGCAGTCTTATGACTGCCGGTAACTATTGTGTTGACCCCGATACTTATCGTATCATAACGACTCTCAAGTCTATAGTTGTTGTAGTATATTAGAGATCATGTTCGATACTAACATAAATAACAAGTATTCACATATTAGAATAATCACTTCTACTGAAGCTATTCATTAACACTTTTCTCTGTTTATACCGGTTCGGTTCTGGTCATGTACTTACCTGTCACTCCTCTGGTTAGTGACTAGTCACAGTACTTTACTACACAGGTCGCTGCTCCGAGCAATAAGTGCATCTCTGCTCAATATGTGTCACCGGTTTTCTAAACAGTTTCACTTGTCAACTGTTTACTATTATTGTCACCTGTTCCCTAATTGGACAATGTTAGCTAATGACATCAATGACAACACCACTTTAGCATTTACCAGTTGCATCATTACCGGTTAATGCCAACAAGTTCTACCTTCATGGTACAAACACATTGGCTAGTACCTTTCTACTTCCACGTTTCCTCGTGAGATGCCATCAAGTGGGCGGAGGAAGTTGACACTCAAGAGTAAAACATTCCAACTTGTTAGTGGGTTACTATACAAGATGAGACCCGACCAAGTACTCCATTGGTGCATCATGAACGAAGAAATATCAAGTGTACTATGAGAATCTCATGAAGGGCTCGCAAGAGGACATATGGGGACCAATGCCACCGCATGAAAGGTACTACTCGCAGGACTATGCTGGCCAACGTTGCACACAGATGCGCGGGAGTGGGTGCTCGAGTGTGATACTTGTTAGAGGGTCGTTAAGCCATTAAAATGGGATTTCATGCCATTATTTCCTTCACAGCAACAGGAGCTGTTCAAAAGATGGGGCCTAGACTTTGTGGGGCCACTTAAGGTGATAGTGACACGACGATGCCGGTACATCATGGTAGCCATCGAGTACTTGATGAAGTGGGCGAAGGCCAAAGCACTTCTTGATAACACTACCATTAGCACGGCTTGGTTCCTGTACGAGCAAATAGTCACTCGATTCGGCATACCTATATCCATCACAAGTGATCGAGGCATACACTTTGTCAACCAGGTGGTCGGGAACATGAGAACTGAATTTCAAATTTTCCACAACCTCTCGAGTCCGTACTACTCTCGAGCAAGTGGACAAGCAAAATCCACAATTTAAGTGTTGTCTCAGTACTCTATAACATGTGTGGAGTGGAAGAGGGAGACTGGGAAGAAAGACTTTCAGTCATGCTTTGGGCATACATGACTACCTACAAGGCAACGACAGGACACACCATTCTAGCTAATGTACGACCAGGAGGTGGTCGTACCTGTGGAGTACACAGTACCAAGTCTAATTGTAATGTCCCCTTCTAGATTTCCTTGGAACTATGGGACAATTAACTCGACTTTACAAATCACCGTTTTGGTCTCACTGCTAACTTATGCAATAGATGATTTAATGATTATAATAAATTATTTCAAAGAGTAATAACCACTATCAATCACTTCTATTTCTGATTGATACAATTATATGTCCGCTGAAGTGAATTGATCTTATGAATATATTTATAATATGGTCTCTGCTGTATCTGGTATGGCAGTTTGAATATGCAATATGATGGTGATATTTACAATATGATCCCTGCTGTATCTGACATGACAATCTATATATGCAAGATGATCTCATGTAATTTCTGATAGCGATTGAATTTCTATGTCTTATTTGATCCTTAAACGTATGAAATGAAATGTATAACAGTCATCTCTTTCAGTGATGGTATTGTTGTTTCTGATGTAATCCTTATACATGTACAATGATTCTCAAAGCTGTGTCCGACATATACAGTTCTCCTGTGCTAACAATGGTGCTGTCTATGATCAAGACTTGATGTTCTTGCAACCAGAAAAGACGTTTAGGCTTCTGGCTCTAAACAAGCATATCAAAGAGGATAAAAAGAAAAGATAATATGTATTCGATCTGATCGCTTGTCTGATGTAACAATTTCCTTGGCACTGTTTCTAATCTTTAGCGCTCCTTATATGTGTCTTAGACTCTTATAAATGCTGCTTCAACCCGAGTGATCCAAAGTTGAATATCCCATTAAGTAAGAAAATGTTCCATCTTTATTTTATATCTTTCATATTTGACAGGTCACAATGATTGGAATATCATTATAGTGAAGAGGCATGACTTGTCTTTAATGGTCCTTGTTTGTTAGTTAATCAAATCCAACTTAGCTAAAACCATCGCACCTCATCATGTAATTAGTTTGACAACCTGCCTTGCGTAAACTATGCAGATAGATTTTAATCGATATGTGTTCAGATAACTTCCAACGCTAATATTAAATCAGTCAATGTGATGAAGGCATCTAGTTCGACGTTGATCTCCAGGTGTGCATACATCCGCCATGAGGCACTAGTCTAGTATAGGACCCGATTTCTTGTTGCAATCTTAATGTGAGTTCACGCGTACTCAGCAAGAGTATCCAGCTCCGTGATGGTTAACATTTAATTCATCATCGCCAAGCAGACTCAACACCTGAGTAAGTAGATCTCAAGCCGGTCACCACGATCTATTTGCCATGCCCACTGCTTAGAATGATCGATTTGTTCTTTCCTTCATGTCCCTTGGCTGGTCCTACGTTATTTCCATGCTTAGTATATAATATCGAGTGCTCCTTATTTCGCTACTATCGTATCCAATCATTGTGATATATTACGGTAAAATCCCGTATGTCATGTTTTCTACTTAGCAATATTCTTGATAAGAGTTCGAGCCTCTAATGTTCTAAATAGACATATATGTAAAGTCGACGACATTAGTTGAGCGAACCACTTATTTTAGAGCTTCGATCTCATACATACAGGTATATTATGAAAGACCAAATCTCTAATTAAACTTCAGTTGCTTCCATTTATAAGTTTAATTGCTAATTATTTTATAGTCGTTGCTATCCAATTTATTATTATTATATTATATATATTTATATTTAATATATTATATTTTTCCCCTTATTATATAACTTATTATTTTGTTCATTTATTTATTGGTATATAATATTATATTAATAATAAATTATACTATAGTTCATTTAATTAATTAATTTCTATTTATTTATCATTTACTTATATATTGAGATATTATATTAATAATAAATTATATTTTAATTTATTATTATTTACTTGTTCAACTGATGTACTTCTATTAATTATAATTTACTTATATATTTATTTATTGATATATAATATTATATTAATAATAAAGTATATTATTATTTATTCATTTAATTAATTTATCTTTATTATTTATTATTAAATCCTTTTCAAGAAAGGGGATATCACACTAAGGGTGGCAGTGGAAAGCCGATTGGGAGACACAGAAAGCCTTAGGGAACGACTATTCAATTTGATGAAGTTAGATGAGAGACGCATGACAACACAGTGGGCAACGGAGGTGGCTTAACAGAGGAGGAAGTTCTAGCACAATAAATATCTCCGACGAATGAATTTTCGACAGGGCCAGTTAGTTCTGAAGTATAATGACTGGAATGAAATAAGGCCCATCTAGTTCAAAGTATTTTTGCTCGGGCCATGTAAAGTAAGAGAAGTAGGGAACAATGGGGTTGTTAAATTTGCAACGTTGGAAGACAAACCTATCAAAGAACTAGTGAACGGATCCAAATTGAAACCTTATAAGGAGAGGAGGGTACACATTGCAGAGATCAATATGTTGGGGTATGCAACTAAGGGGGACTGGACTGTTGGGCGAGAAAAAGGAATTGAAGAGGACCCTATAATAACTGAAGAACCATACAGGCCGAAGTTAGATTAGGCCAAGCCTATGATGGCTTTGGAGGAGCAGCTAACTAGGAAGCATGTAGAAGGCATCGTAGTACTGAGGATACACAAATGCCTGACAAATGCATTATTTGGCCCCTCGGCTCTTGGGGTAAGAATAAATGGATATTGGAGATGGTGAGCACCATATGAAGGAAGAAGAGAGTGATTTATTGCTGATGACATCGATGAGGAAGCCGAAGAGCAATGAAAGGAGCAAGCAACCAAAGGGGATGTTCCAGAAGAAGACCTAGAAGAAGAAATCGACTTGAACGAGTATGGTGCCACCTTGGGACCATGCCTGAAAATGGTATTGAAAGCAGATGACTTATTTATTTCCGAAGGAGATGGCTATGTAGATCAACTAATCGACAAGTGCACCAAGGAGGGACAAGAGGCACCATATAAAACCAAGCCAAATGGGCTCTGGCGAGTGATCCCAAATCCAGAAGGACCCCCGACAGTAAGTGGGCAAGAGGCGGTATGTTACCAAAAGTATGGAGGTAGATATGTAGTTGGAAGCTTTAAAGGGGTAGGACCTGCCCCTTTAGTTGATAAAATCTTCGACTTGGAGTACCTTGGGACATGTAAAAATGAGTGTTATAAGACACCTTGGGCACCTGCATGTGGCAGTGCGCCTTAGAAGTAAACGTCCAATGCAATGAAGAAAACAAGAGAAGGAAAAACGAAGGAGAAAGACCCACCATGAAATTCAAGGGGAAGTACACCAAGACTGAACAAAGACACCGAGGAGCACGAAAGCAACTGAAAATAAAAGGTATGGGAACTTTGAGGAAAATCTATTTGAGTAAAATGAAAAAAATCAAAGTGAGGAAGATGGGAATAAAAGGGTTGGAAAAATAAGGGGTGATAAAGTAATTATTAAAATACTTATATTAGAGGGAATAATAAGAAAAGGACAAAGAAATAAAAGGGAAATAAAAATGAGCCAAGAAAATAAAAGACATGGGAAAAAAGTCACTTAGGTTTTTTTCTAAGTTGTCGGTACGGGTACAGATACGTGGGTATGACAAATTTTTTTTGGGGGGTTGGGTACGTTTGGGTACGTCCATACTAAAAGACAATGAAAATTATAAATATATACATATTTGCAGCCTTAACAGTAAAAACAAGAATAAAATTCAGAATGTCACATATCATGCATGTTAAACAAAACTGGGAACTACCATAAAAATTACAAACTAAAATACAATAATACTAACTTGATATCAATTTGTCGAAACTTAATGTTATGATATTTATATTGAATTCATTCTTCACTGGTTCAACGTTAGAATAACACAAATACTAGTTACTAATTAGACATCATATAAGATCAACATCAACATCAACATCAACATCAACATCATCATTGACATTAGATGATGTCGGTGGATTAGTAGAACCTGTAATGACCCTTACTATAAAGGCCACTAAAACCCCCAAATCTGAACTGAGACAATTCATCAAACACTTGGCAAGCAACTGACTTGTTTGTTTGAGATGTTGTGTTTCAATGTGATAATCGTTTTGGGCATCAAATGCAATTGAGATAACAATACCAATATGCAACAATAGAGAACAATGCAAGGACCTTTATGAACTTACTAAAATCTGATTACAATGTTCAATAGACTGATTATTCTGAATACATATAAATGTTCATGAACAATGGAAATAGCAAGTTTATTCAATGCACTTCTTTGACTCCCTACAAGTACTATCTCAACTATGACAGTTCAATTACAATGGATTAATATTCTGAGACTGATTATAACTAATTCTGGACTGAATATAACAGTGACAGTACATATGCAATTACACACAAATTTGACATCCAATTCCAACACACAAAAACCTGGAATGTTTGCACTTTGGAAGACCAGAATTGATGATGCCAATAGCTGATGTAGTCACCTCCAACCGTACCCAAACCGAGCCCAAATGCTGCTGCTGTGCCAGAACTGGACAGGGCCGTACCAGGCCGTACATGTATGGCTCCTACAGAAAATAAATGCAGGGTTTTTGGAACCCCAAAATGATATGAATCTGATCGCCAATGATGTACTAATGTCCTCACCCAAGCATAAAAATTATCTCCAAGGGGTTTAGGAGATATGAGTAAAAATCTGATTCTAGGCCCAGATATGGAAAGTCTGAAAATGTGCCAAATGATCTTCAACTATCACCAAAATGATTCACCAATGCAAGAGGTGAATTCAAACCCTTATTTCAAACAAACCCTTTCAACAATTTCTCAATGAAGTACCAATGAGATGGCTGAGTACCAACTCCAACTTGCAACCCTTCAGTAGATATTTCACTACCTCAGTTATGCCAATCTAGGGGAGTGATCGTTCGCAAAGATCGAATAGTATTTGCAGACCCAAAAGACTACAAATTGCTTCACAATGAAGAAGTAGAAGAAATCCCAAATCCAAGCATGTAGAAATGATAGCCCAAGCCCTCTATTTATTCTTTTTCTTGAGAAGTTACTAGAACTTCTAGAAACATTTAATTATAATGTACTTTATAATAAAATAACATTATAATAATAAAGTACATTTCTCAACTCAAAAATATAACAATGTAGGCCAAGATGTCTCATAACTGAATGTAGGCCCAACTAGACTGAATGTAGGCTCGAACTGGATGTAGGCTCACTTCTGGACGTAGGCTCCACTACAACTGCATGTAGGCCTCAAACTAGATGTAGGCTCTGCCGAATGTAGGCTCTGTCAGCAATAAGCAATCAAATGATCCACACAATGACTCTCTCTCCAAACTATTTGCCTACGAGAGTCGATGATAGGCAAACCCGTCATGAAAGAACATGTCTCTAGAAAGGGGACATGACAGTCCGCCCCCCCAGAAATTGCTTGCCCTCAAGCAATCTCAAAGCTGGATGCTGCAAAATCTCCTCAGACTCCCAAGTAGCATCCTCAACAGGAAGATCTCTCCACTTCACCAAATACTCCCTGATAACTCTCCTACGAAGCTGTTTCTCCCTGCTATCCAAGATAGACTCTGGCACCAAAACCAACTTCCCCTCATCATTCAAAGGTGGTAACACTGTAGAAGGCACAACATGCTGCCCTAACGCCTTCTTGAGGCGCGACACATGAAACACATTATGCACTCTAGTATCAGCTGGAAGCTCAAGCTCATAAGCCAACTCACCAACACGCCTAATGATCCTGAAAGGCCCATAGTATCTCGGCTTAAGCTTCTCCGACCCACTCTTCTTGAGAGTAGACTGCCTGTATGGCTAAAGCATGAGGTAAACTATATCACCAACCTCAAAGCTCCTCTCAATCCGCTTTTGATCTGCATACTGCTTGTACTAATTCTATGCCTTGGCTATATTATCCTTGAGAGCATCAACAATGTCCTTGCTCTCCTGAAGCAAATCCCTGGCACGTGGAACTCTAATATCAGACATAAGCAAATCAATGAAGCTAGGTGCATCATACCCATATAGAGCCCTGAAAGGTGACATCTGAATCGACATGTGAAATGTGGTATTGTAACAATACTCACACAAATGTATCCATCTCACCCATGCCCTTTGCTGACCAGCCACATAGTCCTCAAATAGCCCTCCACCCATTTATTGACTATCTCTGTCTGTCCATCCGTCTGTGGGTGATAACTGGTGCTAGGTGTAAGCTCAGTGCCACAAAGTCTGAATACCTCCTGCCAAAAGTGACTCAAAAATCTGCTGTCTCTGTCACTCACTATGCTGCGGGGTATCCCATGCAATCTGAAGACCTCTCTGAAGAAGACCTCAGCTACCTGTATTGCTGTGTAAGTAGTAGTGATGGGAAAGAAGTGTGCATACTTCGTCAGTCTATCCACCACCACGTAGATACAATCACGCCCTTGGGCCTTGGGGGCAAGCCCGTAATGAAATCCATGGATATGCACTCCCACTTCTGATCAGGAATGGGAAGTGGCTGTAGGAGCCCGGCTGGAAAGGTGTGCTCTTGTTTGTTCTGCTGACAAACAGGGCACACACGAACATACTGCAATACATCTGTCTTCAGTCCTTTCCAAGTGAACCGCTCCTGCACCTGTCTATATGTCTTGAAGTACCCAGGGTGACCAGCTGTAGGTGAATCATGAAGAGCTCTCAATATAGATCGCTTCACCTTCGATCCTGGGGCTAGAAAGATCCTGCTCTTGTAGATAATCAAATCATCTACAAGTGTATACCGGGTATCAACAACTGACCCATCAACTACCCCTGGCGCCCATGTGTCTCTAGCATACTCTGCCACTATCATATGTCGCCAATCCTCTGATATCTCAATCAATGCACTGAGATGTGGTCTACGTGACAATGCATCTGCTACCACATTCTGAGTCCCTCTCACATATGATATATCAAAATCGTAAGCCTGTAACTTACTTACCCACTTCTGCTGCCTATCGTTGAGATCTCTCTGACTAAGGAAATGCCTCAAACTGTTGTGGTCAGTTTTAATGCAAAACTTACCACCCACTAGATACTGTCTAAACTTAGCCAATGCATGCATGATGGCTAACATCTCCTTATCGTAAATGCTGAAAGATCTCTCAGGTCCACGGAGTTTCCTGCTCTCATATGCAATAGGGTGCTTGTCCTGCATCAACACAGCACCTATACCATCTCCGGATGCATCACATTGAAGCTCAAATGGCTTCGAGAAATTAGGCAAAGCTAACACTGGACATGAAGTCACGATCTCCTTGAACCTGTCAAAGCAAGCCTGCGCCTCTGGTGTCCAAACAAAGGCCCCCTTCTTCAGCAAATCTGTCATAGGGGCTGCATGACGTGAATACCCACTCACAAATCTGCGGTAGAATCCACATAGGCCTAGGAACCCTCTCAACTGTGTCAGGTTCTCTGGAATAGGCCACTCCACTATAGCACGGATCTTATCAGGATCCATCCGCACTCCATCTGCACTGATAATATGACCCAAGTACAAGAGCTCAGTCATACCCAAATCACACTTGGACTCCTTGGCATACAAGGACTCCCTCTGCAATATACTCAATACAGTCTCCAAATGTACTACATGCTCCTACCATGTTCGGCTGTATACCAAGATATCATCGAAGAAAACCAATACAAATCTCCTCAACTGATGATGGAAGACCTTATTCATCGTAGATTGAAAAGTGGCTGGTGCATTGGTCAACCCAAATGGCATGACCACGAATTCGAAGTGTCGACAATGGCATCTAAATGCAGTCTTCTCTATATCCTGCTCTCTGACTCTGATCTGATGATACCCTGATCTCAAGTCTATCTTGCTGAAGTAGCAAGCCCCATGAAGCTCATCTATTCGTGGGATGGGGTACCTATTCTTAATAGTCCTCTTGTTTAGCACCCTGTAATCAATGCACATACGTAGAGAACCATCCTTCTTCTTCACCAATACTATTGAAGAAGCAAAAGGAGACTTACTCGGTCGAATATGCCCCATCTCAAGCAGCTCCTTGATGGTTTTCTCTATCTCATCCTTGAGCCTCTTAGGATGCCTGTATGGTGTGATCATCACGGGTTTAGCACCCTCCTCTAGCTCAATGATGTGCTCAATTCCACAGTCAGGTGGTGCACCAGGTGGAATGTCACTGAACACCCTATCATACTGCTCTCTCAATCTCTGAATATCAGGGTGATACTCTATCATTTGATGCTCCTCCTGTGTAGGCATGAGAGTACACATGGCTGCCCATCCGATCCCATTGTGTCTAACCATCCTCTCCATGCGCCTGAAAGAAATAGTCCTAATATCACTATTTTTGATAGCCCTCAAGACATGCTGCCTACCATCTACCTCAAACTTGATCTCCATGTCCCTGAGTTTGAAAGTGACCTCACCCAATGAATGCAACCAAGTCATCCCCAATACAATATCTAGGTCGCCCATGTTAACTACATGGTAATCCACTTTGAACTCATAATTGCTCAAGCGTAAGGGCATATCTCTGATCATCCTGTTACACTTAAGAGTGTAACCATCAACAACCTATACTCGGAGACCCTCAAACTCCTCTGTCTCAATGCCACGACGCTCAACCAAACGTGCATCAATGAAATTATGCGTAGCACCTGTGTCAACTAGGGTAATCACCTTTTGTCCTGCTAGAACTCCACGCAATCTAAAGGACCCCTCCTGCTGAATACTAGATAAGCGTGCCTACTGCAAATGAAGCTCTGGCTCCACCTTAGGCTCTGAAGCCTCTGCCTCTGCCTCTACCTCAGGCTCTGTGTCACTGTGCTCATCCTCATGTGCTGTGCTATCTGAATCTGAGTCCTCATAGTATGCCCACATAACTCTATTGGCCTTCCCCTTAGGCCTCAAAGGATAGTCATGATCCCTATCATATGGACCTTTGCAATAGAAGCATAGCTTCCTCCTGCGTAGGTCATTAAGTGCCTCAATATCCAGGGGTGGAGTGGATTTCCCCTTGGTATCAACCTTCTTCCCCTTCCCCTTATCAAACTTCTTATTATCTCTGAAAGAAGTAGAACTCCTAGGGGTGAATCTGCTAGAAGGTGCTGTAAGCTCCATACTACGAGCTTTCCTCATGGCCTCCTGTAGTGTCGATGGATCAAATGCCTTGATCCAACCCTTGAGGGGTTCAGACAATCCCTCAGTGAATAGGATAACCAACCGCCTCTCCGATACATCCTGGACCATAACTGACAACCTCTGAAACTCATTGATATATATCTCCAAGCTTCCTGTCTGTCTCAACTGTGCAAGATCACGGAAGAAGATCTCTGGATCCTTCCTGTCAAAACGCTCCACCAGCCTATCCACAAAATCTTGGTACGATGTCACCTGGTTGTGCTGCAAGGTAACCATACCATGTGATCACCAGTCATGAGCTGCGCCCTCCAAATGCAAGGTGGCATGTTTGATGCCATCTATTTTTGACATGGGCCTCAATGCTAAGAATGTATCCAACTTATGTATCCATGCCTATGCTGTCATCTGTCCATTACCATCGAAAGAAGGTAAAGTGAGCTTGCTAGTAGCTTGCTGCAACTCACTGTCATGGCCTCTAGGTCTCCTGTTCTAGCGAGTACTCCTCATGTGCTCTCTTCTCTGATTCAGGTAACGATCAAAGTTGAGTAACTCACGCACATGTGGTGGTAATGCTTGCCATTCTGCAGTAGCAGCTCTAAGATCATCCTGAAAATCATCCTGCACATCACCTTCTCCTGCCTCCTGAGCCTCCTCTCTAAGGAAAGTAGGACGAGTAGGTCTATCTGCTCTCCAAGACCTATGCCTGGGAGCACCCTGTGAACCTACTACACTCCTATTATCATGATCAGGCGTACCTCTACCCTGATCCTGAGCTCTGGGCTGAACCACTCTCTCCATCATAGTGGTCAAATTACGCAAAGACTGGACCATCTCCTGCTGTCCCGTAGTCATAATCCGAAAGAATTCCCTCTCATGATCAGGAATTCTAGGTGGGCTCTGTGACTGTCTCTCACCCATGGTAAGAGTGTCTCCGAACTCCTGTTCACCCTCTAGTGCTGCTCTTCTTCGTGTGTAGTACATGTGATGTCCAAATGCTGAAGGATGCATATAGGTTTCTTACCCAACAGGATGGCAAGAACACCTCTCTGATACCACTGTAATGACCGTTACTATAAAGGCCACTAAAATCCCCAAATCTGAACTGAGACAATTCGTCAAACACTTGGCAAGCAATTGACTTGTTTGTTTGAGATGTTGTGTTTCAATGTGATAATCGTTTTGGGCATCAAATGCAATTGAGATAACAATACCAATATGCAACAATAGAGAACAATGCAAGGACCTTTATGAACTTACTAAAATCTGATTACAATGTTCAATAGACTGATTATTCTGAATACATATAAATGTTCATGAACAATGGAAATAGCAAGTTTATTCAATGCACTTCTTTGACTCCCTACAAGTACTATCTCAACTATGACAGTTCAATTACAATGGATTAATATTCTGAGACTGATTATAACTAATTCTGGACTGAATATAACAGTGACAGTACATATGCAATTACACACAAATTTGACATCCAATTCCAACACACAAAAACCTGGAATGTTTGCACTTTGGAAGACCAGAATTGATGATGCCAATAGCTGATGTAGTCACCTCCAACCGTACCCAAACCGAGCCCAAATGCTGCTGCTGTGCCAGAACTGGACAGGGCCGTACCAGGCCGTACATGTACGGCTCCTGCAGAAAATAAATGCAGGGTTTTTGGAACCCCAAAATGATATGAATCTGATCGCCAATGATGTACTAATGTCCTCACCCAAGCATAAAAATTATCTCCAAGGGGTTTAGGAGATATGAGTAAAAATCTAATTCCAGGCCCAGATATGGAAAGTTTGAAAATGTGCCAAATGATCTTCAACTATCACCAAAATGATTCACCAATGCAAGAGGTGAATTCAAACCCTTATTTCAAACAAACCCTTTCAACAATTTCTCAATGAAGTACCAATGAGATGGCTGAGTACCAACTCCAACTTGCAACCCTTCAGTAGATATTTCACTACCTCAGTTATGCCAATCTAGGGGAGTGATCGTTCGCAAAGATCGAATAGTATTTGCAGACCCAAAAGACTACAAATTGCTTCACAATGAAGAAGTAGAAGAAATCCCAAATCCAAGCATGTAGAAATGATAGCCCAAGCCCTCTATTTATTCTTTTTCTTGAGAAGTTACTAGAACTTCTAGAAACATCTAATTATAATGTTCTTTATAATAAAATAACATTATAATAATAAAGTACATTTCTCAACTCAAAAATATAACAATGTAGGCCAAGATGTCTCATAACCGAATGTAGACCCAACTAGACTGAATGTAGGCTCGAACTGGATGTAGGCTCACTTCTGGATGTAGGCTCCACTACAATTGCATGTAGGCCTCAAACTGGATGTAGGCTCTGCCGAATGTAGGCTCTGTCAGCAATAAGCAATCAAATGATCCACACAATGACTCTCTCTCCAAACTATTTGCCTACGAGAGTTGATGATAGGCAAACCCGTCATGAAAGAACATGTCTCTAGAAAGGGGACATGACAGAACCGCATGCAACCCCACTACCACTTGCACTAGAAGGATGGTGGCTATCTAACTGCACATCTAGTAAAGATTGTGTTGCAGCTGAAAAATCCAAATCAGTTCGCTTTGGATCTACATCCCACAACTTTATGCCCCCTTCCTTGTACTCATTTTGGCTATGAGTAAGAAGGCGCAAGTTGGAATGCACATAAACTAGCTCTTCTGCCTTACTCGCTGCCAATTGATTGCGTTTCACTGAGTGGATAAAGGAGTATGTACTCCAATTTCACTCAGATGAAGAGGAACTAGCAACCTATTGAAACAAAGTGAGGGATAAATATTTGTAAATCAAACTTTAAATTTGAAATTAATAATTTTGTTATTTTTAGTATTTAGAAATAGTAAACAAAATAAATTTAGAGAATGCAACAAAAATAATGAAACTTGTGATAAAAGTTTAATTGCAAGAGCTTGGAGGTGTGGTGATGTATGGCTATTGAGGTACTGTGTACCCTCGTGGGGTAATAGACCGAAATTGCATAGACACAGTCAAATACTCAGCATGTAATATAAAAGACTATTGTATTCAATTAATCACAAGAGTTTTCGTACATCATAATCGTGCCTTCATCAGAGGAACAAGTTCATACATATAACATCCGAAGGGGTGCGAGGCGAACCGTCACACCTGTGTAATGCCTCCGGACTCCAACCATCTAACTACCCCAAAATACCAGACAACATCATCCCCCCCAAAAGAAAAGTCGTCTTCGGCGACTTAACAACAAAATGGAGATAATGTCTAGTACATAAACAAAGAAATCAACTAAGCAAAAGTGGAAGGGGGCATCCCTGGAACCGATGATTGGGACGCCGAAGAGTTGACCTATCGCCTCAACTGGTAGACCTGCTGCGTACGGATGTCCAAATCTGTCTGGATCTACGAATTGACCTCAACTACTTCCTTGAGCATCAGGGTAGCCTCCTGGAGCTCCGTATCCTTTTGAGCTAACTGGCCCTCTGCAAGACTCCTGCCGGTATTGGCTGCCTCCAATTATGCCAACAGTGTTGCACATTTTGCCTGCTAGGCACTCTGTTTTGCTGCTAATTCGGCAGCCATCTCCTCCCGAGATCTCTCAGCTGCCTCCCGAGCCCTCTCTCGAGCCTCTTCTGTTTCCCATGCCGCGATCACTGTCTGTCCCAGCTGCCGGCCTTTACCAATCACCGCTTCAAGAGATTCCATATACTCTGCTACTTCTTCGGCTGTCATCACCTCTACCAGATTCCCCTTCTCTGCCGGCACCTCTGCTGCCTCCGTCTCTACACTCTGGCCGCTGCCTCCAACATCACCTAAGGCGCCTCTCTCCAAATGGGAGTCTCGCTGAGGGAACATAATAGTTGATCCACATGCCACTGGTGGGAGAGATCTCTGTGCCAAGAAAGCACTCACACGCCCTAACACGGGTGGTCCAATCTGACACATAGGTGTCGAGATCTCCTCCACAGTCACTCCTTCATCCTTACTGTCGTGGTCGGACTCGATCAACACGAGTCCCCAAAGGTCACCACCGGCTCTGACCCTACCATCTCGAATCGTACCTGACCTGACTTAGTCCTACCCTACTCGGCAAACTACTCCATCATCTCCGCCATGTCTCTGGCCGAAGGGAGACTCTCACTATCCCCTGTCTCTAGCTCCGGAAGCGTATCCATCATGGTAACTTTCTCTGGCTCCATAGGTGTAGCTGTTATGGAAACCCTAGCCGCCGTGACCATAGGTGGAGTCAACTGAACTGGGATCCGAATTTGGCCAAATGTCGGGATGGCTGTAGGACTGGAGACCAAGGTAACTTGTGCCATCCTGGAGGGCCTCGGACGTGGGAATAATAACGGAGTGGCTGAAATTATCCCCACTTCCTCCTCGTCATCATCCTCCGAAGCACTTTCCTTTGAGGTCTCTCCACGACCACTATCCGTATCTCCATGCTCCCCACTTGCCTCCAACTCCTGTCGGGCTCTTTTCGAACCAGCTCCCACCTTCTGACCTCCGGGTGTATCGAGGTGACGCCATCTCATGATTGGGGGTTCGCCTTCCACCAGGGGCCCCACCTTAATCTTGGATGATAATATGTTTGGTGGTATCTACAGCTCAACTGCATCCACAAAAAGCCCAATCGCATAGTGTGGCATGTAAAAGGTGCGGTGCTGAAGGGTCATGAAAGCATACATCCGCTCTACTAACACAGTAGCCCAATCGTACATTCTGCCTCCTTGTAAATAGTTCATCAACGTGACCTGTTGAAATGAAATATCAGAGGCACGGTTGGATCCTGTAAGACGGCTTTTCACCACATCCATGAGGCATCGCCAGTGGCCTTCCCGAATAAATGTCTTCTTGATACCGCAATTGCGAGAAGCCTTCCGGAGAGACTCCTTCTTGGTAGGGGTGAGATCTTCTCTGCAAACTAGTCAGATGTAGAAATCTTTATTCTCCGCAGCCATCTTCTGTGGCCTTAGGTCAACCCTTACACCTCTGGCTGGCAACCCAAATGCTCGGCGGAACTTTGGTGCTGTGAAAGAAATTGCCACCGAGTGGTTCAGGTAGGGGATAGTGCTCGTCTTTGAAGATCTGTCGAAGGCCTCAATCATTTCTCGCAGTGGTCCTTTGAAATCTTTGATACAAAAAATAGGCATTTGAATAACCCATTGTACCTGAGCCCTTGACAGGTTCTCCTTGACTAGTAGGGTGTTCGGAGAATTATCACTTTCATTCCACCACCTTTGACATTCTAGGCCATTCAAACCCTCAAACACAATGTTCTGTGCTGTGACCTCCTCTCTCTTAGATCCCGCAGCTGCCATTTGGGGCCTGTGAATTTGCAGCTTCTTCTTCCCTGTACCTGCGCCTGCAACCCGTGGCCTAGAAGAAGGTGGTGTGTTTTTGCTCATGCTTCCAGAATCCTCTCCCAATCTTTTCCTCCAACTTCGTTTACCTGCTGATTTCATACTGATTTTCTTCCTTGCTACCAAGGCAGTTATAACCGTTCTTTTTTTTCTTGTGTTCCTTCCCCTGGTGCCGTATAAATTTCTTCCTTTGTTTTCCCTTGTAGCTGTACGGAATGCTTGATGCCTGTCTTATCTCTATTCTCAACGCCGTTCGGTACTTAGCTTCCGTTTCTTCCTTGTACTCCTTTCGTATGGCCTTACTACACGCCCCTTCTTACCTCGTGTAAGCTTCTGCTCTTGTCACCATACGGTGATAGTATTATTAAGCGCAATCTCTCCCTTCCATGTACGGAAGTCAGTATTACTGTATGGAGGTCCCTATGAAAACTCTCCCCAACTCTCTTGGACATTGTACAGAAGTTCCTGTTATCTCCTTGTTGGTACCATACGAAACTCAATCACTTATCCATCTTTGTCGTACGATCGCACATGTTGTAGGCTGTCCGTACAGGGTTTGAGTGTAGTACGGTTGCATGTTGTGTTCTACCGTGCGGTGATCAAGCAATTCTCCACGCTATTATCCGTTTACCCTTGGCCGTTCGATGTACAGTCGGTGGGCTCTCTTTCTTCTGTTTGCCGTGCCACCCGTACGGATGTGGGCCCGTTCCTTGTCTGTCGTCTTCTGTTGCTGCATAGTGGCTTCCAAGAAGAAGATGATACTGTATGACAACTCGAAGAAGCAATTAATGTCACTATACGACAGTTTGAAGGAGAAAGTAATAACCTTGCTCTTCTCCGTACAACACATGTGCGATAAACTATGTGCGCTGAATCTGCATGCCATACTGCCGTGCGCAATGATATGTTTACGTTTCTTTTGTTTTGTTATAACATTGACTTGGCCGTACGGTGACCTTTTGGTTGTTTGTCGTACAACAGTACGGTAGCTTTTTTTTTTTCATCTGTCTGATCGCCGTCGGTGCGTCTCCGGCCTTTCATGGTAAACCTTCAATTTCGAGCCGTTCGAGGCATCGGGGATTTCTCATCCGTTGAGGGTCCACAGCTTCATGGACCTGTTCGCTACCACCTCTCGAACCTTGTAGGGGCCTACCCACTTAACTTTGAATTTCCCAGGCTTAATCTCATTTCGCCTATTGTACTTTAATACTAACTGGCCTAGTGTGAATTTCATTCGACGAAGCTGCTTGTCGTGCCACAGTTTCCTCCATTGCTGGGTTGCTTCCGTGGTCCACTTTGCCAGTGCTCTTTTTTCATCCAATTTATTCAAGAGGTAAAGTCTTTCCCTCAAACTCTCCATGTCTCCAAGTTTGTTTTCGATAGCTATCCGGAGGCTAGGTACCATGAACTTAGCCGGTACTACTGCTTCCTGCCCGTACATCGGCTGGAATGGTGTCTGACCGGTGGTCACCTTGTAGGAAGTCCGGTAGGCCCATAACACAGAGGGCAACTTTTCTTCCCAGTCTTCACCTTCAACACCGCATGACTTGTAAATGACTCCACCAAAATTTTATTGGTTGCCTCCGCCTGGCCATTCGCTCGAGGGTAGTAGGGACTTGACAGCGTATGGAAGATCTTGAATTCCGTGGTCAGGAGTTTAATCACGTGATTGACGAAGTGGCCACCCCTATCACTGGTCAACTGAATTGGAATGGTATATCTGGTTATTATCTATTCGTAAATGAACTTTGCCGTGCTTATAGTGGAGTTATCAGTCAGTGCGCACGCCTCTACCCATTTGGTTAAATACTCTATTGCTACCACAATGTATCGGTAACGCCGGGCACGATTAGCCTTCAGAGACCCAACAAAATCCAATCCCCATCTTTCAAATAATTCCTGTGCGTGGGAGAGGTTGAGTGGCATAAAATCTCGTTTGAGGGGTCTCCCAGCGCGCTGGCAAGTGTCACAACCGACCACCCATTCTCTGGCGTCATTGTACAGTGTCGGCCACCATAAGCCGGCCAACAACACCTTCCTGGCCGTGGTATCTGGACCCATGTGGCCTTCGGCAGGTCCTTCGTGAGCTTCCCTCAGAACTCTGGACACTTCTTCCATCACTCATCGCCTCAGCACTTGGTCTGGACCCATTTTGTACAGCAGTCCATTGATGAGTTGAAATGTCCTGCTCCTTAGAACCAACTTCCTACGTTCTCCTGGAGGCATGCCTTTCGGGAATCGGGCCATGGACAAATACTTGCCAATGCTCGTGTACCACTTCGGGAGTACGGCGATATGGAACAAGTGTGCATCTGGGAAATCGTCATTTACTCCCACGAGTGGCTCGCCCGACTTGATTGGAGACAGCTGATCGGCGATCACATGGCTGCGCCCTGGTCATACTACAATTTTGAAGGTGAATTCCTGAAGTAGGAGGAGCCACTTGCTCACCCTCCCTTGGATAATTGGTTTGTTGACGAGGTACATCAGGGCCTGGTGGTCCACATAGAAGGTGAATAGCGTTGCCAGTAGATAATGCCTAAACTTCTGGACCGAGTAAATAATTCCCAGAGGCTCCCATTCCGTGGTACTGTAATTCTTCTCTGCGTTTGACAGTAACTGGCTTGCAAAATAGATAGGGTGATCAAGCCCATGTCCGCCTTCCTGAGCTAGGGTGGCTTCGATGGCGTAGTTTGATGCATCCACGTGGACGTGGAACTCCCTGTCCCAGTTTGGAAATGCCAGGAGGGGAGCCGCCAACAGTCTTGTTTTTAGATCATCGAAGGCTTCCCCTTGCTCCTTTGCCCAGACGTATGGCTCCCCCTTCTTCATGTGTTTATCCATCGGGTATGAAACCCGGGCAAAATTCTTTATGAACCGTCGGTAGTACCCAATATGGCCCTGGAAGGACTTGACGCCGGTTACGTCACGAGGGGCCTCCATTTCAACTATCACCCGGACCTTGTCGGGGTCCGCCTTTAACCCTTCTTTGCAGACTATGTGCCTGAGCAACTTCCCTTGTGGCACCATAAATCAACACTTCTTCGGGTTGAGTGCCATATGAACTTTCCGACACCGCTCCATGCATTCTCCCAACGCTGCAATGTGTTTGTCCTGGCCACTGAAGATGGACCAGTTGTCCAAAAATGCTTTAAAATTTCCTTTGGACATCTTGTCAAAAATATGGAGGATAATCCTCTGGAAAGTCGCCGGTGCATTGCATAGACCGAAGGGCATCTGATTGTATGCGTACACACCATCCTCCACTACAAAGGTTGTTTTCAACTTATCTTCCTCTGCAATGGATATCTGGTTATATCCTGAGAACTCGTCCATAAAGGAATAAATTTCATGGCCCGCCACCTCTTCCAGTATGCTATCTGTGAAAGGAATCAGAAAGGGGTCCTTGATTGTTACTGCAATGAGGCACTTGAAGTCTACGCAGATGCGGATCTGGTTGGCCTCCTTTTGGGAGATCACAATTGCTGACACCCACTCAGTTGTGTCCACTCAGAAGATGATCCTAGCTTCCAACATCCGCTCGATTTCGGTCTCTACCCGTGCAGCGTAATTTTTGGTCATCCTCTATGGCCTCTCCCACACAGGTTGGGCTCCAGGAACCAGAGGAATGCGGTGCATGCATAGTTCCGGAGGTACGCCCTTCAGGTCTTTGTAGGTCCAGGCAAAGACATCCTTATATTCTGTAAAAATTTTGAAAGCTACCGTTTTCAATATGGGGCTCCAGTCATCTCCCATGAGGATGGTTTTGGGATTTTGTTCATCCCCGAGGTTTATTGCCTTCAACTTTGCTTCCTTATACTAGATTGGTTCCTCCTTCGAAAACTCATGGGCAGGGCTTTCTCTCATCCGAGCTTCCCCTTCTTTGTATTCTGTGTATTCCGGAGGGAACTCATTCCGATTTTCTTCGATCTCGAGTATGTTGCAGGACGACGGAAATAATTCATAATCGCGCATCTGCTAGTGGAATAGACCGTCCATCGAATTTGTATCATCCTCTATTTCCAGTATCCCTTCGGCATTAAGTTCCATGGTTCCTTCCTCTCCGTCTATCCCATTGTCTGACTCCGAATCGGAGGAGGATGCCATTTCCTCCCTGACCATTTGCGTGGTGAGGTCCACCACAAACTTCCTTCCCCCCTTTTCAAATGCCACGGTGTTTCTTTTCCAATTGTGATTGGATCTCGCAGTCACCAGCCACCCCCTCCCTAGGATGGCATCATACCCCTTCTGCTTGAGGGGGATTACAACAAAGTCGAGGATGAATGGTTGGGTCCCGATAGTTACCTGTTGTGCCATCAGCGTGCCAAAGGGCTTGATGCCCTGCTAGTCGGTCCCTAGTAGATTGAAGGTCGGCAGCCACAGTGTTGGTTTCCCCAAGCTCTTCCAAGTTTCCTCCGGTAGGACGTTCACCCTAGACCCACCGTCAAAAATCGTGTTTGTGAGGATGGTACCCAAGATACCCATCTCCACCACTGCAGGGTTCCGCCCATTATTTATTGATAACATCATAGGGTCGGTTGTGGAGTCGCCAGGAGCCTCTGTTCATTCAACCGTGCTTGCTGGAATGTTCTGGCCTAGGAATAGGGCCGTTTTCAGATGCGGCATAGTCTCCAGTAGGTTCTTGACCTTTACGGGTACCTCCAGTTGCATCATGTAGCTTAAGATATTTTATTCGGCCATTGCTCGGTGAGAAGTGCTGGTGTCGTGGGGTCCCTTCGCTCTTGCATACCCTTCTCGATCTCGGCCTTCGCTTCAAGCACCCTTTGTTTCTCGGTCGGAGGGTGAGGATACGTGGCCTTTTTGGTTTGTTCGCGTGTGATTGCCAGGACCTTCTCAATGCCCCCTCGTTCCATGTCCAGGATATTGTAGCTGAGCTTCGGACAGTTAGTGTCCTCGTGGTCTCTCGGTCCGCACCACCGACAGTTTTTGTGGTGCCATAGCCTCGTTCTGACAGTCACGGGCAAAATGTCCCCATTGATTACAGCTTCTGCACTGTATCATGGGTCTCCCCTTCGCGTCATACTCGATCCGTGGCTTGTTCTCATTATTGCCTCGGCCTCCTCGGCGGTTGTTTCTGTACCTGCCGGATGATGTAGCATTTTGTTGTCCGCCAGTCCTAGATGTGGAGGGTTGCTCCTGGGTGTAGAGCACTTGCTAATTTCTTGCCCTTAGGTTGTAGGGACATTCTTTAGTGGAATGTCCCGCAATCTAGCAGATGTCACAAAAGGCTTTCTTGGGACAAGAACTTTTCGTGTGGCCTGCTTCCTTGCAGTCCGTGCACCACACGGTATCTTCCTCTGTTTTACTCGAGCTTTCCTTGGTGGCCTTCAGTTCTCTCATCATCCTTTCCAGATCTTTTTGTAGGGCGAGCACTTTCTTACTTGATTCGCCCTCGCTGCTTTCCGCCTCCGATTCATCATTCAAAGACTTAGTCTTCCTGGAGGTCTTACACTCGCTCTCTAAGTCCATTGCATGGTTGTACGCGTTACTGTATGACGTGGGTGGGACAATTTTCATTTTCTTCCGAAGGGAAGCTATTAGTCCCTCCACAAACCATCTTTTCTTGAGTTCATCTGCTAGGGCGGACTCCATCTTCTCGATAAGTTCCTTTAGTTGCCGTCCGTAGGCATGGACATACTCACTCTTTGTTTGCTTGGTATTGTAAATCTCAGCCAGAATCTCATTGTCATCCCTTAACAACTGAAATTCTGTCTAGAATGCTTTTTTCACATTGTCCCATGTCATCATGCTAGTTTTATCGACATCTGAATACCAGTTGATGGCTCCCTCCCTTAATGTTGCAGGGAACTGGCGGACCCATTCGTCTTGGTCGGTAACCCTATTGGCAACCCATATGGTCTCACAGGTCCGACAATGCCGAATCAGATCCTCCTTTGCTTGGCCCGTGAACTTGGGCAATTTTTGTTTACTCGCCGCCATGGTTGCTTGTGGTTTCTGCGGTGGATTCGGTGCTTCGGCACCGCTTGTGCCACTCGTACCTGCACCTCCTTGAGTACTGTGTGTAGTGTGGACCGGTGGCACTTGCCCTTGCAGTAGTTGCAGTGGGACCGAACTGTGTGGAGTTCTTGGCTCCAACGAAGGGTATGCCTGTGCGTTTGTAGCACTTTCTATAGCACCGTCCTCCCCGCCGGTTTGGTTCTCCGCCCTTAGTGTACGGGTTAGACCCTCCTCAAACCGATCTCTCTCCCCTTGGAGGAAGAATTTTCTCAACCGTGTTTCCTCGAGTAGTTCCTCCCTACTCCGCATTGTCCGATGTTCCGGCGAAGTGAACTCCTCGTTGGCCTGTGCACCCTTCGTGCCACTTCTAGGGTTCCCTTAGGGCAACCCTCTGGCAAGCTGGTCCTGGGCAAGCTGCCTCAGCCTATATCGGCGTTCACGCTGCTGTACGGAAATCAAGGCCTTCTGTGCGGCCTCGCTTTCATCATCTCACGCTTTCTTATTTCTATCTTTGTTTAACAAATTGGGCATCAAAACCAAACACAACACATTACTTTCCACACAAAAGAACACTTATTTTTTATTTATTTATGTTGATTTACAACATTTCCAATTGCATTACAATTGTTTATGTGTTCCCTTCCCTCTTCCGTTCATATTTCAAAGACCCCAACCGTTGCCATCGCCTTCTTCCTGACGGCGATGGAGGTGCTCCCGAGCGTGGAATGCATGGAGGATTTCCTGGTGGTGTTCCTCTCGGGCAATTTCCTCCTGGCGAGCGCGTTGTGCCAATGCTGCTTATTCTAGCAACTGAGGAAGATGGTTCAGCAGTCAATTGGCTGCAGGGTTAGCCCCAATCGCGTCCCACACGGCGCCCGTTGGAACTTCCTTGCTCGTGGCTTCTTGTCAAACGTTGATTTCGATTGCTACTTGGAATAAGATTCTGAATTCTCGTGTCTGGATATCTTCCCCTTCGTACAACTTTGTACGGGCATCATCTGCTTCCGGATTAAGTTCTCCAAGCGGTAAGCCCATTGTGTCCGCATGCCATCCGAGCACGTCTAGGCAACGACGCCAATGTTTACCCTCGTGGGGTAACAGACAGAAATTGCATAGACAGTCAAATACTCAGCATGTAATATAAAAGACTATTGTATTCAATTAATCACAAGAGTTTCCGTACATCATAATCGTGCCTTCATCAGAGGAACAAGTTCATACATATAACATCCGAAGGGGTGCGGGGCGAACCGTTGCACCCATGTAATGCCTCTGGACTCCAACCGTCTAACTACCCCAAAATACCCGACAACAGGTACCACCAAGCATGAGCATCCTCTGTATACTTGTCATGAAGAGCGGAAGCACTTTGGCCATTGGAAGCTACAAAATCAGCAAACTCACTTGTTACTAAATCCTCCATTTCACGGTCAGGGAAGAGTTTTGTAAATGCTTTCCTGCACCCTTCACTAACTTCTATATCTCTATATGGTGGCACCCTTGATGACATAGAAAGAATTTCATCACTATAAAATTTTGGGGTCAATGCAAATGCAAGAAGATGAAGTGGGGTGGTCATTTTATTCCACCGATCAACGCAAATTTCTTCGGGGTCTTGCTCTTTTTCATTAATGATGAGTTTCATTTTCTCAACCATTGAGTCAATTCCATCATATACCTCTCCCAAACATGGATGATCCATGTCGGTATAACGAATCATACTCATGATTGGCTCAGTGAAACTAAGAAGATATTCCACTCGTTCACACCAAGTGTCATCTAGGATCATCCATTTTACATTTGTTGCTCTTTCAGTACTGGATTGCCTCCATAGTGACTAGCTTTGACTAATAACCATGCTAGCAAGTGACTCTCGCACCTTCACAAGTTGCCTCGAGACGATTGTGTTGGATGCGAATCGGGTCTCCGCAACCTAT
The DNA here is from genome assembly GCA_027943335.1 of Chamaecyparis obtusa. NCBI lineage: Eukaryota > Viridiplantae > Streptophyta > Pinopsida > Cupressales > Cupressaceae > Chamaecyparis > Chamaecyparis obtusa. The sequence continues at coordinate 332,540 of BSBK01005688.1, forward strand.
TCAATACAAAAAAAAGGCAAGGCAAAATACATAGATGTGCTCAAATTTAAAAACTAAATTTATAATTATTAATGAGAAATATAAAATATAAAAGTTGAAGTGTTTCAAACTTTCAATTACCTTTAGCAACTCTAGCTGTGCAAATGATCTAAAAATGGATTGTGACATGTGATGGTTTGTGATGAACAATCGGATCTCTTCAGCCTCTGCATAAATTTCTTTGATCTAATTTATTTTCCTACCCAACTATTGTAGCATAAGGTTGAGAGAGTGTACAACAATAAGGTGTCCAAAATATGTGTTCAAATTGTGTCTTAATCAGCATGCCTGCAGCTTTACAATTCTTTGCATTGTCCATTATTACTTGGACAACATTTTGAGGGCCCACATCTTGAATGCATTGTATAAGGATGTTAGCAATAAATTGTGCATCCTTCACCTGTCCTTCACAATCCACAGCTTTCAAGAACATTGCTCCTTTAGGACACACTGCAATCACATTGATTAATAGCCGATTTTTGGCATCCTTCCACCCATCAGAAATAATTGACACCCCTGTTTGTTTCCGTGAATTTCTAATGGGAGCCAATGCATTGTCTATGCTTTTTACCTCCTTTGCTAGCAAGGTATTGCACACCTTCTCATAACCTGGTCCCACATACCCCTGTGGAGCCTCATTTACTTTTCTCAACATATCCTGCCAGTATGGTGATCGTACAACATTGAATGACAAATCATTTGCATATAAACATCTTGCAACACTTTGATCTGCAATCTCTCTAGCATCATTCTTAAATGCTCGCTCTAATGGCCCCTTGCTTCTCTTCACATTAACAGGTTCTTCAATTCTACCCAAAAATGGGTGGCTCTCTACTACGACATCAAGAAAGTCACTATGAGATGGAGGAGGAGGCCTACTTGATCTCTTCCCTTTCTTCAAAGGATGGTTTGTGCCACGAGAAACTCTTGCATCTACTTCCTCTTGCTCTCTAATATATCCTGCTATTTGTTGAGGTGGTAATCCATTGTTATCCCCTCCTGGACATGCTTTGATACCCTCTTGGGGAATCGCAGATAAGTGGGCTTTCACATGAGTGTACGAACTTTTGTACCTCACATTACAAAAGTTGCATATCCAAACAAATGTTCCGCCCCCTTTTACTTGTTCTACCATTTGTACATATTTCCATAAAGGTGAATTTGGATAGGTTTTGAAGGTCGAAGAGCTAGCATTGGTTGCCATTATCCCGTTAACAACAAATTCAAAAACCAATTATTAAACAATAAATGTCAAATATTTGATCTATTATCAAAAATTAATTATAATTATAATTTATTATTTATATTTTTAATAACATAAATAAATTTATTATTTATAGACTTATAGTTATAACTTATATTATACTACCATTTATTTAATATATTTATATACAATATAATAATTTTATTTAAGTGTATTAATTTTAATTTTACTATTTATAGCTTAATTGAATATTAAAATTAATTTATATTAATATCCATTGTAATTTAATAATACATGTAAATTAATAAATAAATAATATTGATGAAGACTCAAGTTATTAAGTAAATTATTAAATTAATATAGAATTTGATTAAAATTATAAACAAAAGTCAGGTGAAAATCATAAATGATAAATGTTAATAAAGTTTAGATATATTATATTAACAAAAAAATAACAATTATAAAACTAAAAAAATTTGAAAATGCATATTATATAATTAGAACGACTATATTATTATTTTATAAAACTATTGAACTTATCAAATTGAGAACCTATAAAATAAAATGTATAATAATAATGATTACATTATAAAACCAATAATAATAATATAATCAATATTATTATATTATAAAATTATTGTACCTATAAAATTAACCAACTTATAAAATAAAACTATTGAACATATCAAATAAAACTATTTAAAATAATTTAATAATTATAAAACTAAAATATAAAATTTGAAAATGCATATTATACAATAAGAATGATTATATTATTATTTTATAAAACTATTGAACTTATCAATTTGACGAACTTATAAAAATAAAATTATATAATAATAATTATAATGACGATATATTTATATTGTAAAACTATTGAACTTTAAAATAAAATCATATAAGATTAATGATTATATTATTATTATTATAATATAAAACTATTGAACTTATGTAATTAACGAATTGTAAAATGAAACTATCGAACGTAGTTTAGAAATAAAACTATTAAATTGATAAAATAAACGAAGGTTTTAGAAAACTAAACGCAAAAAATAAATTCTGGAAGAAACCACCTGCGTTCGATGTCCGCCTGCCGCTAACGTTTTCCTGCAAATACCTAGATAAAAATTTGGTGCTCATACTCTTGGATGTCCACCTATTTTATTGTGCAAATCCTCAGAAAAATTAGAAGGTTTCTATTTTTTTGACTGAAAAAATGGAAAAAAACAGGAAAAAATGTTTCTAAACCCAACCGAACATTTCAGATTTGTTTTGGAAACTCCAGATTGACCTTGGATTCATCGGGATACAACAAAAATTCGTTAGAAAAGGTTCAGACAGATAAAAATCAAACCTTGGACGAATTTATCTGGTTTTCTTAGTGTACCAGTTTTCAGTACGGATCGTATCTGGAATGGTAGGGCAAAGCCACCGTACCTGCAACTTAGGTTTTTTTCATTAAGATTGCTTGTGACACCAAAAACCTAACCCTAAGCAAGTCAATAAAAGACCCCCTATCGAAGGCAAGGAAGATAATTGCAGAAGACAGAGGATAGCATTGAAGATAGCAAGGGAAAGAAGACCACATGGTAGCAAGAAATTGCAGGACCGTACAGTCCGTATAGAGTCAAGATTGGGAGGCAAATTCACCGTACGGTCCATATGGCCTCTAAAGACATACAAGGCGTCAAAGTTAGGAGATGTTGTTATGGTAAAGCTGACACAGTTCGTACGACCCTTGGAGGCATCCTACACATACAACACATAGCCAGTATGGCCTACACAATTGGAAGCGGAGACAATAGAAAGGCCACATACAGGAGGAAGAAAAAAACAGTGTACCCATGGAGTAATTGAAGGGCCACGTATGAGAAAAACACCCGACATCTACCTGCTTTGTACAACCCATACAAAAGGATTTGGAAGGCAGTTTAGAATTGGCATAGAGGGCTGTACAACCCGTACGACAGAATTAGGAGGTAGATTTGGAAGGCAACATAACACGTTAGGTGGTCACAAGGAGCGGCGTACAGGTGAGAAGAAGCAGCGTAGGCGTGACGGGTGTCGTACATACCGTACTGTCCGTACAGCTACTGTATGACAAAAACATCATTTATTGTGCAAGATAAATAATTTGCAAACAAGATTGCATTGGCTGTATAGGGAGTTACGTGGCTTACTCAATATGGTAAAAGCTAGTTATGGTAACCCTAAAATGGGTAGTTATGAGATTAGCTATAAAGCTACAGGCACAACAACCATTACAAGCACAAAACATGATTGCAACTTCCAGTAAGAAGAAGGGAAGGACAGAGAAAGACAAGGACGAGCAGATCACGACAAAAAATATCATGTTTGACTCACTGAAAGTGAACGCAGAGCCTGGTGGGAGGCCACAACACAAGACCATTATCTGAAGGCATCTCTACACAAAGTTGAGGTAGACCAAAATTTTTTTATGCCTATCGTCAATCTTAAAGAATTTGAACCAGTGTTACGCACTATAGTCCATGGGTATGACAAGGGCTTGCATACGTCTACATAGATATTTTGATCAGATAGTCACAATGTCTTTCTTAGGGAAGGAATTCAATTGGGGTGCCAAATAAAGGGCACTCGGCATCCAAACCCTCCTCAAAAATGTCTATAGAGGATAAAAAGAAGCTATTAGAATGTATTTGTAGGCAAGATCTTACATCCAACCAGTAGGATAGTTTGTGGGACAGTAACAACAGTCGAGGGTTAAAAAAAATCCTTCATCACCTCTCCTGAATGGAGGTGCATTATGGATTTGCTAAAGAGTAAACTTACAAGAGGCAGTAGAGCATCAAATATCACCATTTGGATGCTACGATTGATGAATGGGTTGAATAATGGCAAAGTCTACAACTGGGGGCAGTACTTGTTCGACCGAATCAAAGAATTCCTGCAACTCTGATACAAAACATTCTATATACCACATCATGCCATTGCCTTATTCTTGGATGCACTTCGCACGCAGATGGAACCTCAGCATTGGGGTACCTTTTTGCTCGTGAGCCGCGTTGAACCATATAAACCAACAATGAACTACTGGCTACACTTGGACACATTCATAACAAGGAATTTTGAACTCTTGAGAAAAAAGGTTAGACAGGAAATCATGGCTAGTATGGAGGAGGGAGAGGACGAAGATGACAACTCAAAGGAAGGGGAAACAACAGAACAACTACCATCTTCTAGTTCGGAGGACGAGGAGCTGCACTTCACACGCAGATGGAACCTCAGCATTGGGGTACCTTTTTGCCCGTGAGCCGCGTTGAACAATATAAACCAACAATGAACTACTGGCTACACTTGGACACATTCATAACAAGGAATTTTGAACTCTTGAGAAAAAAGGTTAGACAGGAAATCATGGCTAGTATGGAGGGAGAGGACGAAGATGACAACTCAAAGGAAGGGGAAACAACAGAACAACTACCATCTTCTAGTTCGGAGGACGAGGAGTTCCGAAAGGCACTTTGTTGTACTAGACATAAGGTTGCAGTGCACGAGGAGGATGTAGGGGAGATGTTAGAGGAAATTGAGGTTGTCCCAGTACAGCCAAGGCCACTAGCATGGTTAGTTCCTAAAAACACATTCGAAGTGGAGGAGAATGCCTCACCCGACACACTGGACACGAAGACTGTATGGAGAGAGTTGGATGCATGGATGGAGGAGGCACGACACAAGGTAGTTTAGAAGGGAGGTGTATTGGAGATGGCCCTCCATGATGGAGGGATGGCAGTTGGCACTGGAATGCTAGTTGGCATGGCAATTGGCAGTGCGTGGAAGGAAGGAGTAGGACTTGATGCTGGAAGGGTATCTCAGCAAAGTATGCCACAAAGATTGCCACCATTCTCTAATTGGGGGGTGAAGCGGATAACATTCAGACCATCCCAGTTGTTAGTCGTGGCACACTTAGTCCCTATAGAACAATTACCACATGCCAGAGTATTAGATCTTAGATCTACTAGGGGAACCCAAACCATTTGGATCACTATCCCATAGGGAGGAGTTGAGACAACACAACTAGTTGCACTTGTGATCACTCCAGCAGTGGCATCCCCCAATCCGATAATCATCCCGTCCACAGTCGTTACTACTTCAGTGGTACCATCGGCGCCTTTTTCACTTCCAGACATGGCAGGAGGGGAGGACGAAAGGGGTGATGGGGTTGAAAGGGATGAGGAGGCTGACAACTTGCTAGCAAAATTCTAGATGGAAGGAGAAGACATACCTCCAGCCTCACCTAGTGTGATAGGGCAGCAGGAAGAAGAAGCCACCCAGGGCCAGCCAAGAATGGATGGAGGGAGTCAACACATGGGCGAACAAGAGGTAGGAGCCATGGAAGGGGGCGATGTCGAGAGTCACGTCCCTCGGTTTGAGGAATCAACTCAGTGCTTCCTCGAGGAGCTATAGGCTATGGCACTAGCCGAGCTAGGGAATTGGATATGGGATCCGTGACTTTGGCAGCATAGGAGTTATTGAGGTTCATGACGAGGGGATGCCATATTGAATTCATGAAGTGCCTCCCATAACGAGGATGGCCGAACACGGAGTGTTATCGGGTAAAACATATTGTTAGTAAATGTGTCAATGATAGTTGGTGTAACCGAGGGGTAGGGAGTTTGGGATGGTTGCGACGGTTGGCCTCGCACCCCCTCGGGCTCTATAAATGTTATATACTTGGGTTCAGGAGATATCATGATTATGGTTGGTGGTGTTGTTGTATTACTGTTGAGCATTATTGTCATACATTGTAAACATTTGATGAAATAATACAAAAGCAGTTGAGTTCTTTGAAATACTATGTTCTGTTATATTTCATATTGTTCTTGTATGCATTAAACTTGTTTACCCTATGGGGAAAACATATGGCGCCGTTGCTGATACAAACGAGGGCAGTGACAGAGTGTTGATGGAGTACGAAAGATAATGGGTCAGCCAGTTGACAACGGTGCAAGGAGCAACTGGGAGCACAAAGACGAATTCGAGGAACTTTTTGAGGGCGAATGGGCATTAATTGCAGATTTTGTAGCATTGTTACAAGCGTCCATTGAAACTCACATTAGGAGGGAAGCTGCACAAGAAGAGGTTCTAGAAATTGTTGTGTGAAACGCCCTCAGAGTGAGTCCGACTGTGGACCGATTGATGAGCCGTGTCCCTTGATCGTTGACACAAATGTTCCTTGCTCTCTAGAACCGTCGTGAAGAGGTCAATCATGAGAACAGACGCTGACAAATCCTCTGAAGTTACAAAGAGAACAGCTGTAGGGAAGAGAAGCATGATGAAACAAGATAGAGGCAACGCATTCTAAACCCTTGGGAGAAGAATAATTGATGCCAAACCTCCTAAATAAAGATAGAAACCATAGAGAACATATAGATGACTGTGGGGCCATCCAGAGGGCCTTGATACTTGAGTAGTAGACATAATGTAGGTAATAGCTAAGGAGACTTGTTAAGGGATGGCCGAAGGAAGCTGCAATAAGTGAACAAGCCGAACGCGAAGGGTACGTGCATGGTACGGAGGAAGAATACTGTATGGAAGTAAACAACGAGGAACTAATTGAAGAAACCAGAAATCAGTTAAGGAACCTAACCCTTACACCATGTAGAAAGGCAAGGGAATCCCAAAGGGAAGCAGAGGAGACTAGGGACATGGATGTAGAGGATACTAGGGCAGCTAGGAGTGTCAGAGGGACACAAGGGCATGGTAGTCAAAACAACCCGTCCGGTTCTAATACATCTAGTTCGGGAGTTCAGCCAACACTGACGACAAACAAAACTGTGGTAATGGCGTAAAAACAAAAGTTGCCTAAATTCACAGGTGACGAGAAGGAGGATCCCGTACGGCACTGCCGAACTTGTGAAACAATTTGTTCAGCCAACATGGTGATCGACCAAGGCGAGTGGGCTCGACAGTTCCCAGCAACCTTGTGCGCAGTAGCCATAGATTGGTACTCCGACATGGATAAAACAAAAATAAGTACATGGGATGACTTGAGAAAAGAATTTCAGAGTGAATTCCGATTGCTTCGGGACGACAATAAAATTGTAGTAGAGATCTATAGTGAGAAGCAAGGAAAGAACGAGACCGTTAGAGCATACGGATGGCGACTAAAAGAACTGCTTGGAAAAATGGAGAGCTAGCCAATAGACGGCCTGATGAAAAGGTGGTTCATAGAAGGCTTGAAACCTCTTTGAGGGAAAAGATGAAAATTGTTTCTCCAATGTCGTATGCAGATGCATACAATCAGGCCATGGACCTCGAAAGTGAAAATAAGACCTGCAAGAAAAAAAAGAATAGGTCATCAGACGACGACGACTTAGAAGAGAGCAGCAGTGACGAGTCCAACAAGAAGGTCCAAGCCCTTCAAAAAGATATGCAAAAAATGATGGAGTTCAAGACGATGAAGGGGAACACCAATAAGAATGATGAGGGGGATTTATGGTGCACAGATTGCAAGGAGGGGGCTCATGCAAAGGACACATGCCCGAAAAAAGCATTCTACGACATCTGCCAACTTATGGGACATTCCACCAAGGAATGCCCATATAATATGAAAACAAGAAGCCAACAAGTCCTTTTCACACAGGAGTAGCCGTCCACGTCTGGAGCAGTGGGTACCTCCCAGTAGACAAACACTAACGCATCATTTGGCGAATACAAAAATAACTAGCGCGGAGGGAGAAGTAAAATAGCAACAATAATACTAATAATAACTAGAGTCGCATCCAATATGATGCAAAGGGATAGCCAATGATTCAGTGTTGCGCCTGTAACCAATGGGGGCACTTTGCTTGTGACTGCTCGAAGGAAGAAATTCCGCAGAAATTATGTCAATGTTGTGGCCTTGGTGACCATGATGAGGAGAATTGTCTGAAGCCCGGTGTCAACCTTTTAAACATTGAGAAGACGGACATCGATGGAGTATTGGCAATCACTTGGGTGCAGGTAATGAAGGCCATGTACCTTGACCCCTGTACGGAGAAGCAAAGAGTACAAGAAGCCAAGGCAAGCATTGAAAAAGAAATGATGGCCCAACGAAGGGAGATGCATGAGACGACAAGCACTTCATTACGGACAGAAGCAGAACAAAATATTCTAAGGAAAATGCTACAGATGGAGGTACCTGTGAAAGTCAAGGACCTCTGTGAAACTATGCCCTAGTTAAGAACAGCCTTACTGAGCATTGTACCAGTCTCAACCCGTTCGACAAAGCATACAGATGTTCGTGCTGGTTCTGCGATGGACCCCAAGTTACTTGCAATAAATAGTGGGCGATACCCCGTAGTTGTGGAGATGGGCATCCTTAGGACCATCCTCACCGACACCATCATGGACGGTGGATTGGGGGTAAACGTACTGCCTGAGGAGTCTTATAAGAAACCTTGGAAGCTGACGCTATGGACACCAACATTTAATCTGGTAGATGCGGATTAGCATAGCATCAAGCGCGTCGGAACACTCATGGCACAATGGGTAACCATTGGTACTCAACCATTTGTTTTAGACTTTGTTGTAATCCCCCTAAAGAAGAAGGGGTATGATGCCATCCTAGGGAGAGGGTGGCTTGTCACAGGAAAAGTGAATCATAACTGGAAAATGAATACTTTATCAATGGAGAAAGTTTGTCATTGATCTCAAAACCCAGATGGTGAGCGAAGAGCTCGCATCTTCCTTCAATTCGGAATCAAACAAGGAAGGTGGCGGAGTAGACGAAAGAAAGAGCCGAATGGAACCAAATGACGAAGGCGTTCTCGAACTGGAGGGGTGCTCCAAGGATGAAATTGATTCTCTTAATGGACTTTTCCATTGGCAAATGGAAGACTGAGTTGTTCAAATGCAACATGCTGCAAATAGAAGAGGAGTTGGAGAAGGACTTGTTTCCATCGGAGTATGGGGAATACAAGAAAGGGGAGGCCGAGTGAAGGAGACTCCCACACACAAGTTTGACAGGGAGAAATCGATGAAGTATGAGGAACCCTCCCTTAAGATCACAAATCTCAGTGATGAGGCAAATCCCAAAAACTTTTTGGTAGGGGATGATTGGAATCTAGTGCCGAAGGCGACAACATTTAAAATTTTCATGGAGTACAAGGACGTGTTCGCTTGGACCTACAAGGACCTGAACAAAGTGGTAGGTGCGGATCGACATGGCATCAAGTGCCTCGGAATACTCATTGCACAATGGGTAACCATTGGCACTCAACCCTCTGTTTTAGACTTTTTTGTAATCCCCCTGAAGAAGGCGTATGATGCCATCCTGGGGAGAGGGTGGCTTGTCACAACAAAAGTGAATCATAACTGGAAAAGGAATACTTTATCAATGGAGAACGGAGGGAGAAAGTTTGTCATTGATCTCAGAACCCAGATGGTGAGCGAAGAGCTCATCTTCCTCCAACTCGGAATCAAACGAGGAAGGCGGCGGAGTAGTTGAAGGAAAGAGTCGAATGGAACCAAATGACGAAGGTGTTCTTGAACTAGAGGGGTGCTCCAAGGATGAAATTGATTCTCTTAATGGACTCTTCCATTGGCAAATGGAAGACTATGAGCTGTTCGAATGCAACATGCTATAAATAGAAGAGGAGTCGGAGGACTTGTTTCCGCCAGAGTACGAGCAATACAAGAAAGGGGAGGCCGAGTGAAGGAGACTCCCACACACAAGTTTGATAGGGAGAAACCGATGAAGTATGAGGAACCCTCCCTTAAGATCACAAATCTCGGCGATGAGGCAAATCCCAAAAACATTTTGGTAGGGGATGATTGGAATCCAGTGCTAAAGGTGACAACATTTAAATTTTCATGGAGTACAAGGACATGTTCGCCTGGACCTACAAGGACTTGAAGGGAGTGCCCTCGGAATCGTGTGTACACCGTAACTTGTTGGTTCCTGGAGCCGTACCAATACAAAAGAGGCCGTATATATATATATATTGCATTATAAGTTAATTCAATTCCATTAACATAATCATTTATATATTTGTTTATATATATACACACACACACACACATATATTGGCATTAGGTTCATATTGCTTTATCTTAATTAACAATGAGTAGAGGCCGCTTACCATCTAGTATGATTCCTGAGATCAATTTGATGTGTTTGTTGGATCGGTAGTAATTCCTTTATTTATTTATTCTCTTCTCAGCATACACTTATTCACATATATCTCCGCTACCTCTCTGATCATGCACTTCATCAAGCTTTTATATATTCTTCAAAGTACATGTCTTCATGAATGTATGTGACTCTTTAATAAATCGCACCTCCTCTTAATTATTAATCGCCGACTTTGTGAAGTACATAATCACTGTTTATCTTTGATGCAAGTCATTTGCCTTTGATGAATTTAATCACATCTTTTGAAGATTTGAAAATGCTGTCACCTGCCTAATCTCATTCCCAAACTTGTCTTACATACCCTTCCATGCTGACTGGGATGTATTCACCAGTATTCTATTTGTATTGATGCTGCTTACATGGAACTTGTATTGATGTGTTAATTATGTCTGCGGTCAAAGAGATATATTTCCAGTCTCTAAACCATGGAGTTCAGTACCCTTGTATCTGTCGCTGCTTTCTTTATTATTGTGATTGCTATATATATATATAACTGCTGTTCCAAAGGAGTCTTCCTAATTCTGACTTAACATCATATTGTTTGATGCAAGTATAAGGAAACCAAATATGACACTGTTCTGACATCTTCTGTGGGTTGTCTACTTAAGGCATTGACTTCTTTGAGGAGAAATGATAGTAGTTTTTAATATTTTCATAAAATATTTGATTGGTGAACAGTTACTGACAATCTGAGGCGTTTGTTTCTCAGGAAAAATACACAGCTTGTAAAAATATAAACTTTTAATCTGTGAGAAAATTACTTTATTTGATATCTGTTCAAATATATGTTTATCAGTTATGTATGTACGTCTCTTCAGATACTTTAATATAATTACAACTTTCTCTTTAGAGATTTTACAAAATAATATTTCTTTCTTTATTTATTTACTTTATATTTTAATTCTATTGTTATTTTATTTATTATTAAATCTTATTTCGGATAGGAGATATCACAGATTCTGCCTAGTCCAATCTACAATTTATAGAGAAACTGGACTCATTCCTTCTCTTCATTAGCTTTTATTCAATGGTCAAGTGGTTCCTGGGTTTTACATCTTTTAGGTAAATGCTAGACAATATTTGTCTTATGGTCGTCTCCTGTCTTTGGGGTTTTTCAAATTGTTCTTTACGCTTTCTTGCTTGTGATATTTTAGATCTTATTTCTTTTTCCATTCAATTAACCTTTGTGAAATCAATATAATTTCTTTCTTTCTAGCATAATTCTTTTATGTGGGTTCTTGTGAAATTAATAATGAAATATAGAATTTGTTGAAGTATTTGTTCAACCAAATGTTTTTGTCATACTGCAAATTTGCAAAATTTGGCTTATTTGTAAGAATTAAAAGATACTTGAAAATTGATATCTAGAAAATTTTGAAAAAAAACACGAAAAGCCCATTTTGAGGTCTCAGATGGAGGAATTTGACCTAGAAACATTACAAGATTAGGGCAGTCTCCAAGGCTGATTATTGGGAGGAGTTATGTTTACAGATATTATTTTATATATATGTTTTAGGCAGTATGTATGATTACACCATGTCCTAATCATTTTTTATGACCTTCATGTTTTTGATTGTTATTTCTTTGACCTCAGTGGACTTTTATAGCCAATCAAATCCTATGAGAAGTACTGTAAATGCCATCGTGCTATCCATAAACAAAATTATTTCTATTTGAAATAGAGATTCTTCAGTAACAAATGCGAGCAGTCTTGCCTTTATTCTAACAAACTACAACTTTTCTTAGGACATTGTCCCATGGGAGGGGGCTACCTTTTTCAAGGAATTGGTCTCATGGATTTATTGATTTGTCAAATAAGAAAATTTGAGTGGAAGTGAGGGGTTTTAGATGAGAAATGAGAATTAAAAAAATTGTCATGCAACCTGCCATATGTGCATAAAGGTTCCTATGTTGGTGAGGGAAAATTATAGCTACACATGTTGGGATCCTATTTACAGGGATATATTAGTTTATTTAAATTTATTAATTTTAATCCTATAGCTTATTTTTATAACTCTGTTGAACAGTCCTAAGAAAAATTGGAGCTCAAGACCCTTCCATCTGACCACATCCTTTAGTGATTCATGTGAGTTTAGTTTTATGCTTTTAGTTGTAATTGTTGCATTTAATGTGTTTAGGTACATATTTTTTGCTGACAAGGTTGAAGTTCAAGATATTACCAGCAAGACTTGCTTCTTTTCTATCATGGGACCAAGGAGTGATCAAGTGAGATGTTTACTTTTTGTGTGTGATCTAATTTTCCGGTCTACCTAGGATCTCTATTTTTACTTGTTTTAAAGTGTATTTCAGATTCTTTTATCCCTTGTTTCACTTGAGAAACTTTAGGTCACTATTTGAGCCTAATATCACTTTTTGTTTTCTTATATAGCTGATGGAATACTTGAACATTCGGGATATTGTTGGAAAACCTTATGGTACCCATTTACATTATAGTGTAAGTTTTCATAATATTTCAATATATACTTTTTAAATTTTTATTCATATGTTGGCATGTAATGTGATATTTTCTGCATTTTTGCAATAACGAATTAACTATGTAGCCAAAATGGTGCTCTCGTAACTAGTGTTATGTAATGTCCCCTTTTGCATTTATGCAATAATGAACTATGTAGCCAAAATGATACTCTCATACCTATTTTTATGTAAGTCCCCTTCTGTTGACAAGGGAATTAAATTAATTAATTAATAAAGGGCCAAGTGATTTAAAAGTATAATATTAATTGGGACCATTTTGTTGTTTTTCCTACCTAAGAACCCATTTGGATTCAAATTGATATTGGAGGGAAGATGTCGTTTGGGCTAGTATAAAAGGAGAGCTTGTGGAAGCTATTAGGCATCAAAGATTTGTTATTCAATAATCAGTTCAGCTGTAAACTCTATGATTGAAAGCATCCTTGGAGTTTTGGTGAGTTCATCTCACCCTAGTATCCTTTCACAATTTCGGTAAGTCTCGAGTAGGTGACAAATTTGAAGTTAAGGTGCATTGAACATCTAAAGAATTGAGAGTATTGCAGAAAATGCGCTACGGGAGAGAGATAATCAATTAAATCAGTCGTTACTAGCTTTGTGCAGAGTTCTATCAGCATTAAGGGAAGTCACTGAGACTTCCAGCGATCACCACACAAGCCACAATGTAGTGTGATGCGAATCTTGGGAAAAATGAGTGCTCAGCTCATATCGATCGTCTCAGGTTAAAGTAGGGATCGATTCTTGCAGCATTAAACCATCCATGTGACCAAGCATTACAGGGAATCGGTCCTCCCTCAAGTCGGGGATGTGGATAGGACTCACAATACACTTGGTCTCATGTGACCACTACTGTTGCAACCTATGCGTAACAATAGAATTCACGATTTCAATAGAACTGATAGCGGCTTGAACCTCAACCAGTTTGAAATCACAATAATCTTCCATCATCATTGACTATGGAGAAGGCCGCTCATTCTTGATTGGAGGCAATCATGGGATATTCATGAGCACTGAACTGCATATGACTCTTGCTATTTGTGATAGACATCCTCATCATGGGGCCATCAGAGATTAGATTTGCTCCACCAATACTATACAATGGAATCTTGTTGAAAATGCCTAGTGTCAAAAGATTGTGGGATTGATAAGTAGGAGATATTTTCCACAAGTCAAATTGTGATATTGCTATCAGGATTCAATTGTGTAGTTTTTGAGTCAAACTCATTGACCCATGTTTCATGAGTAGTGGTTCACAAGAACCCAACTCTCATGAGAATGAATGGAACACTTATCACTAATTGCATCTAGGTGATGCTCACAGAGGTGAAGCACCAGGACTTCCCCGGAGGTTACCCATCCCAGTACTACTCCAGCTCAAGTGTGCTTAATGTAAGATCCCTGTCCGGATTCTATCTTTGATCTCTGATGCAAATTGTTTTATTTTCTTGGATTTTGTATTTTCATGATATAAGCTTTTTTTGATTTTTTTAAATGTATATACTTTTTTTGTATTTTCTTTGAATGATACATTTACAATACATGAAAGTACATTATAAGCTTGCACTCCTATCATAATTCAAATGCAGATCATTACAATGCAAGACTGGAAAGCAATTTCAAATTCTATTTACTAAACCTTGATTCACTGTATCCTTGTATGCAAGAAATTACATTGCAGAAGATTACTAATTTTTACACAGCACTTATTCAATTCAAATTGGAAAATGAACCTTGATTGGTTGAGATGATATAGACTCTCCTCAAATCAAAAATCACAGCAGGTTGGAAAGAACTTTGATTGAGGTTAGTTGACCAGTGAATGAGCAGCTGTCAAATGAGTCAAGTCTCTTTGTTGTGGTCTTTAGATACTCCCCTACGCAAGCCTTAAAACAAATGGCTTCTTTGAATGTCAACATAACTCCTCCTTTATGTCATGCAGGTCTCCAACAAAGAATCGCTGCTAACAAGTAAGAGGAACCAACCCTCTCAATAGAGCTGTGGCAGCATGAATTTTGAACGCAGCCTTGAGGATATGCTGCGATATGCAATTAGGTTGTTTCCTCAACCCTGCGATACTAAATTGAGATCATATGCAGAGTGATGGTCCCAATCGGTGCTAAGAGGGGAGGGGTGAATCAGAACCCACTAAAACTTAAGAGCCAATATGATATAATATAACTTAAACTGTAAGCAGAACAGATTCTATCATAGAAATAGCTCTCACAAGATTAAAGCAATAGACAACACCAGATGTATCATGTGGAAACCCAAATCGGGAGAAAACCACGGTGTGAGGAAACCTCACAAATCCTGCACTCTTCTAAAGTGCGCATTGTTAGGAGGCTTCCCTGTTAAAGGATTACAAACGCACTGTTAGATGCGACCCGGTTAAGGGATTTAAGAAATAAGGCTTGTTAAAGCCTACATTGTTAGAGGACTTAAAACATCTACACAGATGTCACCCGGTTAAGGGATTTAATACAAGGGACCTGTTAATGTCCACCCAAAATACTGAGATTTTGCTATTGGAATTGTTAGAGAGCAATAGAGGGTTTGATCTTCTTGAAATGGCTTTACTGAGCCTGATAAGATCACCGCGCTTCTCAATTGAGTCATCACTAGGCACCACAGGTATGCTCTCCACAGATTGTTGTGCTTCCTTGCACACTCTTCTCTTCTTCTTTTCACCTATTTCGTAGCTTCTCTCAGCGTACAAGTTCACTCTTTTTTCTTCTTGGCAAAATGAAGGGAAACAATATTCTTCACAGGCTGAAGAATAAATAGTCTTCTTGCCTTTTCCGCTTTTTGCATGCGCGACCTCCACAAAGATCTCCTTCGGATCCATCACCCAGTTGAGTCTCAGTTCACTGTGGAAACATTAGATGCATGCCATATGCTTTTTCTATTTTATAAAGGAAACGACATATGTGTGCTGTATACTTCCTTTATTCGAGATTTCTCCATGTTTTAATGCCATAATCTTCGGCATTAAAACCTTTAATTGCACCTTGCACTGATTTTCTTTAAAACACAAAGTCCTCCAGATTTTGTGCAACAAATCCTGGTTAAAGAGTCACACAAGTGTTTGTTAACTGTGACTTTCATCGGTTCAACAATCAGTTTCCATCCTTAGGTAGTGTACAGGTCATAGACATCACCTGTCACTTTTCCTTTCTCTATCTATACCGGTTTGGTTCCTTGGTTCCGGTTATACACTTTATCGGTCACAGTTTTGAATCCTTGATTACCGGTTGCTCTGATGATCGATTAGAGCTTTATCCGTCACAGATACAGTACCTCTTCTTGCTCACTATGTGTCATTGGTCTCCTAACCAATCTCTCTTGTACACTGTAGCTGTGTACTTATTATTGTCAACTGTTCCTACTGTTCCTGATTGAACAATGTTTGCATCCCTAGACATCAATGACAACACCTCTTTGCCATGTACCGGTTACATCCTTACTGGTTAATGCCAACACAGAGATTGGAACCCCGATTTGGTCTCAATTGAGCCCAGTGGTAGCTCTGAGGTAAGCCACCCTTATGCATGATTCATTGGTAGAATATAACCAACTCAAAGTGCGTTGATCAAGAAGAATATTCAGTTCTCCTTGCTCTAGAGTTTCCTGTAACCTTTTCAACTGAATCACATACACCAAATTCACCAAAATCGCATGCAGATTGAGGACTTTCAATTCCAGCCCAGGCCTTAATAATTTCATTCGTTCTAAAAGGAATATGAATTCATATAATCGCATTTTTCCCAAACCTTTGAACTTTATAAAAATTAATACTGTCTCATGCTATTTCATGACAAAGGAAATCGTAGTTCAAATTTTGAGTTATACTTCCTCCACCTTTTTATAAAGTTTAAACATTTGAATTATAATGCTAAATTATAATTTCCTCCTTTTGAAGAATGACGCTCAGATACATATAATAAAGGGTCATATAAAACATTAAGCCCTTACTTGCAAAGCCTGATTAATTAAGTAAAAACTTAATTAATAATTATTCAATCATTATAAGCTCCAACTTTAACTTAGGTGTCTTGGTTAACCAAGTACTAAATGCACTTGTAGTATTTGATAATAAGCTTAATTTTAATACTTAATTAAGTAAAACTTAATGATTATAAACCAAATAAATAGCTTATTAATGATCCATATGAAATCCAAGTGTTTCTCTTGACGCCTAGATGACATGCCTAACATAGCAACTGGCTCAATCGACTAATTGGAAGCTCTACGATGACCCCACAGAAGTGGATATACAATCTTTGGCAGGACCACTAAGACCTTCTAACCCTCTGATTAGCCTACGAAGGTCATTGATAGGCTAATCTTGACTGCAACACGTGGTGAGCTAAACTGGGGACATTACACTTAACTACAAAGTTTCCTCCATGGTTAAGCCCACTTTGCTTGCAACCTCATTTGCCAAACCTTCAGCAAGTGTTTTGCCTTACAAACCATTCATTATAAAGTCCCTTAAGCTCATCAATTCATAAGTTGGAGATATTTTCCATAGCAAGTCAAGTTGTGATATTGCTATTAGCATTCAACTGTGTAGTTTTTAAGTCAAACTCATTGACCCATGTTTCATGAGTATTTGTTCACAAGAACCCATCTCTCATGAGAATGAATAGAGCACTTAACACTCATTGCATCTTGTTGATGCTCACAGAGGTGAGGCACTGGGACTTCCTGGGAGGTAACCCATCCTAGTACTACTCCAGTTCAAGCGCGCTTAAGTACAAAGTTTGCTCCATGGTTATGCCCACTTGCTGAAGTTTTTGCAAATTAGGTTGCAAGCAAAGTTTTGTAGTAGCGGGATGGGTGACCTCCCACCAAGTCCCGGTGCTTCACCTCTGTGAGCATCACCTAGATGCAATGAGTGCTAAGTGTTCCATTCATTCTCATGAGAGATGGGTTCTTGTGAACCACTACTCATGAAACGTGGGTCAATGAGTTTGACTCAAAAACTACACACTTGAATCTTGATAGCAATATCACAATTTGACTTCCTGTGGAAAATATCTCCTACTTATCAATTGATGAGCTTAAGGGGCTTTATAATGAATGGTTTATAAGGCACAACACTTGCTAAAGGTTTTGAAAAATGGTTTGCAAGCAAAGTGGGCTTAACCATGGAGGAAACTTTGTAGTTAAGCACGTTTGAGCTGGAGTAGTACTAGGATGGGTGACCTCCTAGGAAGTTCCAGTGCTTCACCTCTATGAGCGTCACCTAGATGAAATGAGTGCTAAGTGTTCCATTCATTCTCATGAGAGATGGGCTCTTGTGAACCACTACTCATGAAAAATGGGTCAATGAGTTTGACTCAAAAACTACACAGTTGAATCCTGATAGCAATATCACAATTTGACATGCCGTGGAAAATATCTTCTACTTATCAATTGTTGAGCTTAAAGGGCTTAATATTTAATGGCTCATAAGGCACAACACTTGCTGAAGGTTTTGCAAATGGGGTTGCAAGCAAAGTGGGCTTAACCATGGAGGAAACTTTGTAGTTAAGCGCACTTGAGTTGGGGTAGTATTGGGATGGATGACCACTCGGGAAATCCCAGTGCTTCACCTCTATGAGCATCATCTAGATGCAATGAGTGCTAAGAGTTCTATTCATTCTCATGAGAGATGGGTTCTTGTGAACCACTAATGAAACATGGTCAATGAGTTTGACTCAAAAACTACTCAGTTGAATCCTGATAGAAATATCACAATTTGACTTGCTGTGGAAAATATCTCCAACTTATCAATTGATGAGCTTAAGGGGCTTTATAATAAATGGTACATAAGGCAGAACACTTGCTGAAGGTTTTGCAAATGGGGTTGCAAGCAAAGTGGGCTTAACCATGGAGGAAACTCTATAGTTAAGAGCGCTTGAGCTGGAGTAGTACTGGGATGGGTGAACTCTCGGGAAGTCTTGGTGCTTCACCTTTGTGAGCATAAGCTAGATGTAATGAGTGCTAAGTGTTCCATTCATTCTCATGAGAGATGGGTTTTTGTGCTACTCATGAAACATGGGTCAATGAGTTTGACTTAAAAACTACATAGTTGAATCTTGATAGCAATATCGCAAATTGACTTGCTGTGGAAAATATCTCCTTATCAATTGATGAGCTTAAGGGGATTTATAATGAATGGTTCATAAGGCACAACACTTGCTGAAGGTTTTGCAAATGGGGTTGCAAGCAAAGTGGGCTTAACCATGGAGGAAACTCTGTAGTTAAGTGTGCTTGAGTTGGAGTAGTATTGGAATGGGTGACCTCTCAAGAAGTCTCGGTGCTCCACCTTTGTGAGCATCACCTAGAGGCAATGAGTACTAAGCGTTCTATTTATTCTCATGAGAGATGGGTTCTTGTGAACCGCTACTCATGAAACATGGCTCAAGGATTTTGACTCAAAAACTACACAGTTGAATCCCGATAGAAATATCACAATTTGACTTGTTGTGGAAAATATCTCCTACTTATCAATTGAAATAAAATTTTGACAATGCCAAGATGATCCTGAAGACTTTCAGAGGCAATTAGGTGATTTTCCAAAAATAGAAAACTTCTCCAAACAATTTGGAGAGCACCTAGAAGGTTGGAAATCAACTCTGAAAGCATCAAGAGGCTCCGCATAACCAATTGAACTTATTGCCATGAACAAGAACTCGACAAAACTGAACTTGTGCTGTCCAAGAACTTTGGTGTTCTCCCTTATTCACCAATTGGCCTGTTGGAGAATTCAAAAAAAAGTTCTAATTGTTCACAATCAGATTATGCTTGAGAAGGGAACATTACATATCTCTATGGTGAAAAAATCAAAGTCAATCAGAAAGTTTCTATTTTACCATTCAAAATAGGTGATTGCTTCCATTTGAAATGTTAGTTGACAATCCCTAAATTACATTCTTGCAGTAAAATAAAAATAAGAGGATATCAGGGGAACAAGATATGTGTACACACATAGACACAGACACATAAAGATATGTACACACACACACGTGAACAAAATATTATCAAGCAGGAATGACAAACATCAAGTATATGCTATACAGCAGAACTAGCAGAAAGTGGATACAGCATACCATTAATAGCTGACCAGATTTTTAAATCTTGTTTTGTAGCACTGTACTCAATGAAATGGATGAATCATAAAATAGAATCATTTTGTATCTAAGACATATGTGGTAAAGTAATGAAATAAAAGTGTTCGTGCAGACAATCTGTATGTCTGTAAACAGTCGCAAGACCCTAACTATTGATTGAAATTTGTTTTATTTGGTTGTTGTTGCAAACTCTTTTTGTTTATAGACTAGTTAGAATTGTGATACTTTCTCTTTGAACGATTTACAGGTGGAAGGAACTCCTGTAACCGTGGGTGTTGGGAGTGTTATGTCAGAAAGAGGCTATTCATTATTGCTTTCACCACTAGCAGCTGGTTTGATTTGGGAGTCTCTTCTGAAGTTTGGAGCGATTCCCATGGGGATGCTTGGCTGGGAACGATTGAGAGTTCTTATAGGTATTTTCTAAGTTGTAGACCATGTTTATTTTATTTTAAACTTGTTCAACAGGCTGCTTCTTGCATTTGGTTTGGATGTACATGCTCTGTAATTATACACGTGCCTCCATGTAAAAATTGGTACTTGTCAGCATGTGGAGCAGCAAATTCACTTGTCAAGATCAGATAAGAGCATCAAAAGATTATCATTTTCAACCATTATCATTCTCTTTTACTTACCATTTATTGTACATATCAGAGTTGAAGGAAAAGAGAGTCACTTCCAGAGACCAAGAAACCTGAAGCCTGAAGTTATGCAGTGACTTCAAACAATAAGAAGCATTACAATGGTGGATGTCAAAATTTTTTTTATTTTTCACCATTTGTGTATTTTATATACAGAATTGTTGCAATATGTAAATAAGCAAGTGATTATACTTTATAGTACAGGAGATTTTGTTCCAGAATCATTCATTTGTTGTAGAATGCACATAGATGATAATAAACTCATGTATAGGACTAATTTATACACCATTAAGAGTTGATATTATGGCCTTTCGGCAAATATATCATGCTTTGGATAAAGATATTTTCAATATATAAATAATAATATTAAATATGAGAGATATTTAATATTTATTGTTTATTAGAAAATCGAATTAATTGTCTAACTTAAGTCTGGGCCCAAGGTCGGCCTCCTTAAGGGAAAATATTATATCCAAGTCGGCCTCTTGTGGAGGCAATCCAATTGCATATGTAAGGCAGATTGAACCTTGGGGAGAACACATCAAAAACATAACATGAGTTCTCTCCTTGTGGATTCGACAAGCAGTTTCAAGACAACGAATTGGAGCAGCAACATGTGCAGCAGCAAATTCATGAAGAGTGCGAATTATAACTAGGGCAGAGATCTTGCAGCCCTAGAGGAGCGAACTAGGGCAGAGATCTTATAGTCCTGAAGGAGCGAACTGAGGTAGAGATATTATGCAGCCCTAGAGGAGCGAACTAGGGCAGTATTGTGCAGATCTAGAAGAACAATATGAGGGCCAATATTGCAGCCCTAGATTTGAGAATTATGGATCTAACAGAAGGCCAAAATCAGGGCAGATTGGCGACATATTGAAGGGCAAGATTGAAGATCTCAAGGTTCAGATTTGAAGTTTGATTCAAAGATATAATCCGGGTACTATCTCTCCTTGTTCTTTGTGATTTCTTATCATATCCTGTGCTTAGTTTTGTTAGACCTCTATAGACTGATATATTCCTTGGTGGATTCTGAAATATACTAACATGGTATCAGAGCATTGGTAGAGTAAAAGATCTAATTTCAGATTTAGGAATCTTTGTCTAACTCTTTCAAAACTATGGAACTTCATGGCAACTAGGGTTTGGTCTGAAAATTGTAATGAGGGTTTTGATTTACAATTGGTTGCCTACTATGGAAAACTTATTAGTTATCATTGGCTGGGAAGACATGGGTAGAACTCAAGATTCTTGCATGTTTTGAAATTGTCCTTCCTTATTGATCTAGAGGGAGTAGATCATCTTAAGTTAAAATGCATGGCATGTATGATTCAGAGGGAGTATAATCATGGACTCTAGTGTTAGGATCATAGCTGGTTGGTGTCATATCTAATACCTTGCATATCTAGCTGATTATCTACTATTAGCACAAATGGGATGCGCACTTCACATGGTATTGCAACATACCTTCATATGATGTATGGAAACTTCAACTATTTCACATTGGTATACACATAGTAGTTTTATGCATTTACACTTGGCATATCAATCTTATAGTATTGATTCATTGGTTATAATATACCTTGGCATGTATGTGTGGAATTATCTGTAGAGAATATGATTCTTCATTAATAGCTGATTGGATCAACTATTTGGAATGCTGATTGACAGCATACCTTGCCTTGGCATATGTTATCTTTTATGTTGTCATAAAGGGACATTCACTGCAGATTGCTAGCTTTTTGATGTATAGGCTCATACATTGGCTTTGGCTGTATATTGGCATATATTTTACTTTGGTTGTCTTCTATTTATTGGTTGACCTCCTAGTGCACATTATCTTCTCTTAAGGCATATTTTCAGATTTCCCTTTAGTTATTGGTTAGATCCAAGGAACATACCTTGAGAGGGAGTTTTGATCTTGTTAGAGGGAGAAGATATTAGAATGTTTCTAATATTTTCTAGTTTCTTCATGCTCTATCCTCGTACAATCTTTTTTTAGATAGTTTCTATTCTTTGTAGTTTCCGTTTTGTATATATGAGCTTGTTAGCTCTTTTGTATATTCATTCAATCAATAAAACAATCTGTTCATAATAATTGTTTTATGGTATCAGAGCTAGGATAAATATTAATTTCGAAAACATTATAATTTTCGAAATTATCTTCTCAACATTGTTTGTGTGTTCATGATCTCCCGTGATCACATTCGCGACTTGTCCGTGGCATTCGCGACCTGTCCGTGGATCATCATCTGCAACGAACACCTTCATTCACGTCCGTGAGCTTTGCAACGTCCACATCTGCGATCGCGACCTCTGCAACGTCCACGACCTGCCTGAGACTCGAATTGGTGCTCGGTTTCTTTGTCTTCAGTCTTCTTCGGATGCGACCTATAGTGTCTTCCTTGCTGGCGCGGCTTGAACTCTTTGAATCTTCTCTACATTCAAACTTCGTGGATCCTGTTTGTGGTTTCTTATAACCAGAGCCAGTTTTTCGCGAAAACCCTAATTTTTGGGACTAGAAAATTTTTTCGAATACATTTTCGTGGTGGGTTTTTCGAGATCCTATATGGGTCTTTGTTAAATTTTTTTGGGTATCTCGTTTTCCGTGTCAATTTTCGAGCTAGTGGATTTGACTTTTGACCTCAAATTCTTTCTAGGTTTTTTGTTAGCTTTTTTGGGTACTTGTTTTTTTCTGGGTCAGCTAGAAATTTGTTTTGGAATCCGTGCCTATTAAATTCCATTCTTGAAGATTGTTTTTGATGGCGTCTTTGACCAACCTAATGCTAGAAAATAGTCAACGGTTTAATGACAACAATTATAACACCTGGAAGCAGTGAATGTTGACCATCTTCGAGTACTGTCGTTTGGATGCGCTTGTTCTAGGCATAGAGACCCGTCCGACCTCCGTTCAAGAAGATTAGGATAAATTCGATGATTGGAATTGAGAAGCTGTTATGCTTCTCAAGCTCTCTGTCACAGATGATTAGTTGCTTCAGATTCCCTCTGGCAAGTCTGTTGCAGACATTTGGAAATATTTGAAGGAGTTGCATGAGACATCCGACAAGAGTCGCGCATTCTTTCTGAAGAATCAGTTGTTCTCCATTATGATGGATGAACGAATGTCCTTACAGGAACATCTCACGAAGATTAAGGACATTTGTGGTCAGCTTGAAGCCATCGGTTGGAAGATGGAGGAAGAAGATATGGTAGTTATTACACTGAAATGTCTACCAACATCTTATGAGCATTTCATAGAGACTCAACATTACCTCAACTAATGTTAATCTGAAATTCCCAGAGTTGTGCACTAAACTCTTACAGCAGGATTGTTGGAAGTAGCAATTTGGTAACCGTACTTCCTCATCCTCGTCAGAACAAGCCTTTGCAACAAAATTTCAGTCTTCTTAGTCATCACAACAGGGCAGTTCGCATCAATTCTCAGGTAGTTATCAACAAAAGAGTGTTCAGTGTCATTAATGTCATAACTATGGTCACATGAAGAAAGATTGCCGTCAGCGACTCGCTTCCGAACAAAAGAAGCTGGGAGGGTCAAATCAACAGGCAAATGTTGCTAAACATTCTGAGCAAAAGGAATCTGCTTTCTATGTGTTTATGGCTAAAAGCCCTTCTAATTTAGCCCGGTCATCTGCTTGGTATATCGACTTTGGTGCTTCACGTCATTTTTCTCATCAGTGTGACTAGTTTACAGACTTCCATTCCTACAGTGATTCAGTTGTGTTTGGTGGAGGAGAGGAGTTCAAAATTATTGGCAGAGGAAATGTTTAGATACAGTCTGGTGGGTGTCAGCTCATCTTTCTCAATGTATGCTACATTCTTGGTATGGCTCTCAATCTACTCTCTGTGAGTCAGATCATGAGAAATTCTCCTCAGTTAGATGTGGTGTTCAGTGTCCATAAATGTTCTATTATTGATCGAGCAACTTGTCTTACTGTTGCTTCTGGTCTAGAGGATCATGGCCTATATCGACTTATTGACACTAGTGATTCTCCTGAAATAGCTATGGCAGCCCATGATTTATCCCTCAGTACCTTGTGGCATCAGCAATAGGACACATCAACATCCAGTATCTGTCTCAGCTGTCTCAGGAGGAACTTGTTTCTGGCCTACCTCCGATTCAGACGTAGCATTTTGGAGTATGTGACGCTTGTCAAGCTGGCAAACAACATCGGACTCCCTTTAAAGATGGCGTCTCTTGGCGTGCATCTCAGGTACTTCAATTACTTCATGCTGATATTTGTGGTCCTATGAATACATCTTCAATTATTGGTTGCAAATATTTTTTGCTTATTGTTGATGATTTTAGTAGAAAGATGTGGGTGTACTTTCTTAAACAAAAATCAGATGCTTTTAGTACATTCAGAAGTTTAAGTCGTTGGTTGAAAATGAGTGTGGTTGCAGTATCATTTCTCTTAGAACAAATAATGGAGGAGAATTTTGTTCTATTGCATTCTCCAGTTTTTGTGCTGAACATGGCATCAAATGCCAATTCACCACACCTTACACTCAGCAAAATAGTGTTGTTGAGCGTCACAATCGTACGATTGTTGAAATGGCTCGTTCTATGTTACAAAATAGGAGTGTTCCTAATAAGTATTGGGCAGAAGCAATGTTTACTGCTATTTACCTTCTCAATTGTTCCCCTACTCAGGCTGTCAAGAACAAAACTCCAGAAGAGTTGTGGTCTAGTCGTAAGCCCAAGATCAGCCCCCTGAAGATTTTTGGCTCTCTTGCCTATGTTTGGATTCGTGATGCTAAACGTTCCAAATTAGATTCCAAGAGTCAGAGACTCATGATGACAGGGTACAGTGACAACCATAAGGCCTACCGATTGATAGATATCGACACTGATCGTCTTATCTTTAGTCGTGATGTTGTTTTTGATGAAACTCGAGGACCTTTTCTGTCTTCTTCTGAGCAGTGTTCTGAGGAACAACCTCATAGTGTTCCTCTTCCTTTAGCACCACCTGATGGGAGGGATGATACAGATAATGCTCGCCCTGGGGCACCTGATTCTTTTGAGGGCCTTGACCATCATCCTCTTCTTGTTATTGCTCCTGAACCTCCTCCAACTCCTCCAAAGATTGGCTCATCTACTCTCCAGCCCAACTGGTGGGTTAAAACTATTAGTGATCTTAGGGATGATGAGCTCATTGAAGGAAGACTTTCTAGAAATAAGAGCAAATAGCACCCTATAGTTAATTTTGCTCTTATGCCTAACATTCATAGTGTTTATGACCCCCAGACTTATTCTGAGGCTAAAGGTATCGCTGAGTGGGAACAGGCGATGGAAGCTGAATTTCAAAGTATTCAGAAAAATCACACTTGGGTCGTTTCTGATCTTCCTGCAGGGAAGAAACCCGTTAGCTGTAAATGGGTATACAAGGTTAAATACAAAGCTGATGGAACCTTAGACAAGTATAAGGTTCGTCTTGTTGCTCAAGGGTTCTCACAAAGGGAAGGTATTGACTATGATGAGACCTTTGCTCCCACAGCCAAAATGAGCACCGTTGACTGTTTTCTAGCATCAGGTTGGTCAAAGATGCCATCAGAAACAATCTTCAAGAATAGAATTTAATAGGCACGGATTCCAAGACAAATTTCTGGCTGACCCAAAAAAAACAAGTACCCAGAAAAGATGACAAAAAATCCAAAAGGAATTTGAGGTCAAAAGTCAAAACCATTGGCTCAAAAATTGAGGCACAGAAAATGAGGTACCCAGAAAATTTTAACAAAGACCTAGATAGGATGTCGAAAAACCCACCACGAAAATGTATTCGAAAAATTTTTCCGGTCTCGAAAATTAGGTTTTTCGTGAAAAACCGGCTCTGGTTATAAGAAACCACAAATAGGAGCCATGAAGTTTGAATGCATTATTGTCATTACATACGTCAGCTAGTTGAAGACAAATCTATTCAGTTGCTGTAATGTCCCTGTTTTTCAGACTTCAGGATTAGCTTGATTTGGTGACCCTCGCAAGCTAATCGGGTGTTCAGAGGGGGTCAGATTGTGGAGCCAGCGTTGGGATTCCATTCTGGAGATTCAGATTATCAGTTCTGCTCTTCGTTCGGGTCATTTTGGCCAACTTACTATTTTTAGTAAGTGGGGTATCTGGTATGGCCAAGATTGGTAGGGTGTCTACACGGAGCGACAGACCTCTCAGGATTGATGTTTTAGAGAATTTCCAATTTGTGTGACTTACTATTTTTAGTAAGTCTATTTTTAGCAGTGGCTATTTCTAGCAGGGCAGTATCTATTCTCGGCTGGGCAGTTGGTCCTGGTGCTTTGTTAGAAGTTCGATGATTGCAGTCAGACGATTTAGTGGCTTTTATTTTAAAGGTGTTATTAAATTAAATTATATTGATTTAATTTAATAACTCATGACTTTATAATATTATATTATAAAGTGGGAGTATTTAATGAAGCCAATTAAGGGAAATATTAAAAAAGTGCTTTTTCAAAAAAGCTATATATTTTGCTCGAAAAAGCACTTTCATTCATTCATTATGCAATCATTATTTATTGAAGTTTGGGAATTGCCCTGGCTAGGGTTTCGAGGACTGATTCCTCTTTCTCGTGATTTGAGCCATTGCCTGTAATGGTGAATTTCACATGCTGAGTATTTCTGTGATTCTTGATTCGATGCTGAGGTATATCGGATTCGAGGTTTGATTCTGAAGCTGGTTATTGTTATTGAATTGTTTGCTGGGAACAATTCGATTTGAATTTAAATAATACTAGACATTGCAATTAAAAGTCTGATTATTAGAGGTTGATGGCACAAATTCGGGAGTTTGGTTGTGTATCAAGCAATAAGTTCGAAACTGAATTATTAATTGCTGGTGTTGATCGAATTTATTGAAGATAGTTGAATTTCTCCTTCATCGAAATTCTAGGAAGTCACAGCTTACACAGGTTAGAGTTATCTCATTAATGCAAGAGCTGCGTGAGTTAAAAGGATGGCACGTTAGCAATAATATGTTGCCAGCAGGTGTCCAATGGCTGCGTAATCTCATTGGCACTGTTGTTACATTATATTGGCCATTGCGATTGGTAGTTGGAATTCCTCTATGCACGTGCTGGGCTGTTTAGATTCCCAGTGGCAGCGTTAATGGTTATTCAGGGATCTGAAATTGTTATCACTTCACTTTCAAACTGGAACGCTGCATATTCTTGTGGGTTGCTGCATTTATCAATTGAGGTGGCGGATTCATTGCTTCTTAGTGCCAATGTCAATACTTGCTGGACATGGCTTATAAACAAAGGGTGGCGGCTTAATGTATGCAGTATATTAGAAATTTGCAGAAGTTCAGGTGCCAATAGATGTGTTTTGTAAATTTGCTGTTATATTTCTTAGAGGAATAAGATGAACATTAGTTGCTGGTAATGAGTTTCAATAGTATTCTCAATATGCTTGGAATAGATGTAAATCGGTTGGATTTATTTTCAGAATTAATTATTGCAAATTATAATTGGAAGTTAGTTGGTTTATTTTAATTTCCTTCAATATTTGGGAAGAGAGCTTTGTCAAGGTTTTTTCACACTTAGATGCAATTATTAAACAATAAACATTGAAAATTCAAGAAGAGCCATTTTCGGTTCTTGACAGTGGTATTAGAGCTCTGATCTTGCCATCCTGTGGAGTTTGGTTACATTTTTTATGAAGTTATTTTTAAAGTGATCAGCACTTCTATTTCCTAGCTATGGATAGATACAGGAGATCTAGTTCAGCAAGTTGTCATAGCAGTAAGGGAAAAAGAACAAAATTAGATGCTTTGGTTGAAAGCGTTGAGAGATTGAGATTGCATTAGCAGAGACTAGCAGAGAGTTTGTTGGATCCAGCTACAGTAGATAGGGCAGCGAGATATCTGACCTCTGCCTTTAGAAGGCCGACATCTAGTTCGCAGGGGAGAAGGCTTGAGTTTTCTCCAACAGTTGATCGTGATGCTGATGTACCTTCATCTAGTTCAACACCTGCTATTTCCATTCGCAGTGCTGATGATAGATTTATTGCACCGGATTCAGTGGATGTTTCAGTGCCACTGGAGGACAGCAGTGTTGAGCATCACCTGGTTGAGGCTCTCAAAGAAGTCACTATGGATTGTACAGAGGCAGCTGAAGTTGTAGTCATCTCTGAGTGTTCAGATTCTTCTGTGGAGGGAGTTGTCATTGGAGATGTTTATGTCAGCTATAGTAGTGTTGCTCCAGTTCAGGAGGCAGTTGCTTCCTCAGATAGGCCCGAGGCTTGTATGGAGTCTCCTAGTGATGTAGTTGGTGATCAGGGTATTCCAGTGGGGTCACTTGATTTCAGTTCGGGCTCTAGCATTGTTGGTGCACAGCTTGACGATGAGTCGTGCGCAGAGACTCGTGTCCGCAGATGAGATTCCAGCAGGTGATGTGAGAGTTGACAGTATAGACATATTTGAGGACACTTTTGAGGATGCTATGAGTTGCATTGGTGACGACCCCCCTTGTATGTTGTTGGGTGACGCCTGCGAGGAGAGTTTGAGCTCTGACAGTTCAGAGATTTATGATGGCAGTCGTAGTATGGGATCAGTACAGGAGACAATGGTCTTTTCCTGTGCTGAGGATGTGAGCATGGAGCTTTCTAGTGATGACATTCAGGATGGGAGTGTTGTAGATGATTTGGCAGATGTAATTCCATGCTACAGTATAGTCTATCCACAAGTCGACATTGAGTTGTGTACGTGGCCAGAGTTAGTAGAGGAGATGCAGTTAGAGGATGTGTACACTAGCATTGCAGATATTTCCGATGTTGAGAACGAGGATGATGAGTGTTGTAGTATT
Source organism: Chamaecyparis obtusa (assembly GCA_027943335.1). Classification (NCBI taxonomy): domain Eukaryota; kingdom Viridiplantae; phylum Streptophyta; class Pinopsida; order Cupressales; family Cupressaceae; genus Chamaecyparis; species Chamaecyparis obtusa. The sequence goes on from BSBK01005688.1 coordinate 362,009, forward strand.
TTTGGTTTTCTATATCTGACTTTGGGCGTAGATTCAACGTTGTCATTTGGTGGAGATGGGTTCCATGATTCTGTGTTACCGGGACCCACAGAAGAGGACAAGGAAGTTTTCGAGTGGTAGGAGTTTGTTACAGCCAGGGCTTCCATGTCTAGAGAGAGGGTTACTCCGTCAGTGACTCATGAGGATGTGTCTCAGGATCTGGATTATCAGATGGTTGCAGAGGACGAGGTAGCTGGAGATTGTGTTGAGTCAGATTCAGCAGCAGCTTCCTTGGGGTTAGATGAGGACATGTTCGATACCTGTACTCAGAGTGTAGAGGTGTACTTAGATGTAAGTACACAGAGAGATGGTGATCTTGAGGGGAGTTTGTTGTATATAGCTTCCTCTCATAGTGTGGACAGTGCATTTGACGTTGTACATAGGAGGCCTGTTGTGCAAAGTCATCATGTGACCAGCCAGTTGCGAGTTGATGAGAGGGATATTTCTTCTACTCTCGAGCATTTTGATGCCGCTCGTTAGTTGCTGGCTATTTATGGTTGGAGTACTCCTATGACAGATGAGTCCAGCAGTGGTTACCTTTCATTGACAGAGATTCACTCCTTGCGTAAGGCTGTCAAAATTTTGAGACAGAACTATTTACAGATGGTAGCCGACAGAGATCACCTAGTGGAGTGGGGGAGTATAGCTTATGAGGCACTGTTGGATAGAGAGGATGAGGTGTGTGAGCTTACTCGGGAGCTCACGATGACTTCAGAGGTATTAGAGAGCACTCAGTTGGCTCTCCAGGAGTCACAGGCTCAGTTAGTTGAGGTGATTGTGGAACTGGAGCATCTTCAGTCTACTCCATCACCAGATCCAGTACAGTTACATATTATGGTGTTTGAAGATTTGATGATGTCCACAGTTGGGGTAGTCGGATGTGATAGCAGTGGGGATACATCCGCCCTTGATTTCAGCATTGGAGATGCAGATTTACTTCCATTGGATACTTGTGCAGTTGAGTTAGACACTGCAGTAGAGAGTTGTAGTGTGCCGGACTTTGGGATGGATACTATGGTTGGTAGCAGTATGTCAGGTGTTACAGAACAGGACGTTGTAGGCAGTGAAGTGGACCAGTCAGCATTTAGTGTTCCTGTTCATGACACTACTCCCTTGATTGCTCAGCAGGGAGGCAGGGTATCACCTGAGTCGGTGGTTAGTGATTGCATAGCTGGTGAGGATAGGCAGTTGACTACGTCACAGTCACACGATGACCAGTTATGGTTCCGAGGGGAGCAGTTGGATGCTAGTTCCTATAGATTTTACTACCCGGAGTCATTCTTGGATCACCTTCTTGAGAGTTCAGAATTTCGTGAGGGATCTTACCGAGCTTCTGAGGGTGTTCTCATCTAGGGTACAAGCGCGATCCAGTGTTTGGTGAGAGATTATAGGTACTTTGACTACGATGCTCCCTCACAGAGAGTTTGAGGTTGGGTTTGCTGAGAGGGTCACCCAGGACCCTAACTAGCCTGCAGTTATACGAAGTCAAAGATTGGAGCCATCTCCGGATTCTCGGTTTGGCCATGATGAGCGGTTGACAGAGATCGGGGTTTCTTACTAGCATTTCACAGTGGGGTATGCTCATCACTTTTCTTTTGACCCTCGGGTGGAAGATTTGTTTTTACGCAGGGGTAAGTTGGCTCCGGTATCCTACCATCCATTGTGGGATGGATTGGCACCATCGTTTGTAGATGGTTTTGGCAGTTGCAAGTTAGATTACTTGCAGTTTCCACACACTCAGGACTGCTTATCAGGTGACAGAGTTGTTAACAGTGATCCAGGCACATTTGATCACTGTTGTTTTCTTAGTGCAGTTGGGTGTGAGTACTGGATTGACAGGGACTCAGATTTTGACAGAGTTGTTATTGCAGATGGGTTGAGTTCCGTTGGGTTGTTTTCAGTATCAGCATCTACAGTTGGTTTACAGCTGTTGTTTTCAGCGGTGGGTGTTTTGCTGATGTTGGTTTTTTCTTTACAAGGGTTTAGTGCAGATTGTGATATTACCTGTGACCATCCGTGGGATCCGGGTGGATTGTGATGCTGCTTGTTTTTCCTGATTGCTTGAGGATAAGCAATCTTGGGAAGGGAGAATTGTAATGTCCCCGTTTTTCAGACTTCGGGATTAGCTTGATTTGGCGACCCTCGCAAGCTAATTGGGTGTTCAAAGGGGGTCAGATTGTGGAGCCAGCATTGGGATTCCATTCTGGAGATTCAGATTATCAGTTCTGCTCTTCGTTCGGGTCATTTTGGCCAACTTACTATTTTTAGTAAGTGGGGTATCTGGTATGGCCAGGATTGGCAGGGTGTCTGCACGGAGCGACAGACCTCTCAAGATTGATGTTTCAAAGAATTCCCAGTTTGTGTGACTTACTATTTTTAGTAAGTCTATTTTTAGCAATGGCTATTTCTGGCAGGGTAGTATCTATTCTCGGCTGGGCAGTTGGTCCTGGTGCTTTGTCAGAAGTTTGATGATTGCAGTCAGACGGCTCAGTGACTTTTATTTTAAAGGTGTTATTAAATTAAATTATATTGATTTAATTTAATAACTGATGACTTTATAATATTATATTATAAAGTGGGAGTATTTAATGAAGCCAATTAAGGGAAATATTAAAAAAGTGCTTTTTCAAAAAAGCTATATATTTTGCTCGAAAAAGCACTTTCATTCATTCATTATGCAATCATTATTTATTAAAGTTTGGGAATTGCCCTGGCTCGGGTTTTGAGGACTAATTCCTCTTTCTTGTGATTTGAGCCATTGCTTGTAATGGTGAATTTCACATGCTGAGTATTTCTGTGATTCTTGATTCGATGCTGAGGTATATCGGATTCGAGGTTTGATTCTGAAGCTGGTTATTGTTATTGAATTGTTTGCTGGGAACAATTCGATTTGAATTTAAATAATATTGGACATTGCAATTAAAAGTGTGATTATTAGAGGTTGACGGCACAAATTCGGGAGTTTGGTTGTGTATCAAGCAATAAGTTCGAAACTGAATTATTAATTGCTGGTGTTGATCAAATTTATTGAAGATAGTTGAATTTCTCCTTCATCGAAATTCTAGGAAGTCACAGCTTACATAGGTTAGAGTTATCTCATTAATGCAAGAGCTGCATAGTTAAAAGGATGGCACGTTAGCAGTAATATGTTACCAGCAGGTGTCCAATGGCTGCGTAATCTCATTGGCACTGTTGTCACATTATATTGGCCATTGTGATTGGTAGTTGGAATTCCTCTATGCACGTGCTGGGCTGTTTAGATTCCCAGTGGCAGCGTTAATGGTCATTCAGGGATCTGAAATTGTTATCACTTCACTTTCAAACTGGAACGCTGCATATTCTTGTGGGTTGCTGCATTTATCAATTGAGGTGGCGGATTCATTGCTTCTTAGTGCCAATGTCAATACTTGCTGGACGTGGCTTATAAACAAAGGGTGGCGGCTTAATGTATGCAGTATATTAGAAATTTGCAAAAGTTCAGGTGCCAATAGATGTGTTTTGTAAATTTGCTGTTGTTATATTTCTTAGAGGAATAAGATGAACATTAGTTGCTGGTAATGATTTTCAGTAGTATTCTCAATATGCTTGGAATAGATGTAAATCGGTTGGATTTATTTTCAGAATTAATTATTGCAAATTATAATTGGAAGTTAGTTGGTTTATTTTAATTTCCTTCAATATTTGGGAAGAGAGCTTTGTCAAGGTTTTCTCACACTTAGATGCAATTATTAAACAATAAACATTGAAAATTCAAGAAGAGCCATTTCCGGTTCTTCACAGCTGCTTACCTTGAGAGGGAGTTTTGATCTTGTTAGAGGGAGAAGATAGGATTATCCAAAAGGAGCAGGTCACCTTCGTATGACTTAATTATGGGTATGAGGTTTAAGAGGGAGTTCATTTATGGGCTCACTTAATTTTGTGTTATGAACCCCTTCCTTATGTCATGCTGATTACTTGCTGTGGAAGCATACCTTGTATTGTTCTTGTATGCATGGATGCATACTTTACCTTAGTATATGTTTTACTTATGTATGGGATCATACACAACTGATTAGCAACATATTTTCTGCTATGCATAAGGAGCATACATTACATTATGAACAGTTACACTGATACATGTTATACGTTACGCTGTTATGAAAATACACAGCTGATTGTTAGTATAACTGATTAACTGTTTTCTTTACTGATGCATGGGTGCATACGTTATTGGTTAATGAATGTTGGAACACACTAGCATATGTTGTGTATGTTACATTCTACAATTGGCATATTTTTTGGGAACATACATTATGATACTTAGAGATAATGTTGTTGTATGCATGGGAGCATACATTAGATGGACATATGTTATCCTTTATATATGCTCTGCTATTGATCATACATATGTATGGGAACATTTCTTTATAGAAGGAACTATATTGCATCTTGTTGTGATCACATTGCACCTGGTTACATGTTGGACAAACTTGGTTACTCTTATGTGGTGAGACTTATGTGATTACTCTTATGCTTATGAATTATGCTTGTTCTATGAGAGAACTGCATTTGGATATTGGTTATTACATTTGGCTACTTATTATGATTGTATGGAGCATACGTCATTTGTATACTTTAGTGGATTATTGTGTATGAATGGATCATACTTCCTTTTATAGCTGAGTCTATATTTACTAATTATAGCTGAGACTATATTACATGTGGTTCTATGTGTGAACACATTTTTTCTTTACATTGAACTTGAATCTTATGATCATATTGGTTACTCTTATACTTATGTGAATTCATGAGAATGAGATTTTGATTATGAGATACATTTGGTTGTGTCTGATTTATTTACATCTATGCATGTGGCTAAGTTGTTTCTTATGAATTGGATACTTAGAGAATATCATGGACTTGATATTCTTCTCATGGATCAGGTATCCATTGTTGAGCATATGGTGACATCATGGACTTGATGTCGGGAGACCATTACTCCGAACCTTTGGTGAATATCATGGACTTGATATTCGTTAGGCCAATGCTCGAGGATATCATGGATTTGATATCTCTTGGATCGGGGATCCATTTTTTAGCATATGGTGGACATCATGGACTTGATGTCTGGAGGCCATTGCTCCGAGCACTTGGTCAATATCATGGACTTGATATTCGTTAGACCAATGCTCGAGGATATCATGGATTTGATATCTTGTGGATCAGGGATCCACATCTGAGTAATTGGTGGACATCATGGACTTGATGTCGATCGGCCATTACTTCGAGCACTTGGTGAATATCATGGACTTGATATTCGTTAGACCAATTCTCTTAACATCATGGACTTGATATTCGTTAGACCAATGCTCTTAACATCATGGACTTGATATTCGTTAGACCAATGCTCTTAACATCATGGACTTGATGTTGGTTTGATGTCATAGACTTGACATTTCTTGAGTCTTGGTGACTCATGGATTTAGTTATCCACAAGTTGGATGGTATACATTATGGACTTGATGATACCATGAATATCATGGACTTGATATTCTATTGGCTGAGTCAAGAGGACTCGTGGATCTAGTTATCCACAAATTGGATAGAAACATCATGAATTTGATGATAACTTGTGTTCGAAAAGTATCATGGACTTGATACTACCTTGAATATCATGGACTTGATATTCAAAAGAGTCAAGGTGACTAGTGGATTTAGGAAATTCACAAATTGATTGGAAATTTGATATCATGGACTTGATATCACTTATGGTTAATAAGCATCATGGACTTGATGTTATATGAATATGAGATGTATGGTTTATGAAGAACAGTTGTGTTCTCATTATATCTTGTAGATAGAGATCTATTATCATAGATGAGAAATCTATGGCATCATTGGATAAGGAATCCATTTTTTGTTTTTAGTCTCGGAGACTCGTGGATTTAGAAAATCCACATTCGATTGGTAAACATCTTGTGATTTGATGTTACCATGATTTTCATATGGATATGAAATCTATGGTTGGAAATGATAATGAACATGTGTGTTCTTATCAAAATTGGTAGAATGGAGATCTACCTTCATAGATGAGAGATCTATGAAATCCATTTTGGTTATGTTTTTGTGATAAAGAATCCATGAGTGGATCTTTGCCTAAGTCCAAGAGGGAGTGTTGATATTATGGCCTTTCGGCAAATATATCATGCTTTGGATAAAGATACTTTCGATATATAAATAATAATATTAAATATGAGAGATATTTAATATTTATTGTTTATTAGAAAATCGAATTAATTGTCTAACTTAAGTCTGGGCCCAAGGTCGGCTTCCTTAAGGGAAAATATTATATCCAAGTCGGCCTCTTGTGGAGGCAATCCAATTGCATATATAAGGCAGATCGAACCTTGGGGAGAAAACATAAAAAACATAACATGAGTTCTCTCCTTGTGGATTTGACAAGCAGTTTCAAGATAGCGAATTGGAGCAGCAGCATGTGCAGCAGCAAATTCATGAAGAGTGTGAATTATAACTAGGGCAGAGATCTTGCAGCCCTAGAGGAGCGAACTAGGGCAGTATTGTGCAGATCTAGAAGAACAATATGAGGGCCAATATTGCAGCCCTAGATCTGAGAATTATGGATCTAATAGAAGGCCAAAATTAGGGCAGATTGGCGACATATTGAAGGGCAAGATTGAAGATCTCAAGGTTCAGATTTGAAGTCTGATTCAGAGATAGAATCCGGGTACTATCTGTTAATGATTATAGCTTCTGTCAGATAAATTATATATAATATGATATATATATGAATGAGATATTAATATTATGAGATTAGATTAAATAGATGAAAATATATATATATATATATTTATATATATTCATAATTGAGAAAATTAATATAATCTCATATTATTAATATAATTATCAAATTATACCTATCATTATTTGATATTAATATCGGTCAAATGACTGTCACCGATTAGTATCGGGTTAGTGACACAGTCATCATTCACCACCGATTATATGCATCGGTTTAATGCTGCTTGAGTATTGGTTAGATGAACTGATTATCATCGCATATTAAGGATTGGTTTGTTACCGTGGAGACATGTTAATGGAGAGACATGTCTCCACACGTGGAGACATGTCTATCCATTAACATGTCCCCGTATATATATAAAGTCAGTTATGATCGAATAAACATAGAACAGACACCCAGCGAATATATTCTGTGAAATCTCAATTCAATGAGATACGATGAACAGACTATGATATATGCAGCAATCGGCGATACAGCAATATACAGAGTTACAATATATCTGCAATATACGGAGAAGCACATACAGAGAATTGAAGTTGGACATACACTACAAATCTGCAGAATATAATTAATATAATATATTTAGATATATCTGTAGATATATCTGCAAGATATCTATATAATATAATTAGATATATCTGTTAGTATATCTGTACTAAATATATATATAATGATATGATTATATATCACACATATTGAGTTGAGATAAGAAAAATTTAATAAGCCATACATTCTTGATCCAAAATTTAACATGGTATCAGAGCCAAGTTCCTTCGTTGAAGCCTAATCGCTTGAAGGAAGTTCCGATTAGATTGAAGATCAGATTTTTTGGAAATCTCAGAATGACAAATGGAATGAGACTAGAGGACAGACTTGAAGGTGCCTCTGATTTTGAAACATGGAAACTTCGAATGATGTTGGTATTAAGGAAGAATGACTTGAAGACAATAATAGAGAAATGTTTCTTCTAAATGGAATTCAAGATACCTTATGATTGAGAGAGAGTTCACTATTGAAGGTGAAACACTTCTGAGGTAAACTTGTAATAATTTTGATTATTATGTTAATGTTATTTTATAATTATATGGGCCCTGTGTAAATCATAAGGAAGTGACGACTTCCAAATGATTTATCACTTGTATTTGTTAAAGTTATTGGAAGGTGACGATCTTGCAATAACTTTTCTATTGTGATAGATATTTTTGTGATAATTAAATGAAGCTCATGAGTTGTGGATAGAATCGCCGATAGAGGCAATCCACTTTGAGGCTCATGAGTTGTGGATAGAATCCGCAATAGAGGCAATCCACACAGGAGCTTGTGGATAGAATCGCCGATAGAGGCAATCCACTCTGAAGCTCATGAGTTGTGGATAGAATCGCCGATAAAGGCAATCCACACAGGAGCTTGTGGATAGAATCGCCGATAGAGGCAATCCACTCTGAAGCTCATGAGTTGTAGATAGAATCGCCGATAGAGGCAATCCACACAGGAGCTTGTGGATAGAATCGCCGGTAGAGGCAATCCACCTGGGAACTGTGGATAGAATCACCGATAGAGGCAATCCACCTAGGAACTAACTCTCACAATTTATGAACTTATTGTGAGCTGCATTTTATCTTCCCTAGCTAAGAGGGAGTGTTAATGATTATAGCTTTTGTCAGATAAATTATATATAATATGATATATATATGAATGAGATATTAATATTATGAGATTAGATTAAATAGATGAAAAAATATATATATATTTATATATATTCATAATTGAGAAAATTAATATAATCTCATATTATTAATATAATTATCAAATTATACCTATCATTATTTGATATTAATATCGGTCAAATGACTGTCACCGATTAGTATCGGGTTAATGACACAGTCATCATTCACCACCGATTATATGCATCGGTTTAATGCTGCTTGAGTATCGGTTAGATGAACCGATTATCATCGCATATTAAGGATTGGTTTGTTACCGTGGAGACATGTTAATGGAGAGACATGTCTCCACACGTGGAGACATGTCTATCCATTAACATGTCCCCGTATATATATAAAGTCAGTTATGATCGAATAAACATAGAACAGACACCCAGCGAATATATTCTGTGAAATCTCAATTCAATGAGATACGATGAACAGACTATGATATATGCAGCAATCGGTGATACAGCAATATACAGAGAATTGAAGTTGGACATACACTACAAATCTGCAGAATATAATTAATATAATATATTTAGATATATCTGCAAGATATCTATATAATATAATTAGATATATCTATTAGTATATCTGTACTGAATATATATATAATGATATGATTATATATCACACATATTGAGTTGAGATAAGAAAAATTTAATAAGCCATACATTCTTGATCCAAAATTTAACACTATCTCTCCTTGTTCTTTGCGATTTCTTATCATATCCTGTGCTTAGTTTTGTTAGACCTCTATAGACTGATATATTCCTTGGTAGAATCTGAAATATACTAACATTAAGTAGTTTTCATACCTATGTGGCCATTGAAACAATTCTAGAAAATTGTTTTTAGCATCGCTTGTCCTTCAATTCAAGAAAAAAGAGGCCAAATTTTAAAATCCCCACTAAATGTTTCACCTAAAATTTCCACTATTTATTCTTGAAGAATATTCTACCAATTTTTGTGGGTTTGGAATGGTTGGTGGAGAGTTTGATTGTTTAATTGATTTTAGTTAATGCAATTGTTCCAGTTTAATAACACAGAAATGAACAATTGGAACAAAACAAATAATATCTGAATACAAACAACTGATTTAAAATATGAAGGTAGCTGCATTTACAGGGTAATAGGAATATCATCATTGCCAAATCTGAGATATTTCACGATATTGCAAGATTACAAATATGTAGAGATATTTGATAAGCAAGATATATAACCCTCTGGGCAATGATATATACCCTCCCACACACACCCCGAGAGGGCTGCTATTATATTTGCAAGGAGGGTTACTATATTTGCTTATTCCCTGCTTATTGTAGCAGACTGATTAATTAAGCAGAGGGTATGCGTACTGTTTATTCTAGCAAGCTGATTACTTAGAAGTAGATTAGTTGTGGGGATTTTAGTTCTGGGGAGGATTACTATTGTCGATGGCAATTCTTATATTAGCTTGAACCCCAATGTTCTGCAATGAAGAGGCTTGACTTGAATACATGGTCAATGTCTTTGTTACTTCCAATCTGGAGTAGAGTTTGGGCCATGCACTGCAAAACTACTCATATACTCCCATAATTCCTAGTTGTCTAGAACTGTTAGGAATCTATCACGATTAGCAAGTAATTGTGCCACATCCAATAAAAGGAGGAAGGTCGATTCCAAACTTTAAAATGTTTGTCTTCAATTAACAAAAGTGCCCACGTCTCACACTCCTTATCCTTGCACCATAGACATCACTCAACCCAATTAGCAAATGCGATAGATTTGGCAGCAGGACAAGAAATAAAATGCCCAACATTAAAATTCCATGAACCCTCAAGGCTTCAGCGCATATAGCAATCACAATATTTGTTAGGTACTACTCATGTCCCACCTTCCATAGTTGTGCGACTAACACAGGATAAAATATATCTTTTAAATACCTCCAACGATTTGATTATAGTGGTGGCCCAATATTACTTTAGGTGATTCGGCCCTTACAACTTTAAGTAACAACAAGAGTGGTGTCCAAGATACCGGCTTAAAACAAATTTTCAATTCTTCTTAGATTTGTCTCTGCAAATAGACTTCACAAATTTCATAAAAATCTCAATCGATTAAAACAATGTGAGATCCCTAAATGAAATCTTCAACAAATTGGCTAGGGTAGTATCGTTGGACCACCAAATCTATTTACCCATAGGGTTTCTGTCATAGGGATTTGAGCTTCAAGGGAGCCTTCCAAAATCTACACATTAAGAATATTCAAGTATATCTCAAATGAGTCATAAAATGTTCTTTAGTAACAATCTTGGAAGCTTTTTAAAACACGTTTCATTTTCCCGCACTTTAAATATTTTATTTTACCATGAGGAAATAAAATGACTTTACTAAACTCATCATTAATAAACAACTAAGTCACTTAATGGAGCTTATTAACTTCAATATTACCCATAAAATAAGCTTTGTCAAATAATATTGGATAATTAAATCAATGAATTCCCTTTTCTCGACTTTAGCGTATGATAATTAAATAGGCTAATGAGTCTTGATAGACTACTCTATGGGAAGTGGCATTATATTCCTCCCTTCTTGAAATTTCTTGCCCTCAACAAATTGTAAATTAGGATGCTGAAAAGTTTGTTCTCCCTCTCAAGTGGCATCCTCCACGAGCCAAGTCTTTCCATTTGATAAGACGCTCCTTGATTATTATGCTCCTCAATTATCTTTCCATGACAGTGAAAATCTCATCAGGTATCGAAACCACTCTACCTTCCTCATCCAAAGGCGGTAGCTTTGTTGAAGAAGTAATATACTGCCTTAGTGCCTTCTTAAGGCATGATACATGAAATACATTGTGAATCCTACTATTCTCCTATAGCTCAAGCTCATATACAACTTTTCTCACTCTCCAAACTATCTTGTAGGGGACCATAAAAATAAGGTTTTAGTTTCTTTTGCACCACTTTTCTTCATAGAAGACTGTCTATATGGATGTAAATGTGAGAAAATCAAGTCTTCCATACCAAAGCTATGCTCAACCTTGTGTCTCGTTGCTAATTTTGAGCACTTTGTGGATTATCCTTAAGGGTTTTAAAGATATCCTAATTTCTTGGATCTAGTTCATAGCTTTGGGAGCTGATGCAGAGCAATAAGGCCAATCCACTCCCTTGACCAAATCACTCTACCAATGCCCAATAACCCAACAGGATTACACACTTTTCCTTAAGGATTCTTTACACAAAAGGACCCAAACCAATTCCTAACAACCCAAGACTCTTACAGTACTTTCTAGGGTTTATCTCAACACTTTTCAACTGGTTTCAACCAATTAAAAACATCCACAATTCACTTGGTAACATAAAACTATCAAGACTGGTTCATAGACTAGGCGTTCTCCATTCTAGCCCTTCAAAACTTGCTCACTTCAGTTTTCACCCACTTTTCGCAAAACATTTGGCAAATAAATTGCATATTCAGATACCCATTTGGGCCCTCTACAACATATCAAATGCTTGGACCTAACTCCTTTGGACCAACTGTACAAAAACCAGCAAACAGACCCAAAAATAAGGGCTAATTAGGCCAAATTACAAAGAAAGTACACTCCAAACTTAACTCAAAGACCCCAAACCTGGTACAGTCTCATGAAATGTTCCCAAACCAAGGATTTTCCGACTATTTTGGTCACAGCAACTTTCTATGTATTCATTTTACAAAACCCTCACCAAATAGGGCCTAAAACTAGGGCCTTCTAGAAATCAGACATAAACCCACTTCTAGGGCTCAAACAATGTTCCAACACCTTCACTTGGACATTTCCAATCAGAATCTAACACAAAACTATACCCCCATGTGGACAGTTCACTCAAACCAATACACATGCCTTCATTCCATGTACCCTTCACACACACCTCCTTCAGCAACTTGGGAGATCACCCTATTTCTTCAACTCTCCTGCATTATTCTGTTAGTAGAAGGTATAATACATGTTATAGGTCCATCCCACAAGTTACAGAGGAAGACATAAAGTGGGAAGGCCTTCAAATCATCAAAAACTCACAAATGAAAGGCCCTTCCTTAACGCTGTCTCAGGACAGTCAAGAACAAACACTGAAAACAAATTGAAGAGAGTCTTAAATTAATGTAGGAACTTACTAAAAACAATGTTACATCAATGCCCAAGAGGATCCAACCATTGTTTAATAGAAATCAATCCAAAATTGAATTCTAATGCAAGAAATCTTCTTATTCAATCATAATCTGGTACAGTCTGTACATTCTGTGTATTAGAACTTTTCCTTCCCCCCTATATCTTTTACCAAGGCGTGATACATGACTTATAGACTCATACCAACCTGTCCAAACCGACTGTAACTGCCCATTACATTAACAAATGATAAAATCTCCATTTAGGCCAGCTAGCTGTTATGTTTTGAATTTAAAGTTTGGATATTTCCCTCCAAACGAATTTAAACCTTTCTAATGGTCATAAAGGCAATCAATGGCCTTGAATAGGAAACTTATGATTAAAAACAACTAATATCAAACTCCTATACTCATCAAATACCTTATTTGGCCAATTTGGGCTATTGGACAACATTCTGTTAATAATGGCAATTTTTGCAATATTTGACAACTTGATCCTAGTTATGGCTTTACATGCCTTATTTCATAAGTTTGCACATTAATTGACATCATATGCACCATTTACTCCTATTGACACCTACTCCATCCCTTGGGCTGACATTTATGCCCAATTACATTGTTTGCATCCTATGGTCGTTATTAGGACCATTAGGATTTACATTCACTTTGTTTGCCCGCTAGGGTAAACTTAGTATTGCACAGACATAGTACAGGAAATATAATAAACACAGAATGTATCATAGAATAATAAATACTTTCATTAATCATTCCATACTGGCAAGTACATTTACATCGTAATGATCATACAATCATATCTCCCATGTCCAACCTCCGAGAGAGTATATAAAGTACCCGAAGGGCCACGACCGAAACGTCGTGACGTAACTGTCTAACCTCTCGGTCGCTAACGACCGAGAGTAACATAATACTTTACCAATATAATAACCCGTACATACAATTATCCCGACAACATCATCCCCCCCAAAAAAACAAGTCGTCTCTGACGACTTACAACAACAGGGAGATGAAATACACCACATAGAAGAAGAAAATCACTGAGAAGGGGCAGAGGGGTGTCCCTGAAAAGATGAAGTGCCGCCCTCCCCATCAATGCTGCGTCCAGTAGGTCTTTTCCGTCACATCCCATTCCTCCCATGCCTGCACCAAACTTGTCTCCAAAACATACTATTCAGCTATAGCCTCCGCTAACACCATACTGTCTCCCTATCCAATCTGACCTTGATAGCCACCCGTGCCAACTTCTCTGCTTCCAACTCTTGGGTACGCTGAGCCAAGTGTTGCTCTATTGCCTCCAACTGGGTGGTCAGCTCCTCCCGAGCTCTCTATGCATCCACCAAGACAGTCTCACGTCCAGCCAACACCTACTCCAAGTGCCTCAAAGCGTAGTACCCCTCTTGAAAGACTTGCTCCAGTGCTCTCTTCACCTTTGGCATGCAGACACTCCATGCCTGTAGCAGCTCCGATCTCATCAATAGGTCACACTCTCCAAGGGCTGATAATTGAACTAACTGGGGGTCTAGGGGGCAACGCCCCCAGCGGGGTCGAGGGGCAGCGCCCCCGCGGGGTCCTGGGGCAGAGCCCCAGGCGCGCTCGAGGGGCAGCGCCCCCGCCGCCAAGACCAATTTAGCACTCAAACCCACACATAAGTCTATGGAAGACACCATTTTGTGATTTTCTTCTGATCCCATACTCTTTTCTGTAAAGCGCTTATGTTTTCTTTACTACCTCATTATGCCCTTCCCTTTGGTACCATAAGTTACTCATTTTGAACTGTTTTGATTTGTCGTTTTTTTTTTTTTAATCTTCTCCTCCTTGCTGCCAGTCCTTTCTTGCCGTCAAGAACTAAATTCTTTTGTACTCTTTTTGATTTCCAGACTTATTCCTTGCCGTACGAAATGCTACATTCCTTGGACAGTATTCCAGTTACACCTTTTAGTGCCGTACGCTTGCTCTTGTTTCACCTTCCAACTTTTAATTTGCCAAAGAAGGCCGTACGGTTCAGCTTTTATTACTTGTGAGCTGCTCTTAAAATTGTCGTACATTGTTTTCTATGTATTCTTCCTTCGACCGTACGGTTGTAACTTTGCAATTCATATAGCCTCTGCATGGTCTTCACCTAAATATGAAACCTGCCGTACAGTATCTTTATTAATGAAATGGCCATACGAACATCTCCCTCCTTTTTCTTTCCTCTGTTTGGCCGTATGGTGCCTTTTTTGCTTTGCCTGTGATGTCCGTACCGTTAAATACTCATTCCCTTCAAACTTTGAAAGTTGCCACTTAATACTCATTAAAACTATTACCATACGGTCATTTTTGCTTGACCTATGCCTTCGTCAAATCGCCTTCAAACTTATAAACTTGTCGTACGGTTATCATTTTGGACTTATACTAACCGTACGGTACCTTTTCTAAGCTACCTTCATTTCTCCAAGTTGCCGTACGGCCGTATGGTTTCATAAATATGTCTTCGGCTTTTCTTTTTCAACCTTGCCGTACGGACCCTGTTGCTTGATTGTGCCTTCACTTTTTAAAATCGCCCATGCATACCTCCGTCCGATATTTTATGTTTTCGCCCATACTTTACGTCTTCGTTTAATACTTTTATGTCTTCGTTTATTTTGTATCTTCGTTTAATACTTTGACTTCGAACCTTATGTCTTTGTTTAATACTTTATGTCTTCGTCTTCGGACTTTATGTCTTCGTTCATACTTTATGTCTTCGTCTTCGGACTTTATGTCTTCGTCCGTACAGTGCTTTTTATGTGCTTGTTTGCCTTCGCTCCCAAGTTGTCGTACGACCTTTATTGCTTCGTTTCAAATTTTTTTTTTTTAAATTTATTTTATTTTATTTTATTTTTTTTATATTTTTATTTTTTCATCAATTGCCAGCGGCTGCCTATGCGCCTCCGACCTGTGATGATACGCTTTTAGTTTCGAACCGTTCACGACATCCACAATTTCCTTTCCGAAGAATTCTCTGGTCGCCCGTACGGACGACTCTACCTGCCTGACCGCTCGAGTCCCTCTCGATTGTTCTGTCCCTCCTCTCAAATCCATCCTCTCCAGGGAAGGTTTCAATTTGGTCCCGTTGCTAGCATCATGTATCCGTTCGTTGAAAGTCCACAGAGTGTGCAGCCGATCCCTCTCCCTGTCGCCGAGTCTGTTTCCAATGGCAATCCAAAGGCTTGGAACCATAAATTCTACCAGGACCACGATCTCTTGCCCATACATCAGAAGAAGGAGAATCAAGAGTTTGAAGGCTACAGTCTTCCACACAGGATTCCAGTCGTCTCTCGTGGCGATGGTTTTCGAATTTCTCTCATCCGTCTCCGTACCCAGATTCAAAGGTTTCACCGTCGGTTCTTCATACTTCATAGCCTCCTTGTTTTTAAACTGATGTGCGGGTATAGTGTCCATTGTAGCTTCTCCTTCCTTATACTCCCCGTACTCTGGAGGATATTGATCTGGCTCTTCTTCTTCGACGCTTAATACGTTACAGGAGGGTGAGAACATCTCATAGTCCTCTTGCTGCCAATGGAACAATCCATTTAGTGAATCTGTGTCATCCTCTGAATAGCATCATCCGAGTTTTAATATGCCTTCAGCATTTGGATCCATCCCCTCTCTCCCTTCGTCTCGTGGGTCATTCTCCCCTTCCGATTCTGATCCCGAGGAAGAGGCAAGTTCCTTGCTCACCAACTGGGTTCGGAGATCAATAGTAAATTTCTTGCCTCTGCTCTCCATCGAGAGTGTATTCCGTTTCCAGTTGTGGTTTGCCTTCGCTACCACCAGCCATCCTCTTCCGAGTATGGCATCATACCCTTTCTGTTTCAACGGAATGACCACAAAGTCGAGCACAAATGGTTGTGCACCCACGGTGACTTGTTGTGCCATCAACGTGCCGAGGGGTTTAATCCCGTGCTGGTCGGCACTTAGCAGATTAAATGTAGGTGGCCACAGAGTGGGCTTTCCTAGCTTTTTCCATGTGTCCTCTGGGAGGATGTTTACCCCGGATCCGTCGTCTACTATAGTATCCGTTAGGATGGTGCCCAGGATGCCCATCTCCACCACGGCTGGATGTCTGCCATTGTTGACGGCAAGCAGCATTGGATTTGTTGCTGAGCTTCCTGGTATGGAAGCGTCCGTGTGTCTTGGTTTGGGTTTATCAACCTTTGTACCCAACAACACTGTCCCCAATTGAGGCATGGTGTATAGGAGGTCCTCCAGCTTGACAGGCACCTCCAGTTGAAGCATCTGCCGTACAATGTTCCTCTCGGCATCTGTGCAGTAGGGTTCGAATGATTCGTGTGTCTCTCCCCGTTGGGCTTTCATTGCCCTTTCTATTTCCTCCCTTGCCTCCGCCATTCTCTGCTTCTCCATTCAGGGATGGGGGTAGCGGGCTTCCTTCGCTTGCCCTCGAGTAAGAGCAAGTATAGCTTCTTTAATCCATGTGTTGCCTTCGATATCAATCAGATTGGCCCCTACGCCAGACTTCGGACAATTAGCATCTTCATGGTCCCTAGGGCCGCACCACC
The DNA here is from genome assembly GCA_027943335.1 of Chamaecyparis obtusa. NCBI lineage: Eukaryota > Viridiplantae > Streptophyta > Pinopsida > Cupressales > Cupressaceae > Chamaecyparis > Chamaecyparis obtusa. The sequence goes on from BSBK01005688.1 coordinate 379,243, forward strand.
GACACAGCTGCTGAGGGGCGTCATTATTGTTACACTCGCTTGCGTAATGACCCCATTGGTTGCATGCCCTACATTGGATCATTGGGCATCCCTTCGCATCATACTGGACCCTGTTACAGGTGGAATTATTATTGTTCCCTCCACCTCGCCGGTTGCCACGGTAACCTCCTGAAGATGCATTATTGTTTGGTTCCGTCCCCCCTGATGTGGATGGTTGTTCTTGTGTATAGAGCACTTGCTGGTTACGCGCCTTCAGATTGTATGGGCATTCCTTCGTAGAATGTCCCATAATCTGGTAGATGTCACAGAATGCCTTCTTGGGACAAGCACCCTTCGTGTGGCCGCTCTCCTTACAATCCGTGCACCACAGTTCATCATCCTTGCTTGTTGTCCCCTTCATTGTCTTAAACTCTTTTAACATCCGTTCTATATCCTTCTGAAGGGCCGTGACTTTCTTCTTCGGCTTCTCGTCGCTGTCACTCTCCTCTTCGGACGTATCGTCTTCGGATGACGAAGATCTATTCTTCTTCTTTTTGGCCGTCTTATCTTCGCTTTCCAGATCCATGGCCCGGTTGTATGCATCATTGTAGGATGTCGGAGGCACAATTTTCATCTTCCGTCGTAGCTTAGGATTCAAGCCCTCGACAAACCACCTCTTCTTTAGGCCGTCTGCTGGTTGGCTTTCCATCTTTCCGACTAATTCCTTTAGTCGGCGGCCATACGCTCGTACAGTCTCCCTCTTCCCTTGCTTCGTTCCATAAATCTCTGAGACTATCTCATTATCATCTCGTAGTAGCCAAAATTCCTTCTCGAATCCCCCCTTCAGGTCATCCCATGTGGTTATGTTCGTTCTATCCAGATCCGCGTACCAGTCAATGGCCACGCCTCTCAGTGTGGCGGGAAACTGCCTCATCCATTCGTTCTGGTCAGTCACCCCATTGGCTGCCCAAATGGTTTCACACATACGGCAATGCCGTACTGGATCGTCCTTTCCATCATCGTGGAATTTTGGCAACTTTTCCTTGTGTCGCCATGGTTGGTCGGGCTGATTTTGGTTGTTGCGTGCGCGGTGGATTTTGTGCTCCTCCACCGCTTGTGCTAGAACCGGCACCCACGTTCTCTTGGCCGATTACTAATGGTACTTGTATCTGTGTAGCGGGTGGAACCGTATTGTGTGGAGTCGTTGGCTCCAATGGCGGGTTTGCCTGCGCGTCCCGTGTGCCTTCAGTCGTACCTTCCCTGTGTGCCTTCGGTTGTGCTTCCCCACACAGTCATTCTTGGACTGTTGTTGCATCATTTTTACTGATTTCTTGAGGTCCAAATGACCCCTTGTCCTGCTCACAACTGAAGGGCTTCCTGTGTGCTTAACCTGATCAAACAAAGGGCATACAATATCCCCCACAACAACACTATCATTAGCCATGTTCTGTGACAACCCTGTCACAGCCATCTTGCTGCCATCTGTCACTTCCTTCAACTGTACACCAGGCCTCTTTCTAATTTCTTCATCCTGCAAATTCACACACACCTTGTCTCCAAAACTTATAATACTTTTACCATTCATCTTATCATCATTCAGAAGGGTTAACACAAACTTCTTATCATTCTTGTGCACAACATAACAGTTAGCATATCCATCATGTAGAGTTCTTCTCAAAGATTGCCAAGGCCTACCTAAAAGTATATCTACAAGTCATAGGAACAACATCACATAGAATTTTGTCATGATAATCCCCTATAGAAAAATCCACATATGCTTGCTCTTGAACCAAAATATTTTGCTCACTACTGACCCATGTTGCACTGTATGGATTATTATGAGGAAACTTCTGCAAATTTAACTTATTAACCAGCTCATATGAAACCAAATTATCATGTGAACCTGAATCTATTATCACCTTGCAAATTTTACCTTGACTATTGCATAGAGTATGGAATATGGATACCTTGGTCATTTTGGTTGTAGCCTCTGTCCTTTTCTGAACATTAGAAACTAACCATCAAGTTCTGGACCAGCTTGTAGACATCCTTTATCTTCTTCTTCTTCTTCTTCTTTCTTCTCTTCTTGCACCATCTGCAGTCTCCTCTCTGTCCTCTTGTTGTCTTGTGCATTCAATGGACAGTTAGGAGATGTGTGCCCAACTTCATTGCATGTATAACATGTGAGAGTGAATCCTCTACCGGATCCAAATCTTCCTCCTCCTCTGTAACCTCCTTTTGGTTCAAACATTGACTCTTTTCCTTTGTCACTGCCTTGTCCTTGTTCATTACTGCTGCTAGACCTGCTTCCTCTTCCTCTACCTCTGTTGCTACTGCTGCCTTGTCTCTCTTGTCTTCTTATCTTTTCTTTAGCCTTTATTGCCAAATTGTTGCATTCTTCTACATTCCTTGGTGTTGATAGACTCAGCTCATCTTGGATGTTGTATCTTAGACCTCCAAGATACCTTGCTACCTTCTCTTCTACATCTTCACCATGAACAACTCTTATGTCCAACTTATAAAACTCCTCAGTATACTTTTGTACATCCATCTCTTTCTGCTTCAATCCCTGCAACTTCTTGTATAACTAAACTTTGTAATCTTTAGGAAAGAACTTTTCCTTCATCTTCTCTACCATCCATGGCCAAGATTTGATTTTAGGGACACCATTCCTCCATCTTTCTGCCTGCAAACAATCCTACTATAGCAAAGCATGTCCCTTCAACCTAGACTTAACAATTTTCACTCTTGCATTATCCTCAATATCTTCACATTCAAAGAAATTGTCAAGAGCACCAAACCAATCTATCAACTCTTTATCATTCATATTACCACTATACATTGGTAATTCAGTTTTAACTCTAGAGTCTCCTAGTCTAATGGCTTTTAGCAACTTTACCATCCTTGCATCTTCTGGATCAAGTTGTTCTTCTTGTTGAGGGGCTTCTGCTTCTTCCTCATCTGAACCTACATTTCTTCTTCTTCTTTCTTTGGCTTCAATTGCTTCCATCCTTTCTCTAAGTGTTCTTAATTCCCTTGCAACAGTTGCACTCATCCTTGGAGGCATCTTGTCTATACTCTTCATTCAAAGTTTTCTTTCCAACAACAAGGATCTCAAGCCTTGCTTTGATACCAATATGATGCAGAGCAATAAGGAAAATCCACTCCCTTGACCAAATCACTCTACCAATGCCCAATAACCCAACAAGATTACACACTTTCCCTGAAGGATTCTTTACACAAAAGGACTCAAATGAATTCCCAACAACCCAAGACTCTTACAGTTGCTTCTAGGGTTTACCTCAACACTTTTCAACTGGTTTCAACCAATTACAAACACCCACAACTCACTTGGTAACATAAAACTATCAAGACTGGTTCATAGACTAGGTCTTCTCCCTTCTAGCCCTTCAAAACCTGCTCACTTCAGTTTTCACCCACTTTTCCCGAAACACTTGGCAAATAAACTGCATATTCAGATACCCATTTGGGGCCTCTACAACATATCAAAAGCTTGGACCTAACTCCTTTGGACCAACTGTACAAAAACCAGCAAACAGACCCAAAAATAAGGGCTAATTAGGCCAAATTACAAAGAAAGTGCACTCCAAACTTAACTCCAAGACCCCAAACCTGGTACAGTCTCATGAACTGTTCCCAAACCAAGGATTTTCCAACTATTTTGGTCACAGCAACTTTCTATGTATTCTTTTTACAAAACCCTCACCAAATAGGGCCTAAAACTAGGGCCTTCTAGAAATCAGACATAAACCCACTTGTAGGGCTCAAACAAAGTTCCAACACCTTCACTTGGACATTTCCAATCAGAATCTAACACAAAACTATACCCCCATGTGGACAGTTCACTCAAACCAATACCCATGCCTTCATTCCATGTACCCTTCACACACACCTCCTTCAGCAACTTGGGAGATCACCCTATTTCTTCAACCTTCCTGCATTATTCTGTTAGTAGAAGGTATAATACATGTTATAGGTCCATCCCACAAGTTACAGAGGAAGACATAAAGTGGGATGGCCTTTAAATCATCAAAAACTCACAAATGAAAGGCCCTTCCTTAATGCTGTCTCAGGATAGTCAAGAACAAACAGTGAAAATGAATTGAAGAGTCTTAAATCATTGTAGGAACTTACTAAAAACAATGTTACATTAATGCCCAAAATGATCCAACCATAGTTTAATAGAAATCAATCCAAAATTGAATTCTAATGCAAGAAATCTTCTTATTCAATCATAATCTGGTACAGTCTGTACATTCTGTGTATTAGAACTTTTCCTTCTCCCCTATATCTTTTACGGAGGCATGATACATGACTTATAGACTCGTACTAACTTGTCCAAACCGACTGTAACTGCCTATTACATTAACAAATGATAAAAAACTCCAATTAGGCCAACCACTAATACCAAACTCTTGAACTCGTCAAATACCTTGTTTGGCCAATTTGGGCTATTGGACAACATTCTATCAATAAGGGCAATTCTTGCAATATTTGACAACTTGATTCTAGTTATGGCTTTACATGCCTTATTTCATAAGTTTGCACATTAATTGACATCATATGCACCATTTGCTCCTATTGACACCCACTCCATCCCTTGGGATGACATTTACGCCCAATTAAATTGTTTGGATCCTATGGTAGTTATCAGGACCATTAGGATTTACATTCACTTTCATTGTTCATTACATCAAATGCCATGATTGGCTTCAAGACATCATAGTTAGGTCCCTTGGACCTATTCTTCCACTGATCAATCCTTATTGGCTCCTTGATTCTCCTTGCTCTGTTGGGTGCTCCTACCCTAGGAGCCCTACTATCACCAAAATACAAATCCAAGAGTGATGAAGCACCATTTTCATGCAAGGCTCGGAAAGGAGTCATTCTGATCTACGTGTGATAGGTGGTGCATTGACATACCTTAGTTGTCATTGGTAAAGTTAGAGGCAAACATCAATCCTATCGGAACACCGGTACATCACACCGGTACTCATAACTATGAACCAATAGATTAAAGGGGGAAGCAGTGTACCTTAACCGGTCACAATTATACCGGTCTAAGTTTTTTCAATCGGTCATGGGAGACATAGAGGGAAGGTATGACTAACCGGGTACAAGTTTATTATCAGTTAAGTGCGTGATAATCTGAACCAGATTATACGGAGGATTCACAGTTGAAACTAAAGTTAGCTTTTTAACTGGAGTTAGTTTTATTTTAACTATGGGTGTTTCAAGGTAAACTCAAGATCAGTTTGCAAGCTTTTTTTCTGCATGTTTGATTGATGGGTGAGTTTACAGCTTGGCGGAACTATGAGTTGTATTGTTTAAAAAGATTAGATTCTTATAAATACAGGTCATAGGATATGAAAGAGTTGTTGAATATTAAGAGTAGGAAAGAGATCGTCTGAGAGGAGCTACAGTCATGAGAAGTGAAAGACAGAGAAAGGTTCGACAGCCAAGAAGAGGAAAGGGTAATAGGTATGATCTAATCAGATAGAAAGTGTCATCATAGATCATTGCTTTAGATTGTGAAGCATATTCAAATCCCTTAAACAGGGTGTACCATAATAGGTTCTTTGTATAAATCTCTTTACCGGGTAACATCTTTATTGGTGTTGAAAGTCCTCTTACCAGGCGACTCTTTACAGGGTCAAGATCCTAACAGGTCTTCTACCAAATCTCTTAACCGAGTAGCAATCTTACTAGTGCTTTGTAAGCCTCTAACAAGGCACCTTTATTACTGCAGTAGTAAAGTTGTGGGTTCTGTCCCACCATGGTTTTCTCCTTCTAACCAAGGGTTTCCACGTATATATGCTGTGTTGACCTATGTATTTCAATTTCTGTTTGAGCGTTGTTATATTCTTTTAATTCTGCAAGAATATATATATATATATGGATAAATTGAAGTAGAAATTATATTTACTGATTCACTTCCCCTCTCAGTAACCGGTTATGACTAATAATTAGTATCAGAGCCATTTGGTTCTCAAAGATATAAAGCTTAACCACTTGAGTAAAAGATCATAGAGGAATACAGGTATCAAAAGCAACTTGAGGAAGCCAATGACATAATTGCATCTCTTGAGAATAGATTGAGGAGGTCCCTTGCAAAAAGAAACGAGTTGACTCTGCAACTGAGTGAGAGCAATGAAACAATTGAGGAACTCTCTGGGCAAAGTGGATCTGATAAAGTAGAAGAGTTGGTCTCAGATTTTGTGGAGAAAAATCAGAGTCTAACCGATCAGATCTCCAACTTGAAAAGGGAGGAGGAAAATAATGCTCTAAGAATGACTGAAATCATTGAAGAAAAGAGAAAAGCTGAAGATGAAAGGAACGGTGTCGTAAAATCACTAGTGACCTCTGATAGAGCAAGAAATCTGACAGAAGATGTGGTAAGAGAAAGTGATCTTGTTGTTTTACAACTCCAAGAAGACATGCAGATTGTTACTGTTATACACTAAGTTTGCACCCTTGTCTCAAGCTCTCATAGTCTTGATAACCTAGTATAACATGGGAATCATCTCTAGGTTGTGGGACCTATGCTAACTGAGATGAGACCTCCAGGTTCTAGGCTGGTTCCTCTTGGATAATCACCCTAATTTGCTTCTTGACATGAAAAGTAAACTTTGGAGGGAAAGAGATAGAAGGAATGCTTGGAAAGGGAAATGACTGAAAGCAAACTACCTACTAGGTGATACACTGAAATTAGGGTTTGGATCTCAATATAGAGGAATGAAATCAATGAAAGGCTTAGGTCTAGTAGGTCACAATTTACTGAATAGGCTTGCATAAGTGTTTCATAGGAGGGCCTGAACATAAGACACAACCAATGACCTGCAAACAGACATTCACTTCTATAACTCGGTGTAGGATTGAGACAAGACTGTTAGGGGGCTGAAGTATGCCCACAAAACATCTAAATCAGATCAAACACAGCAACACACAGTTACAGAAAATAAGAGGGATCAGGAACCCTAAGATATCACTGAAAACATCATATACTTTAACCCAATAAGAGATGATCCAAACAAGGAAGCATAGGGACATGAAGAACTGTCACAAAATACCTCTGCAATGTTTGTATTATCAATGGGAACTTTACAACTGTATAAGCCAGAGGGTAGAAATGATACCACAGATGACCCTTAAGAAAAGATGAATTTTTTCTACAATTGTCCAACTCTGAGCTCAAAAGCTCCAAAAATACAATATATACATACTCAACTACACGCAGACAGGAGTCAAAAAACCTAACTAGGGTTACAGAAGATTTTCATTAAAATAATAGCTAACCCTAACATTTGTCAAGTCTGATCATAAATGTTATTTCTGCAAATATCTCAATCGATCAGATATTTGTTTACGTGCCCATCTCTGTACTACAATTGCCTGCAGACAAGCAACCTGGATTCATCCACTTTCCTGCACAAAGTCTCGCCATGAATGCTCAAGCTGGTACTTTTCTGAGACAAGAATCAACCCATGACGGCTGCCCAGACTTCCTCATCATCTTCCTTTAACTGCAAATGTCCTGGAGACATAAATTCTCTGAGCTATCTCGCCGCTTGCGGCCTGCAAATCAAATACTGGCAAAAAAAATCCTCTTAGAACTATTTGAATTCGAAATTTTAACTGCTAGCCGGTCATTTTAAAATGCGACCATCGATATCCTTTACCTCCCGGCAAACAAACGGCTCAAATTAACTTTGAAACGGTCGCGAAACCCTTTGAAAAGTTCGAGTCCATATCAGCAATACGAGGACCAATGAAAAATTAGCACGTCGGCACACCTGGCAGTTTGGCCCCACTTTGATTTTGTCTTCTTAAGTTATTCGGCGACTGTGCGACTGAAGAATTCTCAGTCACGAAATACATTTCTTAACCCCAGTTGGGTCAAGCGATTCAGCGAACACTGCAGTCGCTAAATAGCCAAATCTTTTAATAACCCCAAGTTACATTAAGTGAACACGAGAAACCCTTAGTTGCTGATTCGTAGAAAGCTTTACTATCCCTAGGCCCATTTATGCCACTTGGCATTCTTTTATTTGCTTCGGCCGCTCCATTAGCAAACACCTCGGCAAGTTCTGACACGGTCCCATAGAGGACTAGATTCTAATCTAACGGCGGGCGCATGATCTCATGGCCCCCAAAGATTCCTTCAGATTATACGCCCATTGTAGATTCATTAAGCCGTGACCCCTTCTGACAAACGGACCCACCTGGAAATCTTCGTCAGCACCTGGCAACCAATTATATTCGAGCACATCAGCACACCGAGGACCCACCTGACAGAGCCCGAAGATAAAGCAAGATCAATGGCCATCGCATGATCACATGCTCTGACACAAAGCCTCACGAACATACGCCAGCCGTCGATCCTCTGCAGATGTCAGAGCCTCTGACTGCCAAAAGGGCCCGGTCCCACTGACAAGAAATGACTCATTGGCATGTTGACCAATCAGAATACGCCACCTGCGCACACGTGGCAGTGGACCTGCCCGTTTGAAGAGTTACGTCACCAAGGAGAATCAACGGTTGTCCTATAATCGCATACCTCTGACAAAACGCATGAGATCACACGCCAGCCGTCGATCTCAAAGCTTTTGACATCCCTGGGCCCGCTAACAAAATACAAGTCATCGTCCCTCGACCAATAAAAAGCCTCCAAGTAGGACACCGTGGCAGTGGACCCACAAAAGCTTGAAGCGCTGAGAAAAGGGAAGATCGACGGTTGTCGTAAGATCGCAAGCCTCTGACAGAACGCATGAGATCACACGACAACCGTTGATCTCATCAACTGGGACCCCACTGAAATCACTTAACCCCGGAAGTCTTAGCGAATGCGTGGCCAAAGGAAATTCACTCAGTCGCTGAATAGAATTCTTAACCTTGGTTAAGTCTGAAGAATATGCGAACAAGGCATTCGCAAAATCGCTAAACCAAAAGTCCAACTTGGGGTTTCAGTTAGCGAATGGCCGACTGAAGGCAATCCGCGGAGTCGCTGAATGTTTAGAAGCTTCACCATTTTATCTCGCGACTAAGAAAAACACTGCAGTCGCCAGTTCGCCGAAAGGAAAACGTAACCGCCAGAAGACTTAGAGAACTAGCGACCAGCCAATAGGAATAAAGCGCACATGGGTATTTGAGGATTTTAAGTGATCGATAAAGTAACATGAAAATAGAAACTGGCTTAGGGGGTTTTCTAACACAACAGCTAGCTTTATGAGTATTTTTAGGACTTTCTTCCTAGCCAGGGCCTAAAAATAATTGCAGAGACCAGGGGGAAGTAGATAAAGCCATGAAAATTTGCAGAGCGCTTGGAAGGATAAAAACGCAGACCTTGAGATGGGAATTGGCCAAATTTTACATGGGACATGAAAAATTGGGCAACAATTACTCAAGAAAATGTTATTATGCAAAAGAACTTGCATGATAAAGATGATGCATGCAAAACTATTGAATTATATCAACTGAAGGAACAACTAAAGACTCTTGAAGAGAGAAATGAGACACTCAAAAGGTACAATGAAAGCTCAGAAAAGCTTGATGAGCAATTGAGGGCTCAAAGAAAGCACAAGTATCCCATAGGACTTGGATACACCAGTCAAAGCAATAATGAAACCGGTGAATCCTCTAAAGTCAAGAAGGGCAAGAAGGAAAAGAAGAAACCGGAACAAGATAAAGGTAAAAAGACTTTCAAAACCTCTTGCAATCGTTGTGGCAAACCGAGTCATAAAACAAATGACTGCAGAAATGTACCAGTGAAACCATTTATTTCTAACAGTTACTGCAACAATTGTTACAAGTATGGCCACAAGACCTTTGAATGTAGGTCGCGTCCCAACAGTGTGTCTAGTGGAAGCAGGGGAAGCTTCAAAGGTTACCGCTATGCATGCAACAAGTTTGGACACAAACCTAATGAATGCAGGTCTAGAACTATGGCATTCAAATCCCCATCTAGACCGGTATTCCCTAAGAGGAATGTAAACTGGAGTACAACCAACTGTGCTAACTGTGGAACATATGGCCATAGCAATTCCCGGTGTCACTCACCTAAGAATAGGGATAGAAGGGTAAATCCATAGAAGGCAACTGGGATGGCTTGTTACAACTGTAACAAGGTTGGACATCTGGCCAAAGAGTGTAGGAACCGGTCAATGAACAAGAAAAGGGACCCTACTAAACCGGTCAAAAGGAACTTGACTCCTAACCAAAAGGATAAGGGAAAAGAGACTATAAAATAAGTCAAGAAGATTTAGTTCAAGAAGGAATCAAAGAGCTCCACTGAGGAGAAAATAGAAGGGAGATCATCATCTGCTGATGGTGACATCTCTTCAGCAAACTGAGCCTAAGGGCTTAAAGGGAACTGGTAGTCTGCCTACCATTCCCGGTAGAACTGGTGAGCAATGATCTCACATAGTCAAAAGGTGCAATCGAAAGAAGTTATCAGTCTATTAGGTATAACGGAAAGGTAAGTGCTGACATCACAACCGAGGATTGAACAACAAGTAAACTCATGTGAAAAGTCGTCGCAAGAAAGATTAGGTATGGTAATTAATGCTATAGTTGTTAAACAATTGTTACCATTTGGTAATTACCGTTATACCCTAAATCTATTTAAGTGAAGGATGATTACTCATTTCATTTTACATTGTGAATTGTGATTTTTCATTTCTTATACTTGAGTAATCTTGTCTTGCTTTGATTTACGATCTTTGCTAAGTAAACTTTGTAAATCCTATCAAGTATTCTCTGTGTAAACTGGTCAGATACGATGGCATCGTCATCTTTTGTTGTCAACCTAGTTCAAGTCTATGACATCATGCCAGTGCAGGAACCGAGAGAACGATATGAAAGGTGCGCTATCATCGGTGCCTGATGGAGTTCTGTTGACTGAAGACATTACGACATTCATCCACTCCAAGCAAGAAGATTTGGGTGAAACCTTCATCCAAAGAGAGTATCTCTCACTTTGCTAGGATGGAAAGCTTCAAGATAAGTATGTCAAGCTTGAGACTTCAAGTTTGATCAATGGAGTTAGGTATCCAACCATGTTTCGACTAGATTGGATAAAACTGGTTCTTAGTAGGGTTCATGAAGCAGGGATGTGGCTAGCAAAAGGCGCAGTCACACCGATCACCAAGGATGATCTGCGAAGGGTTACTGGTTATAGCGACAAAGGGGAAGCTCTTACCCTAAGAACTATTATGAATGCAGAAGTCACAAGGTTAACAAAGTCGAAGTACGACAGTCGGTTGATGATTGTTAACAATGTAGAAGACAAGGGTGTTCGGTTTGCATCTGCAGTCATCGGATATAAAATCTATCAGTCAAGTAACATCAAGAGTGTACCGGGAGGAGCTATACATGTCGCACACCGGATCATGCATGACAACGCACAGTATGACATTTGCTCCATGCAAGAGGGCAAATTTTTGAAAATCTAAAGAAGCTCGGTGTTGTGAAGAAAAAGTTTCTAAAATATGGAACTCTACTAGTATGTTTGTTCTTTTCCTATCAAAACTTCTTTCTAGGTATAGGAAAAGTAACCTGGCAAGCAGATAAACTAGTTATGATTCAAATAGGAGATATGGCTAACAAACTAGGAAATCAGTTTAATGAAGTAATGACCGATTACTTTGAGACCTTCCATCTTAGAATGCACGCTAGAGAAAGTATTCCCTCAACCATTGTTGATCTATACAAGGATGAGGTGTGTTTTCTGGTTAGCATCGATCACTGTATAATTCAGGCTGTGGAGCTCAGAACAGAGTATGCACTTGAACTTGGGTATGAGATCTCTAGCAAGGTAGCCAAATCATATGCAGATGCATTGCAAGAAAGTGACCTAGATCTCTCTGCATACCGGTCTGGGATTTATCAAGAAATTCTAAAAAATTTGAAGAAAAAGTCATCAGTTAACCTAAAAAGGTGTATACAAAAAGGGCTCCCACACCGAGGAAGAAGAAAACAATAGCAGAAGAACCCAAGGTTCAAAGGAAAAGAACACAACAGGTGTCCAGTGCTCAAGGGGAAGAACCAGAAGAAACTGAGATTGAAGAGACTGTCACTCTTCATAGAAGGAAAAAGACTGGGAAACCGGTGAAAGAGGATGCACCAAGAGGAAGGAAGCCAACAATTGATGAGTTAGTTGAAGGAATTAAGGAGACGGGTGGACTGGGAGTAGTCGGAAGAAGATATGCAATGAGTGATGAAGAAGATAAGAGAAAAATTGAAGAAGCTGTAGCAGTATGTGTCTACAAGTTTAATTACACTCCAACTGAACTTCACAAAGTAATACCAAATGATTTATTGGAGATAATAGAAGGAAGATGAAAGTCTTCAATTTACGAGGAAAGAGAGCTACGAATAAAAGCTCTACTTGAAGTCCAAAATCATCTCACTTTGAAAGAAGCAACCCAACAAGCTGACTTGCACAAACAAAGTTTTAAGATAAGAAAGAGAATAAGTCAGGTGTTGATTGGTGCAGTAGACAAAGTGCATGAAGGAGTTTCAACATGGACGAATCTTCTTCAACAACAACATCAGGCCAAAGAAGAATGCCAGAAGATCAAAGAGCCACCAGTGATAGATACGGGAAAAGGAAAAGGCATACTGGGAGCTGAGACTCAGGGCAAAACAAAGATATCAACAGAACCGGTCATTGTTGATATCACTAATGATAAAGCTGGTGATCTGACTCCACCAACCCTACTTGCATCCCCAGTTAAAGGTAAAGCTAGAACCTTAACTGTAGATAACATAGTTGATGAAGTTATGGATTATGGCGAAGTGTCAAATGCAGCCAAATGCTTCAGTGTTTTAGTAGAAGAGGATAAGTAGAAAATAGAAGTTTCTTTGTTGGAAACCTTCTTGGATTTCAACAGAAATCCTAGAGATTATAGGGCTAAATTTCCTCCAGAACTGAATCAAAGAATTATGGTTAAATGGAGAACCTGTTTAACAGCCAACAATAAAATTGTAAAGGATACATTGACACAGATAAAACCGGGTCTCAGTGAAGAGACAACAAAACTTCTAATGGAAGCAGTGTCAATGAATTTGGACACAAAGAACAGGATCGCCAAAATTAGCAATGGATATGAAAAAGAAGTATATAATGATACACTAGAATTCTGGCAGCAATATGACTTCAGTACCCTAAAAACAATAGGTCCTCAGGAAATCTCTCAAGAGGAACTTGAAAGAGTAAAGGTACCACCGATACAATTCACTTGTGAAAAATCTTCAACCGGTGAGCAACAAATTCCAACTGAACCATTCACATTTAGTGAACAGGTGAATCTGGGCGAACAAGTTCAACCAGAAGATCAAGTATAGGAAGAGTGATCAGAAAAGATGACTACTGATAAATGAATAGGTGAAGAAGTTGCCGTGAATGAACAACAGGTTGTTGAAGAGCAATAAATAGAGCAACCACCGGAAGACGAAGTATATCCTGAAGAGGAAATCCATTCGGGAGGAGAAGTTCATCCAAAAGAAGTCCATCCAAAAGAGGAAGTACATCCAGAGGAAGAAGTACAACCGGAAGGAGAAGTGCATCAACAACAAGAGGTACAACGAGAAGAGATACCTCAACAACAGGAAGTACCTGTTAATACAGAACAAGAGAAGCCTACAAAAGAGCAATCGGCACAGGAAAAACCTGTAGATATTCCTAGCTCATCTTTATTGAAAAGAACACTAATTTTTGCCACAGATTCAGAACCAAAGAAAAGTAAAGTTAGTGATACAGTAGTTGACATAAGCAAGATGTCAATAAGACAACTGAAAGAGCTCACTAAGAGGAAACAAGATATGGTCCTCTCTAGTGTAAGAAACATCTTGCACAACTTCATACCGGATGCAGATATTGATGAGGATGAACCTGTTATTGATCAATTAGAGATACTGGCACAAGCAATTGGAGAAGATTTCACCGATCTGGAGACAATAGCCATTGATCACTACGAAAAGAAGCGTGTTGAAATTTTTCACAAACAAGTTGAAGAATTGAAGGTCACTGTAACTGCAAGAACCAGGGAGCTAATGCAACTGGTACAGGAAGCAGGAAGACTGATCACAAAGACTTCAAACTTTGAAGACTTTGTTCAAGATATAACTGAGAGAACATCTAAGACATCAGAAGAGATAAAGGTTCTTTCATCCAAGTTTGATGCAAAGAACTCTTTCGCAACAGAATATAGGAAGGAATTGACCAGTCTTTCTCTCATACTCAGAAAGGCATCAGAAGAGAAGACAAAGCAAATTCAAGATCTTATTGCATTCCAATTATTTCTTGCCCCCACATTTGATTTAATGCAGACAACTGCAACTGATGCAGATAACCTAATCAAGGAACCTGATTACAAGACAGTGGAAGACATGGAGAACACCATTGTCTCACTGCAAGCAATGAACAAGAACTTAGAACATGTAACAGGTATTTGGAAGCCTTTCCTTGATTCAACAAAGAAAATATATAAGGATATTTTCAATAAGTTATAGCTCTGAAAGGAAACATGTCAAGAAGTAACAACCCTTTGACTTATGGAGGCAAAAAGGGGAAGAAGATCAGCTCACAGATGAAAGAGAAGAATGGGAGAGAAGAAGATCTCAGATACAGGGTAGTTCGAAACAGATCTCAGATAAACAGTGTGTGTTACAGGTAGACAAGAAGGTCTACAGGGGAAGTCTTCAAGACAGGTGATATGATGATTCACAGGTGATGTTTTGCCACCAATGCCAAAGGGGAAGATTGTTGACATACCTTAGTTGTCATTGGTAAAGTCAGAGGCAAACATCAATCCCACCGGAACACTGGTACATCACACCAGTACTCATAACTATGAACCGGTAGACTAAAGGAGGAAGCAGTGTACCTTAACCGGTCACGATTATACCGGTCTAAGTGTTTTCAACCAGTTATGGGAGACATAGAGGGAGGGTATGACTAATTGGGTACAAGTTTATTACCGGTTAAGTGCATGATAATCCGAACCGGATTATACAGAGCATTCGCAGTTGAAACTGAAGTTGGCTTTTTAACTGGAGTTAGCTTTATTTTGACTACGGGTGTTTCAAGGTAAACTCAAGATCAGTTTGCAAGCTTTTTTTCTGCATGCTTGATTTATGGGTGAGTTTACAGCTTGGCGGAACTATGAGTTGTATTGTTAACAAAGATTAGATTCTTATAAATACAGGTCATAGGATATGAAAGAGTTGTTGAATATTAAGAGCAGGAAAGAGATATCTTCTGAGAGGAGCTACAGTCACGAGAAGTGAAAGACAAAGAAAGGTTTGATAGTCAAGCAGAGGAAAGGGTAATAGGTATGATCTAATCAGATAGAAAGTGTCATCATAGATCATTGCTTTAGATTATGAAGCATATTCAAATCCCTTAAATAGGGTGAACCCTAATAGGTTCTTTGTATAAATCCCTTTATTGGGTAACATCTTTATTGGTGTTGAAAGTCCTCTTACCAGGCGACTCCTTACAGGGTCAAGATCCTAACAGGTCTTCTACCAAATCCCTTAACCGGGTAGCACTCTTACCATTGCTTTGTAAGCCTCTAACATGGCACCTTTATTACTACAGTAGTAAAGTTGTGTGTTCTGTCCCACCGTGGTTTTCTCCTTCTAATTGAGGGTTTCCACGTATATATGTTGTGTTGATCTGCGTATTTCAATTTCTGTTTATGAGCGTTGTTATATTCTTTTAATTCTGCAAGAATATATATATAAGGATAAATTGAAGTAGAAATTATATTTACTGATTCACCCCCCCCCTTCTAAGTAATTGGTTAGGACTAACATGGTGTTATATCAATGCTCTTCTAGATGCAACCGCCCCGTCCAAGCTTCTTGCTCATCGACAACATAGTTTTGCAAATATTCTTCATTGCATATATTTACAATATAATCATCAAAATGAGGGTGATAACTAGTGCTAAGCTTAACTCAGTGCCAACTAACTAAATAGCCACTACTAGATGCACTAAGAAATTTTCCATTCTTGTCACTAACTATGTTTCTTAGCAATCCATGGTTATATTGTGAAGAATTTTGCTTCATTCTCTTGTTTAATCATGGATTGGTCCAAAGTTGTACTTCTAACTCCATATAACTATCATGAGTGGAAGTCACAAATGGCGTTATTGTTGTTAACATTGAAGTTTCCTGGAATCAGATATGGTCGGGATCCCTAACCCACAACAGGTGCTATAGAAATGAGATTATGGTTTGATAGACGAGATGAAGCTCTTGGAACTCTTTGTTTGTCCATTTCTCTTGATCTTCGATATCATTTTGCATCTTGTACACATCCTAATGAGATTCAGACCACCTTGGAGAATCTATTTGGTAGGCCAGACAATATGAGAAAATTTGATTTGGAGAATGAACTCATGAGCTTCAATCCAAGACATTTTGATCATATCCAGAACTTCTTCACCAAGCTCAATTCTCTTTGCAAGCAATTATCTGAACTTTTGGTCACAAAAGATAACAAGCAATTGATGCTATCTATTCTCTCTAAGGTTGGTCTTGATTATTTTGTATTTGTTTCTACATTTTATGCTATTATGGATGATCTAGGTAGTGCACATTCTCTTGATGGTTTTGCAACACAGCTCACAAGTGAATAAGCTAAGTTGGCACAGATGAGCACATTGATGCCTTCGAGATCTCAAGCACTTTTTGCAAAGGACCCATATCTAAAGGCTTCAAGTGGCAAGGACAAGAAACAACATAAGGATTCTAAGTCTAATGAGAGAGATAAGGATCATCCTTCATAACCTACTCCCAAGTCCAAGACCTCTTGTAAAGAGGAATCATCACAAAAGAAGAGATCAAATGTGCTTATTGCAAAAGACAAGGACATGATGAGAATAAGTGTTATGCTAAGAAGATTGATGAGCTTTCACACCTTCAAAAGAACAATATCTTTCTACCCTCATTAGTATCTCCATCTCTTTGTTAGCATCACAATCAACGACTTCTCCATCTTCATTCATATAGTTAGAAAATTCATATTTTGGGAAAGGTAATGCGCTCTTAGCTTTCACTGGTCTTGAGAATGGTAGATGGCTTCTTGATTCTGGTGTGTCACACCATATGACATCTTCTATGGATATGTTTTCTACTTTTGAGCCTTGCAGTTCACCTAACATTTTGGTGGGTAACAATACGTGCATAGAGGTTTGGGGGAAAGGATATATTGATATGGGTGAGAGATCTCTTAATGATGTTCTATGTGTACCCTCCTTGACCACTAATCTCCTTTCAATTTATCATATTGCCCATGGTGCACGAAGTAAGATAGTGGAGTTCACTCCTGATGATGTATTCATTAGAAATGTGGAGACTAAAAAGATCATTACTATAGGTGTGGTTGATCATGTATCTAGATTGTATTCTTTCTCTCACTTTGTTGTCGATGACGGTATACCTTTAGATGATGTGCACACCCTTCCACCAAGGGTAAATTATGTTTGTGATGAGAAGTTTGATCATTTGTGTTAGGATATATCATCCTATACCCAGGAGCCAGTCTACAAACATCCTCCAGAGAGAGAGACAATCAATAGAAGAGTTGTATTGCAATGAGGTATTGAGGTGTTTAAAAAGGTACAAAGGCTCATCTTAAATAGGCAAGAGCAGATAGGTAGAGTGGACAAGGTTGAGACAAGTGTCTCAACCTAGAGGAAGTAGAGTTCTGATTGAACTCTACAATATCCTCTTAAGATGAGTTAGAGTCCAAATAGACCTCAATGATATCCATCTACCTAATAAATGTATTGACCTAAGTAAACTTAAGTAATGAGTAAACAGTAAGACTATTTACTCCAACACCCCCCCCAAGTGTGACTTAGGGAGTACAACAATGCAGTAGAAAAGCTTTATGGGTCCTGACAAAAAGGCCATGTTAGGTACCCATGTACAACTACAAAACAATCTCTCGTAACCAAAGAAAAGGAGAAAACCCAATGGGAGAAAACTCCTCTCCAAAAGAGAGAAAAAGAAGGTTTGAGAAGCCTTCAAGAAGATGTCCTAGAATCATGAACGTGAACATCACTAAAGCATGAAGAATCTGTAGACTGCTGTCGATGACTGATATGGTGCTATATCTGATGATCTTGTCTAAAGAAGATGATGACCGGGAAGACAACAATTTGTATGAGTGCTCCAATTGGCACTTCTCGAGCATTGATCAGATGACAAAAATGGCAATAGCATCTGTCGATCAAAGATACAGATGGCACATGAATCTGCACGAGTGTTCTGTCCCACCGTGGTTTTTTCCTTCTAACCGAGGGTTTCCACGTATATATGTTGTGTTGACCTGTGTATTCAATTTCTGTATTAGCAAGAATATCTATTTGCAGAAAAGTAGTATTATAAATTGTATTTATTGATTCACCCCCCCTCTCAATAACTGGTTAGGATTAACAGGTTGTTCATTTAGACTCTCCAAGGTGTAAATGCAGATTGGTTTTACAACCTTGTACAACAGACTATCACAAACTGGGCTACTCTCAGGGCCAAGTTTGAAGAGAGGTTCAATCCTCTTGAAGATGCTAACGCCTTGTTGGCTAAACTTAACCAGTTGAAGAAGGCATCTCACGTGCCTATGTGTGTTCATTGCTCACTTCAACCATTGACACATAGAATCCCAGTTGTTGCTCAACCTACAACTGAGAATTTGAAATGTTTCTTTTTAAATGCTCAAGTACCTAAAGTCAGTTTTCTGTTAAGAACATCAGCTCCAACTACTCTTGTAGTTGTGCAGACCTTGGCTAGCAAGGAATCATAACAAGCTTCTTTCATCATTGAAGAAGGTTGCTCTTGAGGAACCATCAATGAAGGCAGCATCGAAGCACCTTGAATCCAAATCTAGTGATCTCGCTATTCTCTTCCATAAAAAGGAAGTAGAAATAGCTGGTGACTCCCATATATGGTTCATGTAATCTCAAAAAGTCGATGAAAAGAAGAAAAATGAAAGTCATTTTGCTAAGGTTCAAGTGAATGAAGATAATCATGTCTTTAGACATGAAAGAATGGACCTGCATGAAATTCCCAATCAAGTTAAAAAGGATGTATTTGTGTCTCAAGGTCATGAACTTGAACACACTTTACATGAATGTACTACCTCAAAGCTTGAGGAGGATCTTTTAAAAAATGATTCAGATTTTCCAAAGTTTGAAGTTCGCGGACAACATGCTAAAGTATGAAGTGCAATCGTATCTTCATGTGAATAATATCAACATAGTCTTTCCAATCAGCCTAAGGTGGTGGTTGTTGATGAACTAGTTATTCAAGTTACAACTGGCAAGAAGAATTCAGTCTTTGTTCAATGAAGGGGATTTTCCATAAGACATCTTGCTTGGTTGGAGGCCAACAAGAAAACAAAAGTCCTACAAGAACCTGAGCATGAAGATTCTTTTGAAGAAGGCAAAGAAGCATGTTCAATTCAATAGGAGAGGTTTGAATTCATGAACTCATCTTGGGGCAGCAATACATTTTCTTCATTCAAAGAGGAAGATGAATTTGTTCATCTTTTCCAAAGAGTGTTGCATCAAGCTTTGGTACCATGCTCCAACTGTCCATGTTTCATGTTTACAAAGTTGTCTATGAACATGCAAGGTACTGCAAGCTGCTGAAAAAAGGCAGCTGTTTTGCTAAGACTGTGAATGGTTTTGTTTGAAACGCTTCAATTGCTGGCTAGTTTTGATTAGGTCGGTTTTCTCTTTTTAATAAGTATGTTTGTACAGTTTGCGTTTTGTTTTAAGTAGTTTTTCTTTGTGTTAGTTGCGTCATCCTTTTTTTGTTTTGTTGTTTTTTATGCTAGACTTTGTAACCCAATGGAAACTAAGGCACTTGGACATTTTGGATTCTATTCCCTTAGCTTGTTTCCATGACTGAAGGCAGTTCTCCAGTCGGAGCCAAGTTGTAATACCCCAATTTTAATAAATTATTTTAATTAATTAATGGTCCCAGAATTTAAATAATATTATAAATGGACTTTTAAATAATTAATAAAGGGGCCCATTTTTATTATTGTTGTCCGTAGGTGTTTTCTCTAACTAAGGAGCTTCATTATTAGGACCTACAACCCTCTAGTGTTGCTCTCTTTGTAGTAGCAAGTCATTGGCTACGTCTAACTTTTTGGAACTTAGTTTGTAGGTTGACTTTGTACAAACTAGAATATAATTGAAAATGTATAAATTGTTAACATCTAGTTATTATTTATGCACTATGAAGTATGTTTTGTGCAATGTAATCAACAATATGAATATAAACAACAAAAAATCTATATTCTACAATTCATGGGTTAAACTCTCACTTTTGTTTCCTCTCTATGCTATGCAAATGCCTTTAAATTCCAAAATCACGTTTTTGCCCCCTTTTCTATTTTGTACATTTTTAAAAAAACTTTCTTTTTCTTGTTCAAATACCCACTTTTTCAAAAACATCTTATACTTTTGGTTTGCTGATTCCCCCCCCCTTTTTGTTATGGTCTAGACTCTATAGCATTGTTTTGATGTGACATTTGGCTCTTGATATTGCATGCATATTAGGCTATCATAAGATATAACTTGACACGTCTAGTTTGATGTTTGAAGCACTTGACATTTCAAGATATTAAGGTCATTAAGTTCCATGAAATTGCTTGAATCCCTATGCGATTCAAATACAATATGTATTTCTTTTGTTCTAGGATACATAGTGTCGACCTATATCAAGGCGATTAACGAGAGTTAGTGCATATCATTGTAATTGGAGATTTGGCTAGAATGTGGGGATCATATCGATTGAACTAAACATATTGATAAGTATCAAAACCAATACACGCCTACGATTATACAGATAATTAGGTGGACTCGTATGAGAGACATCACAACAATGATTACTAATGAAAATGTGGCATTGGCTAATGGAAAATGATGATCCCCAATACTTCATAATGTGCCCTTAAATATGAGCCTTTGCACACAAGCAATGCAACACACTTATATTTTAGTCGTAGTGCTTAAGTATGATTACATCCACTCTAGTGTTGTGATTTTCTCACTTGTTCTTTTTTGGTTTCCTTTCTTTTACACTCTTGCATTCGCACTAACATAAGTTTGCACGCTATTCTTATTCACCAACAAGTATAATGCATCGTTTCTCTCAATATTGTTAATTCTAGATATGTTTTTTAATTAGAATTCCTGAGTCATAATCATAAATATGTATGTTAACTTTTCTTTTATAATCCATTGCTGAGTGTGTAATAAGATTCTTTTTCTTTTACTTTAGCTGTTCTTTGTGAAACTCTTTATATAGATTCATTAAAAAGATAAATAAAAATAATATATTATATCAATCATAGTTGGACTAATCGCCGAGTTCCGAGTTTTTGCCGAGTTTTTCAGCTGGGTGAGTTTTCCAAAGAAAAACTCACAGCAAAAAACTGCAGAGTTTTTTGGAAAAACTCACTGATTGATCGGTGACTTTTTCCAAAAAACTTTGCGATTTTTTTTTACAAAACTCTCCTACACCTGTTCTCCTATGTTAAAACGCAAAAAATGACATTTTTGGTCATTGTTTTTTGTTTGTAGCGATTTGGTTTGTGAGTGGAGGAGAAAAAGAGGCTTCCAAGCCCTTACTAGGTGATTGCAAAGTATTGGAGGCGGATTCGAGTGGATTGGAGTGGAGGCACAGTCACACCCAGCGCAGCATTCTACTTCTAAGACTAGACCCCGTAGTTCCTCTTTCTTATTTGTTAGAAAAATATCCTATGCTTATTTTAACATCAAATAAAATTTGCAATCAGACTAAATGTATTCTCAAACATCAGTCTACCTTTGTGCCATTCACTTTTAGTTTTATAGAAACTATTTACTATTTTACTTCTAGCCATCAGCATTCCGCATGAGAATGCGATTTTGCACCCACTTTGCATTTATATATATCTAAACTCAGCTTGTTTCTTTTTTATTCTCATTAATTAACTCATTGGATGCATCTTCTAATTGAATTTTGCAAAATAAATGCATTTCTAATTAAATTTAAGCAGTTTTTTAAGTTCCTGAGTTTTTCCCCGAGTTTTTTCAAAAACTAGCTGAATTTTTCCTGATTTTTTTGGGGGGGCTTGGCGAGTTTTTGCCAAGTCTGAGTTTTCCATCTATGATATCAATCTTTACACATGTATTCGTATGTTAGTCTCTTCTTTTCACTAACAGAAACAAAAATTATATATCAATCTTTATACATGTATTCATATGTTGGTCTCTCCTTTTCTCTTTCATTTCCAAAGCCTCCCACATACTCTCTTTCAACTCCTATTTTATTTGTTTTTGAACCTGTATATTTTGTTTAAGACAACCAGAATTGGATGTTATATTTTGTAATATGTCAATCTTACACATTTATTCATATGTTAGTTTCTGCTTTTCACTGTCATTTCCTAGGCTTCCTCACTCACTCTCTTTCAAACTTGTCTTATTCTATTTCTTTTTGAATCTCTATATTTTGTTTAATATAATTCTATATTGAGAATTGTAATTAAAAATTTGTTATTTCATGTTACTTAGGAAGACCTGCTGCGGGTAAGGAGCTTACAGATGAATTCAATGTACTTGAAGCTGGTTTGTGGAAGACCATTTCTTTGACAAAAGGTATTTTACAACATTCCACTTGTGATCATCTAGCACACTAGACTCTAAACAATACGTGAAATTTTAAGTCATAATCATCTCTTGCTTTGTAAAATATTAAAAGGAAAGGTATTGAATTTTTCCAGTCTGAAAATTTGAAATCCATTTACAGGGTGTTATAAAGGGCAAGAGACAATTGCAAGGCTCATCACATATGATGGTGTCAAGCAGAACTTGTGGGGTATTCATTTAGATGGTCCTGCAACTTTGGGGAGCATTATCACAGTGAATGGCACAAAGGTAGACTGATGTTTGAGAGTTCATTTAGTCTGATTGCAAATTTTATTTGATGTCAAAATAAGCATAGGGTATTTTTCTTGCTAGAAGTTACCCAGCTCATGCCAACAAGGACAATCGTTAATTGCAGATATTTCTATAGGTGATAGGTGTAGATGGAGGATAGGGAAATGCATGTTCATCAATTAGGTTGGGTGCCTTGTAATAATCCTACTAGCATCTCTGTTATGGCAGCAGCATGGGACTAGGTTTCATAGTTTACTTTTCCACTTAATCCTGGCATTTCTTTGGGACTTTCTTGGGACATCATACTTGAGCAATTAAAAATCCCATTGACCATTTTTTATTGGTCTCTGAACATTGCTATAACTTCTTATTTTATTTTATTTTATTTCTGAATGTGTTGGTTCTAATCAACATAGTTTTGTTCATTGATGTATATTATGAACAGGTTGGGAATCTCACAAGCTATGCCCTTGGAAGTGATGGTCTTAAACATGTTGGTCTCGGTTATTTGAAGAGAAAATTTGGTCTCCCAGGACAAGAAGTAGAGATAGAAGATGCAAGGGGAATATTGGTAGATGTTCCCTTCATATCTCGCTCACTTCCAAATAAAAAGGAATTGGCTAAAACATAAAAGGGAGTAAATTGAAACCTATATCTCACTATTCATCATCTCACCTACCATCAGGATTAAGTGTTTTCTACTTTGTATATTAGTTATTTTAATATGTCTGCAAGGAAATCTCCTAATCTCTTGTATATTGGTCTATGGTTTGCAAGGATTAGATTTATAAGAATAAAAAACGGCAACCTTGTATTTGAATTTTGTCTTCTGCACCATTAATTGTGGTGCTACTGTATATGTTGTGACTGTCTCGAATCATATGGCTAATTGTATAAAGTGAAACAGCTGTTACCTACTGGATCGTACTTTGATGAGTGCAAAAAAATTAAATTCCATCATCATTTTAGGGTACTTTATAATCATGATTTCAATATTCAGAATATATTTAATTCCTTTCTTCCTTTGTGAAAATGGTTTACATGCATCATGGTATTTTGTTTTTGCATAAGGACCTTCATTGCTGGGTGTCTTTTAATCTTGCATATATCAAATCTTTACGGCACTACAAAGTACCCAAAAAAATGCATGCATGGTGAAATTTACAATTGAGTTTTTTGCAGCTCATCTATCTTAGCCAATCCCATGTTTACGTAGACCTTCAAATCTCCATGTTTTGTATTTCTCTTCTATTCTGATTTATTTGACAGTTTTGTCTAAAATCAAAGGTCTGTGAGACAATCTTAGGAAATAGTCAATATAATTTTTCTTTTCATTATATATTTTTGTCATACTATCCAAGGAAGCTTCATAAATAGTTGAATGCTGCCTTGGTTTAAAGCACAGATTCAGGAATCTAATCCAAAACTTGAAGAAAGGACATCTACTGGTATGATGATGACAGTTGGGATTTTTTTAGTAAGACTATTGCAGTAAATGTGATGGCCTTATTGAAATTTTCAGTTTTAAAGATCCCAGTATAATTGGTTTTGAAGACTGATGAATAACAGATATTACAAGTTGTATTTCTTTTATTAACTTGTGCTCATATGTATATATGAAGATCATAATTCCTTATACTGTAAAAATTTCCTTATTTCAGTATAGTTGGTTGTGATGAGCAATAGATATTCAAGTGAAGGATTTATTATTAAAGTTCTTCTAAAACCTTCAAGACTACATGTTTTGTTGTCAAATTCATTAACAATGACGAACAGATACATAAAAGGATAACTGATGAAAGAATGTATAAATAATTCATCAAGTGGATCGGCTAACTACAAAAATGTAATGTCCCCTTTCTAGCCCATCAATTCATGATGTGTCGTTAGCCCATTTCGCCTTGGTCCCATGGGCTAACTAGGACTTTACAGAGATCAGAGAGAGAGATTTGGCCTAGGCAATTCCAGTTTCAGGCCAATCGGAGTTGATTCAGCGGGGTTTCCAAATACCTACTATTTATAGTAAGTCAGTATTGGGCTCAATAATTTTGGCACTTCAATATTGAACTTAGAGCGCCTCGCCGAGACCTTTCCAACGAGCTATCACACATGTTTTTCCAAGTCCGGTTGATAATATATTTTAATGTCTGAAGATTAAATAGTTTATTAATAAAGTGACTATTAAATTAAAAGTACATTTTATTATAAGTCACTTTATTATTAAAAGAACAGTCTATTCACTTAAGTGTAAAATGATATTTTAAAGGGAAAAGTTATTTATCACACATTCATAGGTCAATTGAGAAATCTCTAAGAAGTTATAAAATAAAGTGAAGGGCTCATTCTTCAGCATGTTGGGGATAATATATGAAATTGGAGAAATTGTGGAGATTATTCTCTAGGGCTTCAAGGACGAGAAACCCTCTATGCTAGCATTCTTCTTGCGGTTGCAAGATACCATTAGGGGAATTTGTGGAGCTTAAGGTAAAACCAGATTGTGAGTTATTTGTTATTGCATTGGAAAGAGTTTGTGTTTTCCTGGAGGTTTGATTTGAATGAATAAGGGCTGAGATTGAAGATTACTGCTAGTAACAAATTTAAGTTTCCTTTGCAAGGGTTGTGGTTGATCTAAGCTAGCCGTACCATCTTCTAAGCTACTTCCAACTGACGATACAAGCCTAAGATCATCACAAAGGGACCGTACCTTCCTGTATTACTTCAGCGACCAGTCTTATTAGTCTACAAATTACTATATCAGGTCCGTACAGACCCAAGGGGGGAAGAGAGTGTGTCGTATCATCTCATATCTGCACACAAGGTGTTGTACCAGTCACAAGGAGCAAAATCAGACCTGTATACTGAAATTTGGAGCTGTGTTTTGGTAGGCAAATTCACTATTGTTGAGAAATAAGTCATAAAATATGTAATATTGATCTTCATTTTATTATTGAATGTTACATCAATTCTAAATTGTTGTATTACTCTGAGTTATTTGATTGACATTAATAGTAATCCCATAGTTGGTGCAATATTGTAACTCTTGTTGGTTGCCTTAGTACGAGTGTTTTTTGTGTTTGGTTATTTTGCTATTTGTATGCCAACTATTTGACATAATTCCTGAGTAGTCTTCAAAAGAGAAAGTTCAAAGTTTTAATGGCCAACAACAGATTGTATGCAAACCGTTTGACGAAATTCCTGAAGTTGAAATAGGCTAAAAATTAATTGGAACAAGTGTGCGTCTTTACAGTGGTATCAAAGCAATATATCCTGCCATCCTGGTGGGTACAATACATAATGATTAGACAGTGACATGATTGATTGGAGTGCAACCATTATCACATCATTATAATACACAGAGAAACAAGGCATTACTGAATACAGGGCAAGAAGAACAGAGAAATCCAGAAGTACACAGGCACAAGTGAACAGATCATAGGCAATATGGGTGAAAGAAGGGATCCGGAGAAGAAAGGCTATTTAATATGCTTGAGGCTTTACAGCTGGGGCACTGATAAGTAGAACAAAGAATACAGGAACAGAACCAGCGCATGGATTTGATGTTACAGATGATGACTAGACAATTAGGAATGGATGTTAATGGTGGGAACAACGGAGGTAACAATAGTGGAAACAATGGAGGAAATAATGATGGGAACCATGGACAAAATGAAGATAATGGAGGTGGATAGACTACTGATAATTTTGGCCATGCAGCTAGACTAGAGAGGTTAGTGTGTTTGAGGCCACTTATACCAACCTTTCCCTTTAGAGTTTCGGTACAACCGGAGAACAATCCATAGATTACGGAGTTACAAGCACAGTTTTAGAGAGATTGGGAAGATGAAGGAGAAGAACTTTGGGCAACTATCTCTTTCAAAGAATATATGGATGTTAGGTTGAAGCATTTGCCTCGCACAAGTGGTAGAGGATGACATAGTGATCTACAAAAGAAAGTGAGCAAGCTCATATTACCCTACTAGGATGGTTCAAGGAAAACCATTACTTGAACATGGGTGCAGAAGGTTGATACTTATTTCCAGTTAAACCCAATGCTGGGGGAGGAAGCAATTAAATTTGTAGTGTTACATTTGGATGGCTTAGCACACTGTTATTCCTAACCGGTTATTGAGAGGGGGGGGTGAATCAGTAAATACTATTTCTATTACAATTTCACACTTGTATAAAGATTCTTACAAGATAAACAAACTATAAACAATCATTCACAAACAGAAATAGAAATACTCAGATCAACACATCATGTATACGTGGAAACCCTCGGTTAGAAGGAAAAAACCACGGTGAGATGGAGCTCACAACTTCACTACTGCAATAATAAAAATGCCCTGTTAGGAGCTTACAAAGCACTTGCAAGAGTGCTACCTAGTTAAGGGATTTGGTAGAAGATTGGTTAAGAGCTTAGCTCTGTTAGGAGCCGCCTTGTTAAAGGACTTTCAACATCAACAAAGATGTTACCCGGTTAAAGGATTTTTACAAAGAACCTATTAGGGTTCACCCTAATGAAGGGATTTGATTATGCTTTCACAAAATAAAAGCAATGATTTGAATTGACACTCTTTGTCTAATTAGATCATACCTGTTGATCTTCCTATTCTGCCTGGCTGTTGATCCTTTCTGTCTTTCACCTCTGTGACTATAGCTCTTCTCAGAAGATAACTCTCCTGCTCTGTATGTTCAACAACACTGGTTTCGTGTCCTATAGCCTGTATATATAAGAAATTAATCTTATTAAAGCCTAACTTATAGAACCGCCAGGCTATAAACTCAACCATAAATCATGCAACAAAAAGCTTTGCAAGATGATCTTGAGTTTACCTTGAAACATCTGCGTGGAAATAAAACTAACTCCTGTTAAAAAGCTAACTTCGGTTCTAAACGGTGGATGCTCCGCATATTCTGGTTTTAACTCAAACAATTCCACATAATCCGGTGTGGATTTATATGCAGTCGACCGGTATCAATCTTATACCTGGTCCATCCCTGTATGTAACATAAGACCGGTACTATGTACTTTATTCGGTCTACCGGTGTATCCCCTCTATTTAATCTACCGGTGCATATACTCTGTTTCTAGTCTACTGGTGCCCATAAGGTAATATGAGTGATCTACCGGTGGGAATGTTGTTTGCATCTATCTTCACTAATGACAACTTAAATTTGCTAACAATCTTCCCCTTCGTCATTGGTGGCAAAACCATTACTCACTTATCATAGTTGATTCCTTGACCTGTAGACTGCTTCCCTGTGTACTGTACACTTCAGCTTTTCTCTCTTCTATTTGCAGACTTCCCCTGTTCTGGTGCTTTCCCTGTTCTAGAGCTTCCCCTGTTCTGATCTCTCTCTTCTTTCCTACTTCTTCTTCCCCTTTTTGCCTGCATAGGACAAAGGGTTTATCTTCACTGTTTATTTTATATTTGTAGCTTGGTGAAGATATCCTTGTAAATGTTCTTTGCTGATTGAAGAAAAGGATTCCATTGACCGGTTACATATTCTATATTTTTCTGCATTGCTTTTAGAGAGACAATAATATTTTCCATGTCCTCTACAGTTTTGTAATCCAGTTCACTGATCAGATTTCCAGCATCTGTTGCTGTATGTTGCTTTGAATTGAATGTTGGGGCAAGAAACAGTAGAAATCCAATAATGTCTTGGATTCGCTTGGTCTTCTCTTCAGAAGTCTTTCTCAAAATGAGAGCTAGACTTGTCATTTCTCTGCTGAAATTTGATGCAGATTTATTCTTGACATCAAATGTTGAAGACAAAACTCTTATGTCTTAAGAGGTCTTTGTTGACTTCTCTGTCAGATCTTGCATGAATGTATCAAAATTAAAAGTTTTGGTCATTAGACTTCCTACAACTTTAGTGTGTTGTTGAAGTACCCTTAAATTGGTGGATACTGTGGCCTTTATTTCCTCAACCTATTTGTGGAGAATTTCTATTCTCTTCTTCTCATAGTGATCAATTGCTAGTCTCTGGATCGGTGAGATTTTCTCCGATCGCTTGTGCCAAGATCTCCAATTGATCAATGACAGGTTCATCTTCATCGATGTCAGCATCAGGTACAAAGTTGCACAGAATGTTCTTAACACTTGTAAGAACCATGTCCTGTTTCTGCTTGGTTAGCTCCTTTAGTTGCCTTGTTGACATTTTGTTGACGTCAACCATAGTCTTGGTAGCCTTTGCTCCTTTTGGCTTTTGTGTCAACTGCAAAAGACAACTTCCTCTTGGATGAGGATGAGCTTGGAACATCTACCTGTTCCTTTTGTCTTGGTTCCTGTACTGGTTGCTCTTGTGCAAGTAACTCGTTCCTCTTCGATTTCCGGTTGGACTATCTTCTCCAATAGGACTTCTGCTTTAGGCCTTTCTTTCTCTATCTGTTCTTCCACTTCCGATTGCTCTTATTCTTCTGGTTGAGCATTCTCTTCTTGTGGCATTTTCTCTTCTAGTGGGACTTCATTGTGTTGCTCTTCAGCTGTATGTAGATCACCCATAGCAATTTCTTCTTCAACACCTGTAGTGTTGTCAATGATCATCTTGGCTAATGACTCTCCCAGATTAATCTGCTCACCAGATGTGAACTGTTCTCCATGAATATTCTCCTCACCGGTTGTAGATTCTTCACAAGAAGTGAATTGAACCGGTGATTCTTGTGTTGTTTTTGTTTGATCCCGTGGACTTGTTCCCTCAAGAGCACTGAAATCATACTGCTGCCAAAAATCTAGTGTCTCTTTGTAGACTTCATTCTCAAAGCCATTTATTATTCTGGCAACTCTATTTTTAGTATCCAGATTCATTGATGCTTCCTCTAGCAGAAGCTTGATTCTTTCTTCACTGAGACTAGGTTTGACTAATGACAATGTCTCTTTATTGATTCTAGTATTGGTTCCTAGACCAGTTCTCCATTTTGTCATTAGCCTAGAATTAAGCTCAGGGGGAAACTTAGGCCTATAATCTCTTGGGGTTCTATTGTAATCCAGGAAGGTTTCCAACAGAGCCACTATTAATGCTTGCTTATCTTCCTCCCCTAGCACACTATACCATCTAGCTGCATTGTCTACTCCAAAATCCATCACTTCATCAACTAAATCATTGATAGTCATGGTGCGAGTCTTACCTTTTTCTCGAGAGATAAGAACGGTTGGGCGACCTGGATCATTGCCTTTATCACCAATGATGTCGACGATGACTGGTCTGGTAGGAATCTTCTCTTTAACTGGTACTTCTGCTCCAAGTCCTCCTTTTCCTTTACCGATGTCAATGACCGGTGGTACAGTGGTCCTTTGACATGCTTCTTCAGCCTGTTGTTGAGTTTGAAGAAGCTTAGTCCATGTTGCCACACCTTCTTTATGAACTTTGTCAACTTCCCCGACAAGCATCTGACTGATCCTCCTCTTTATCAGGAAATTCTGCTTATGCAGTTCGGCTTGCTGAGCGGCCTCATCCAAAGTGAGATGGTTATGAACTTCCAATAGAGCTCGAACCGTCAGCTCCTTTTCTCTGTACATTGAAGCTTTCCATCTAGCTTCAAGAATCTCTTGAAGATCACCAGGAACAACCTTATAAAGTTCTGTGGGAGACAGGTTGAACTTGTGAATACAGTAAACTATTGCTTCCTCTATCTTTCTCCTGTCTTCTTCATTTGCAAACTGATATCTTGCGCTAATTGAACTCATTCCACTAGTATCTTTCAATCCTGCCACAAATTCATCAATTGTGGGCTTTCTCCTTCTTGGTGGATCCTCCTTCATTGGTTTGCCAGATTTCCTCTTTTTGACTAGAGGAACTGTTTCCTCTTGTTCTTCACCTTGAGTGTTGGGTATTGGTTGACCTCTCTTCCTTTGACCCTTGGGTTGTTTTGTCACCGGTTTCTTCTTTGGCGTTGGTGTCCTCTTGTCATACACGTTCTTGATTGGTGCCCTTTTCTTTAGATTATCTTGGATCTCTTCATAGGTACCAAACTAGTAAGCAGAGAGATCTAGGTCAACTTCGGTCAAGGCATCTGCACATGCCTTAGCTGTCTTGGATGAGATCTCGTAACCCAGTTCAGGAGCGTACTCAGTTCTTGGTTCCACAGCTTGTATTATGCAGTGATTGGTGGACACCAAAAAACATACATCATCTTTGTATGAGTCAACAATGGTTGACGACACCCTCTCCCTGGTGTGCATTCGTAGTTGGAATGCCTCAAAGTATTCGGTCATTACTTTACCAAACTGGTTTCCTAGTTGGTTGGCCATTTCGCTTATCTGGTGCATAATCGGTCGATTGGTTCCCCATGTCACCTTTCCAATTCCTGGGAAGAAATTTGGGTAGTAGAAGTAAAGG
Source organism: Chamaecyparis obtusa (assembly GCA_027943335.1). Taxonomy (NCBI): domain Eukaryota; kingdom Viridiplantae; phylum Streptophyta; class Pinopsida; order Cupressales; family Cupressaceae; genus Chamaecyparis; species Chamaecyparis obtusa. Next base: position 410,535 of record BSBK01005688.1, read on the forward strand.
CATACTAGTAGGGTCCCGTACTTCATGGATTTCTTCTTTACAATGCTGAGCTTCTTCATATTTTTGAATATTTGTCCTCGAAGCATTGAGCAGATATCGTACTGAGCATTATCATGCATAATCCGGTGAGCGGCATAAATGGCTCCTCTCGGTATGCTATTTAGGTTGCTGGATTAGATTTTGTAACCTATCGCAGTGGATGCGAACCAAACTCCTTCATCTTCGATGTTGTTTACAGTCATAAGTCGACCATTAGATTTTGACTTTGTCAATTTAGTGACGAGAACATTGGATATAGTTCTTAGGGTTAGTGCTTCCCCTTTGTCACTATATCCGGTCACTCTATGTAGGTCTTCCTTCATGATTTGATTGCATATTCCTTTTGTGATCCAGAAATCCGGTTCATGAAGACAACTAAGAACCAGTCGAATGCAATCGGGTTGGAAGATGGTAGGGTAGCAAACTTCGTTGATTAGTCCTGATGACACCAGCTTCGCGTATTTATCAGGATGTCTTCCATCTTCACAAAGCGAGAGGTACTCACTTTGGATGTAGGTCTCACCCAGTTCTTCCTGCTTGGTGTCAATGAAGGCCATGACATCTTCAGTCACAAGGACTCCGTTTGGCACAGACGATAACACACCAGCCATGTCGTTTTCCCTATTTTGAACTGCCATAATATTGTAACCAGGTCGGTTGACTTGGTTGCCCTTGATCAGCTTGACAGCGGAGGATGATGATGCCATTTCTTGATAACCGGTTTACATAGAAAGTCGCTTGATCGGTATTACAAACAATATCTTTCGATGATCAAAGCACAAAAATATTACTCAAGCATAAGAAATTGTTAATCACAAAATCGCAAAGTAAAAGTAAATGAGTAATTCTCCTTTCTTTATATAGAGTTAGGGCATAACGGTAATTACCAAATGGTAACTATTCGTTTAACGGCTACAACATTAATTGCCTTACCTAACCTTTCTTTCCGTTATTGCCAATCAATATTCAGGCTTTTTTTTTTGTTGAGTAAACCCTGGTTGATCAACTCTTACATGTCCGGTCTTTGTTATAGACTAAGTGAATTTAATACTCACCAGTTCTACCGGGAACAGTAGATGGACTACCGGTTCCCTCTAAGCCTTGTAGGCTCAGTTTGCTGAAGAGATATCACCATCTACGGATGATGATCTTCCCTCTGTCTTCCCCTCAGCGGAGCTCTTTGATTCCTTCTTGAACCAAAATTGCTTGACTTCTTTCTCAGTCTTCTTTCTTTTGTTCTCATTTGAAGACGAAGTCTTCTCCACCAGTTTGACCGATCCTTTTCTTTTGTTCATTGACCGGTTCCTGCAGTCTTTAGCTAGGTGTCCAACTTTGTTGCAGATGCAACAGACTATCCTGATTTCCTTCCATGGATTCACCCTTTTTTTGTTAGGCAATTTGCACCAGGAGTCATTGTGACTTTGCTTGCCATAGTCAGCACAGTTGGTTGTGCTCCGGTTCTTATTCCTTTTGGGGAATACCGGTCTCGATGGGGATCTGAATGCCATAGTCTTGGATCTGCATTCATTAGCTTTGTGTCCAAACTTGGTGCATGCGTAGCAATAGCCCTTGAAGCTTCCCCTGCTTCCACTAGACACACTTGTGGGGCTAGACCACCATTCATTGGTCTTGTGGCCATGTTTGCAACAGTTTTTGTAGTAACTGTTAGATGGCTTTACCGGTGCATTTCTGCAATTGCTTGTTTCATGGCCCGGTTTCCCACAGTGTTTGCAAGAAGTGTTGAAGGCCTTTTTACCCTTTTGTTCTTCTGGTTTATTTTTTTCCTTCTTGCTTTTATTGGCTCTTGATGACTCACCAATCTCCTTGGTGTCTTGACTGGTGAACCCAAGTCCGGTGGGATCTTTGTGCTTTCTTTGAGCTTTGAGTTGCTCATCAAGTTTGACCGAGATCTCGTTGTATCTCCTTAGGGTTTCATTCCTTTCTTCAAGTTCTTTCATCTGCTCCTTCAGTTGATACAACTCTATTGCCAGCCTTTTGCATGCATCATCTCTATCATGCCAACCCTTTTGCATGTTGGCATTTTCTTGAGTGACAATTTGCATTTCTTCTTGAAGTTGCAGAACGATAAGATAAGTTTCCCTTACCGCTTCCTCTACAAGATTCCTTGCTCTCTCAGAGGCTGTTAAAGACTTGACTGTTGTGTTTCTTTCATCTTCAGTTTTCCTCTTTTTCTCAATCAGTTCAGTCATCCTTAGGGCATTGTCTTTCTGTTCCCTCTTTAGGTTGGAGATTTGTTAGGGTCTGGTTCCTCTCCATGAGCTCAGAGACTACCTCCTCAGCTTCATCTGATCCACTCTACCCACAGAGTTCATCAATTGTTTCATTGCTTTCACTTAACTGTAGAGTTAGCTCTTTTCTTTTAGCAAGAGACCTTCTCAGCCTATTCTCCAGAGAGGCAATGATGTCGTTGGCTTCCTCAAGTTGTTTCTGATGCCTGTAACCCTCCATGATCTTTTTCTCAAGTGGTTAAGCTTTATGTCTTAGAGAACAAAGCTCTGATACCAATTGTTATTCCTAACCGGTTACTGAGAGGGGGGGTGAATCAATAAATACTATTTCTATTGCAATTTCACACTTGTATAAAGATTCTTACAAGATAAACAAACTATAAACAATCATTCACAAACAGAAATAGAAATGCTCATATCAACACATCATGTATACGTGGAAACCCTCGGTTAGAAGGAAAAAACCACGGTGAGACAGAGCTCACAACTTCACTACTGCAATAATAAAGATGCCCTGTTAAGAGCTTACAAAGCACTTGCAAGAGTGTTACCCGGTTAAGGGATTTGGTAGAAAATCAGTTAAGATCTTAGCTCTGTTAGGAGTCGTCTTGTTAAAGGACTTTCAACATCAACAAAGATGTTACCCAGTTAAAAGATTTTTACAAAGAACCTATTAGGGTTCACCCTAATGAAGGGATTTGAATATGCTTTCACAAAATAAAATTAATGATCTGAATTAACACTCTTTGTCTGATTAGATCATACCTGTTGATCTTCCTATTCTGCTTGGTTGTTGATCCTTTCTACCTTTCACCTTTGTGACTGTAGCTCTTCTCAGAAGATAACTCTCACCTGCTCTGTATATTCAACAACACTGGTTTCGTGTCCTATAGCCTGTATATATAAGAAATTAATCTTATTAAAACCTAACTTATAGAACCGCCAGGCTGTAAACTCAACCATAAATCATGCAACAAAAAGCTTTGCAAGATGATCTTGAGTTTACCTTGAAACATCTGCGTGGAAATAAAACTAACTCTTGTTAAAAAGCTAACTTTGGTTCTAAATGGTGGATGCTCCGCATATTCTGGTTTTAACTCAAACAGTTCCGCATAATCCGGTGCGGATTTATATGCAGTCAACTGGTATCAATCTTATACCCGGTCCATCCCTGTATGCAACATAAGACTGGTACTATGTACTCTATTCAGTCTAGTGGTGTATCCCCTCTGTTTAATCTACCGGTGCATATACTTTGTTTCTAGTCTACAGATGCCCATAAGGTAATATGAGTGATCTACCGGTGAACCTCTACCAATGGGAATGGTGTTTGCATCTATCTTCACTAATGACAACTTAAATTTGCTAACACACGAGTGGTGGCATCACGGCATGGTCACTATGGGGCATGACCAAATTGATGGTCCCAACCGGTGCTGAGAGGGGAGGGGTGAATCAACACCCACTAAAACTGCAATTTCTATTAATTATTACTGCATGCAAAACCGATCCTATAAAAGAAATAACTAACACAAGATCACAGCAGCATAAAACACCAGATGTATCACGTGGAAACCCAAAACGGGAGAAAACCACGGTGTGAGTAGAACTCACAAATTTTGCACTCTTCTGAAGTGTGCCTTGTGAAAAGCCTTCCTTGTTAAGGGATTACAAACACACTGTTAGGTGCAACCTGGTTAAGAGATTTAAAATAAGGCATGTCAAAGCCTACCTTGTTAGAGGACATTAGAACATCTACTAGATGTCACCCGGTTAAGGGATTTGATACAAGGGACCTATTAATGTCCACCCAAATACTGGGATTTGACTATTGCAATTGTGAGAGAGCAATAGAGGGGTTGATCCTTTGAAAATGGTTTTGCAGAGCTTGATAAGATCACTGTTTCATCCACTAAGAGTCATCGTCGAGCACCATAGGTATGCTCTCTTCAGGTTATAGTGCTTACTGGCACACTTTTCTCTTTTGCTTCTTTTCTTCTCCTTTTCCCTTACCGTAGCTTTGATCGGCGTACAGTTTCACTCTTTCTCTTTGGCAGAATGAACGCAAATGATTTTCTTCACTGACTGAACAATAAATAGACTTCCTACCGAGCATGGGACAAATCTTCCCGCTCTTTGCTTCTACGATCTCCGTGAAGATCTCCTTTTGATCCATCATCCAGTCGTGTTTTAGTCATGAAGAGAAATATCAGATGCGTGAAACAAGCTTTCCCTTAATAGAAGATCCGTCATTAAGTCATGTTTTAGTTTTGTAAAGGAAACATCAGATACATGTCACATACTTTCCCTCAAAAGAAATTCTTCCATGATTTGTGCAATAAATCTCGTCAAAAGAATCTCCTCAGTATCCTTCAATTGTGCCTTTCACTAGTCTTTTCCGTAACAGAAAATCTTGCGTGATTGGTGCAACAAGTTTCGGTAAAAGAGTCTGTTAAGCATTTGTCAACTGTGTCGTTCACCGGTCTCAATGATATCTCACCAATTAGTGATCGGTTTACACCCTTCCTTATGCAGTATTCAGGTCTTTGTCTTCACCTATCACTTCTCTGCTCTTTGTCTATACCGGTCACTGCTCTGGTCATATACTTACCGGTCACTACTCTGGTTAGTGACTTCACTGGTCGTTTCTTTGAGCAATAAGTGCATTGTTGCTCACTACCGTGTCATCGGTTACCGATAGCCCCTAAACAATAACTCTTGTCACCTGTTCCCTTCCTTTTTCCCTAGTATTTGGACATTGTTAGCTTAGACAATAATGACATCAATGACAACACCACTTTACCATTTACCGGTTGCATCCTTATCGATAATGCCAACACAGATTACTTCATATGTGGAATTCACAGAGAGTTTGATTGATCATTTTGACAAAAAAGATTCGGAATTACACTTCAAGGAGTTAGCACAACTTAAGTAGTAGGGTTCAATTGATACATTTATATCAGAGTTTCAGAGGTTTTCAATTCTGGTTACAAATATTTCAAAGAGGAGGCTATTGGTTTTGTTTATGGATGGTTGGGCAGAGCCATTGAAGGGATGGATCAAGGGCCTTAATCCTTCAACATTGTAGGAAGCCTAAAAAAAGGCAAGGGATATGGAATCTTCATCATCAAAGGATAAATTTTATTCAAAGGGCTTTTCTGCAAAAAAAGAGAAAGATAAGAAACATTTTCAAAAGGATTCTCATCAGCAAAAGAAAGATTCAAACCATTTGGACAGCGAGCAGTTAAATGATCTTAGGAGAAGGAAACTATGTTTCCATTGCAAAAAGCATTGGGATCCTTTACACAAGTGTTCAGTCAAAGCAAAAGTAGCACAGATTGAGTATTTTTCAACTGAGGAGTCAGCATTAGAGAATGCAGAACAACAATTTGATTCTGAGAGCAGCGATGAGGAAAATACAACAGGAGAGAAGTCAGGTGGTGAAAAAACTATCGCACGTCTTTCAAGTAATGAGAAGGCAATAACCTTTAGGGTGAGGAGTGTAATACAAGGGCAGCAAGTTATTACATTGGTGGACAAATGGGCTACCCATAATTTTATCTCAAAGAGACGGGTCAAGAAGAAAGGGCTTCAGACTAAGGGGCATGAGGGCTTCAGAGTTATAGTGGCTAGTGGACATAAGTTACAGAGCACTCGCATGATTACTAATGCAGATGGGAGATTATGACAAGGTGGGAAATTTTTATGTAGTAGACTTGGAAGATTATGATGTCATTCTTGGCATGACTTGGATGAAGTCTCTTCATGAGTTCACTTTTAACTTAAACAACATGGAGATGCCTTTTGAGTACCAATGCAAGAAAGTAGTACTTAGAGCCTTATCAAACGGTGGCCTCAGAGTGGTATCACTCAGGAGAATGGAGCGATTATTCAGACATGATAAGATAGAGTGGGCAGAAGAGTGTCTTATTATGCCTACAGTTTTAGATTAGCAAGGGAAGGGTTACCACCAAAACATACAGGAGATCATATCTAGGCACCTCAATGTTTGACAACATTCCACATGGAGTTACTCCAGAGAAAGGTATTAAGCATGTGATAGAATTGGAGGAAGGAGCTAAACTTGTGATCACTACTCCATACAGACATCCAAAGAAACATAAGGACGAAATTGAAAAGGCAATTAAAGAGTTATTGGAGAAGGATCATATTAGGCCTAGCAAGATCCCATTTCCATCAGTTGTGGTTTTAGTGAAGAAAAAGGATGGGACTATGCGGATGTGTATTGACTACAAAGCCTTGAATAAAAAGACAATCAAGAACAGGTATCCCATTCTGCAGATAGACAAGCTCATAGATGAGTTGCATGGAGCCTATTATTTCACTAAGATAGATTTGAGATTCGGTTATCATCAATTCAAAATGAGGGTCAAGGATATTGAAAAAATAGCATTTAGGTGTCACTATGGCCACTTCGAGTTTTTGGTAATGCCATTTGGAGCTACCAATGCCCCTGCCACATTTCAGGATTGTATGAATTGAGTATTTAGGAGGCAATTGAGGACATTTGTGTTGGTCTTCTTTGATGACATCTTGATATTCAATAGAACTTGGGAGGAGCATTTGCGACACTTAGAGGAGGTTCTGAGTATCTTGGAGAGTGAATCCCTATTCGCCAAGGAATCAAAGTGTGAACTTGGGATGATAGAGCTTCTATATCTTAGGTACATCATTAGTACAGATGGGGTGAGAGTGGATCCAGAGAAGATTAAAGCCATCGTTGAGTGGCCAACACCGACTAATCTCTCACAGTTGAAGGGATTCCTTGGTGTGTGCAGATTCTACAGAAGATTTGTAAAGGGATTTTCACTGATAGCAACTCCATTGGAAGATCTCACTAAAAATGAAGCATTTGAGTGGTCAAATTTAGTGCAACAGTGTTTCGAGCACTTCAAACAAGTGATGTCATCTTGTCTAGTGCGAGATCTTCCAGATTTCACCAAACCATTTGAGGTACAGTGTGATGCTTCAGGGGATGGGATTGGTGTTGTGTTGATGCAAGAGAAACACCCCATAGCTTTTGAAAACAGGAAATTGAGAGGGCTGGAAAAGAGCTATTCTATCTATGATCAAGTTATGTTGGTTGTTATGCATGCATTGGCTAGGTTTAGGTCTTATCTGGTTGGAGACAAATTTGTGATTAAGATGGATCATAATAGCATCAAGTACTTCATGAACCAAAGGGATCTTAATGATAGGGAGCAGAAATGGATTACTAAATTATAGGCCTATGAATTTGACATTGAATATGCCAAAGGGAAGAAGAATGTAGTGGCAAATGCACTCTCACAAAGACCACACTTATGTTCATGAAAGAGATATTAGCCAATTGGAGAAAGATTATTTCAATAGAGTATGCAAAAGATTAGTGGATAGCAAGATTGATTGAGGGCACAACTCGGGATGACAGGTACATAGTTAATGGTGATCTCATATTTTATAAAGACAATCTATTTGGTACCTTCTTCCTGCATTAAGGAATTGATTTTGAGGACTTTTCATGATGCCCCTTTAGCTGGTCACCCAAGTTTTTTAAGACTTACAGATAGATCCAAGAGAGATTCACTTGGAAAGGACTCAAGAATGAAGTCCTGAAGTATGTTAGAGAGTGCCCAGTATGCCAGTAGAATAAGAATGCGCATACATTTCTAGTTGGTTTACTTCAGCCCTCACCCATTCCAAATCAAAAGTGGGAGAGTGTTTCAATGGACTTCATTACAAGATTGCCCAAGTTTCATGGTAAGAACTGCATTTATGTGGTGGTTGACAGATTGACTAAATTCGTTCACTGCTTTGCTATTGCAGCCACCTACACAATAGCCCAAGTGGCTGACTTGTCTTTTAGAGAGGTGTTCAGGTTACATGTGTTGCCTAGGAATATAGTAAATGACAGAGATAGTAGATTCCTTAGTTTATTTTGGTAGGAACTTTTGAGATTGAGTGGCATGGAGCTTACCACCAACACTAGCTACCATTCGCAAACTGATGAACAAACAAAGATAGTAAACAAGTAGGTTGAGGGATATTTGCGGAACTATGTATCAGGACAGCAAAAGGCTTGGATTCGATGGTTGCACTTGGGTGAGTATTGCTACAATACCACCTATCACATGACTATCAAGATGATTCTATTTATGGCATTGTATGTATACAAAGCCCTGAGCTTCATGGATTTACTCTTTGGGGACAACGAGGTGCCTAAGGCTAAATATTTGTTATAGGAGAGCCAAGACATCTTAAGGGCACTTGAGAGAACATTCAACAAGCGCAAAACCAACAACAATTATATGCAGATCAGCACAAGGTTGAGCACAGTTTTGAGATTGGTGATATGGTATACTTGAGACTCCAACCTTATAGATAGTTTTCTCTGAAGAAGAGTGGTGCTGAGAAACTTAAGCCTTGATTTTATGGACCATTCAGAATCACTCAACGCATTGGTGAGGTGACGTACGAGCTGGAGTTTCCAGCCAACAGTAAGGTGCACAATGTGTTCCACGTTTCGAGACTCAAGAATATTTGGGCCACAATATAGTACCATCAACGAAGTTGCCACCCCTGGATGAGGAGGGGAAATTGATACTGGTTTCTGAGGCGATCATTGATACCAAAGAGAGGACACTTCAAAGAAGGACAATTAAGGAATATTTGGTTAAGTGGAAGAACCTCCAGTTGAGGATGCTACATGGGACAGTGATCAAATCTTCCAGCATCCAGAGCTGAAATTGCTCGAGGACAAGCAATTTTGAGAAGAGCGGACCATAATGTCCCCTTTCTAGCCCATCAATTCATGATGTGTTGTTAGCCCATTTTGCCTTGGTCATGTGGGCTAACCAAGGTTTTACAAGGATCAGAGAGAGATTTGGCCTACGCAATTCCACTTTCAGGCCAATCGGAGTTGATTCAGCAGGGTTTCCAAATACTTACTATTTATAGTAAGTCCATAGTGAGCTCAGTAATTTTGGCATTTCAGTATTGGACTTGGAGCGTTTTGTTGAGACCTTTCCAACGAGCTATCACACATGGTTTTCCGAGTCTGAATGATAATATATTTTAATGCCTAAAGATTAAATAGTTTAACTGTTAAATTAAAAGTACATTTTATTGTGTTGTCCTCAATTTTGTATTCACAAAATTGGGACAACCCTATGGAAAATTTCATAGGATAAACTCTCTAAGGCATTTTCTTAGTTGTTTTGTTTGATTTTGGTTTTGTTTTCACCCAGGATTGTGGCATTTTCAATTCAATTGGAGTTGTATATCAAGAGCTATCAAGGAGTTAAGTAAACTGCAAGTGGGATTTTTAAGCCTGACTGCATGTCTTCATTCCTTGTTTAAAATCTTGCTTAAGTGGGCTTTTCGTCAACCATTGCATAAAATCATGGGTGTTATTTACATTCAAACTGGAAATAAAACTCCATCTTTTATATTTGCAAGAGGATATATGAGTTTTTAATGAGTTTATAATGTAATAGTGGGCTTTTTAAGTCTGATTACATATTTTCTCTTTTTAAATTGCTTGTAATTACACATGAGAAGCCCATATGTGTCAAGTCATTAACTATATGCGAAAAGTGGTGTTTTTTAAAATCTCTTGCATATGCTAAATGCACCTACATGTGAAGGCTTTATAGAAGCCCATTTTTATCCTAGCTTATGTAATGTTTTGCAAACAGCCCATCATAACCTCAAGGTGGTGATTTTTAAAGCCATTGCATGTTTTAAAATACATGCTTTGACATGCGATCACTTCCCTAAAGCCAGTTTTAACTCAAAAACAACATTTATATTGAGTTTTACATGTCTACAAATGCAAGCTGCATGTGTAAATGACATATAGAAGCCCCTCTTAATGCATTATAAGCTGTGTTTTCCTTCTCCAAGCCTGGATGACATTTTTAGGAGCATTTGCATATAATGCTTTCTCAATGACATGCAAATGTGCACTATGACTTGTGTTTTGCATCAAAGCCTATTATAATACACAAGCGACAATTTTGGAAAGCTTTACATATTTTGAAAGTCTCTATATTACATGCGAAGGCTTTTGAGAAGCCCATTATTACATATAACCAGCATTCTAAAGGTTTAGAAGAGGTGCATCATTTTTGAACTTGCACATTGCTTGTTAAAGCCTGTATAGGACATATTTGACTGTGTTTTGCAAGGAAAAATACAGTCTATACCTGTGTTGTCTTCCAAGAAACCCGTCTAGGGAAAAAACATTCATATTTGCAGTGCGTAATCATCATAATAAATCACGTTTTGCTCCTAGGGCGCTGTTTTTGGTGTCCATTGCATGCATTTGCAAGTTTGATTGAGTCTTTCTAGTTGCAATTCTTTTGCATTTCAATCCTCTATCATGGACATTTGTCAAGATATTATTCTTGACTCAAGAATGCATTAATTTAGCAAGAAGACTTAATCAATTATTTTGCCTATATAGCTGAAGTTTGGGGATTTCTTTCCAATTTCAAAATCTTTAGGATTTGAGAAGATTTCTTCAAGGATTTTAAAGACTTCCATTACATTCTCAAGAAGAGCTATGCTTTCTTTTTTGAATTCTTTTTGGTGCAAGCTAGGGTTTCTTTTGTTTTGTTTTTGTTCTTTGTGTGGTCTTTGGTTTGAGAACATTGTTTGTCAAAACAATGTGATGATCTTCCCCAAACAACAATACAAGCTCTTCCCAAAATGATGCAAGAAGAGATGCAAGTTCTTCCCACAAAGAAAAAGCCCAAATACGTGTTTTCCTTCATATGTAGTCGGGATTAAAAACCCTGTTTTAACATTGTTTTACCCAAAAAGAGCAAGTTACTTCCCCATCATGTAAATGCAAGCTAAAAGCCTACCTCCAAGCGTTTTACATACACCTTTCATGCTTTTACCAAGGCTGCAAATGAACTTAAAAATCCCGTTTGTATGCATCACGTGCCTTCCGGATAACTTGTAGTGGGACATAAAGACCCCACCTATGAGTAAATGAACTTATGCACATACACACTCCATTTACTTTCTCAAAGCTTGATGTCCGCTCATATGCAGTACCTCTAGAAAACCCCGTTTTTTAGATTTTCCCTCATTAAAGAGCTATTTTTTTCCAAAATCCATTGCCTTTCACTGCTCAAAAGGCTTTCCAGTCATATCCAACATGCATAGCTCCAAATTTGCAAAGGAGAAAGATTCACGCATTCTGTTTGCTTGTATGATCTACCCAATCAATAGATCATGTCATTGGTCTTATTTTGCATATAGATTCCAAGACTAAAGAGTGGCACAAGGTAGGAATAACCACATGATGGAGCTTACAAGGAGGTGAAAAGGTGATGACAGCATAGAATGCTTTCAAAACAGATATGGGAAGATGTAATTGTGATGCAGAACAATCAAGGGTACAGGTTCCCATTCCAGTTCAAGATGTTTACACCAAACTTGAGCACATCAATCACTGAGAATTTTGTAAAAGCATGAAGACCGACAAAGGATGATGTAGTAGAAGTCGTGTCTTGTCAGACACTTAGTCATTTGCACATGCTTTATATGTAGGTGTAGTTTTGTTGACAAATTACATGTAATTGGGTAACAAGTTGTAATTGCATGTGATAGTATCACATGCAAAGCTGTAACATGTAATCATACTACAAGTGCATTAGACTTTGTAGTCTTAAGTCAAAGGTAGTTAAGGGTTTCCCCTTCTTTCTCCAACTTTTTCTCAGCCCCTCACCTATAAATAAAGGAGGGTGCTCATTGTAATCTTTATCTTTTGGCAATGCAATAAAATTCTACCAGTTTGTATATGCACTCTGATACTTTGAGCTTAGGTGTAAATTGAATTGTTTCCAATAAAAGAGGCAGGTTGTTTTGAGACTTTGTACCAATACAAACTGTTATGTGACAACATTTTCTCGAGTTGATCATGAGTTTTGGTGCTTTGTTCAAGAGGAATTTGAATTCAATCATGCAAACTTTGAGTTGCCTATTGTATTCAGAGTTATAATTCGATTTGAATTTTGAAGACTTTGTGCTTCAAAAGGAAAAATTATTATAATTAGTAGTGGTTATAATTACTTAGAGCTGAAGACTTTGGGCTTCAGTTGTAAGTGTTTTTATTAAGTTTGAGAGTATCCAGTAAGAGACTTTGTGCTTTATTGGTTATTCTAATTGAATCCTAATTCAGGATAATCACAGGAGTCTTTGGGTTCCTATACTTATTCCACAAAATATAAAAGTAGGCTGTTGTCTTTGGAGTTGTTCTTACGTCAACCCCCGAGCCACCAGTATTATCGTAGCAGTAGATACCTTTTGTTAAGTTGGAGAGTTGTTTTTATGAATGAATCATTCTTGAAAAAAGAGGAATTGATTAAGAAGAACCGCCCTTTGTTAATTTCAGTTAGATCTCTATTGAAGCCACCTCGGTAAGAAGGGAGCCTCCCCTATTGCTGAGAGGAGAGAGAAATCTTATGAAACGTTGCCTAAAGCTACAATTTCATAAGTTATAGTTTTAGCGACTTACAAAACTTTTAGCCAACAGTTTTTGGTGACTCTACTAGGGATCATGATATGCATTCGGAATCTCACGCTTTCATTTGAAGTATACCCACGTCCTATTCATTGTAATTTATTTCTTGTATTTTTTCAAGCTTTTACCAAGGACATGTAAATGGCTGCCCAAGATCCTTGGGGAAATGCTTTTGGTCTGTTGAATCTAGCTAACTGATGAACATATTGCTGCTTTTTACATTGTGTGCGGAGTTCATGGTGTTGAATATGAGGACGTGTCTATGAGATTGTTCATGGAAACTCTCCAAGGTGTAGCTGCTAACTGGTTTTACCATCTACCACCACAGATTATCACAAACTGGGCTACTCTCATAGCCAAGTTTGAAGAAAGGTTTAAGCCTCCTAAAGATGCTCATGCTTTGTTGGGCCAACTCGCTCAGTTGAAGAAGGTGCCTCATGTTCCTATGCATGAATTTGTTGCTCATTTCAAGAAGTTGACATGAAGAATTCCAATTGTTGCTCAGCCTACAGCTACAAATTTGAAGTGTTTCTTTGTCAATGCTCAAATTCCTGAAGTCAGTTTTCTGTTAAGAAGAGAAGCCCTAGCTACTCTTGCGGCAGTACAAACTTTGGCAATTAGAATTGAAGATGATCTCATTCTTGTCAGACAAATAAGCATTGAAGCGAGTGGGTTTGAAGAAAGTTTTATCTCTTTGGATTCATTTTCTTCCATCACAAGGATAGATCTTGTCATGCAGAGGTTGGCAAATGAGTTGCTTGCCCTCAAAAAGAAAATAGCTCAAGGTATGTTCTTCGCTCCTCATGAGGATGTACAAAGAAAGCCTCTTCCAAATGTTGCTCATAGTCCCACTGGTGGGAATCAACATAAGTTGGCTTCATCACCAAAGAAGCTTTCTATTGAGGCACCACCAACGAAGGTAGCAGCGAAACATTCTAATTTGAGGATTGTGATCTTGCTATTCTATTCCAGAAAAAGGAAGTAGACATAGCTAGCGACTATTATTTCTGGTTCACGCAGTCTCAGAAAGCCTTCGATGAAAAGCAGAAAGATGAAAATCATTCTTCTAATGTTCAAGCGAATGATGACAATCATGTCACCGGACATGAAAAGATGGACATGCAAGAAAGTCCTACTCAAGCTCAAAATGGTGCACTTGTGTCTCAAGGTCATGAACTTGAATCCACTTTGCATGAATGTCCTATCCCATAGCTTGAAAAGGAACTTCTCATAAACAATCAAGACTTTCCTAAGTTTGAGGTTTGTGAACATCATACTAAGGTATGCAGTTCAGTCATGTCATCACTGCAGTCACATGAGCAGAATCTTTACAATCACCATAAGGTTTTTGTGGTTGATGAACCAGTTACTCTAGCTACAACTAGCGAGAAGAGTTCAGTCATTGTTCGATCAAGGGGATGTCCAATCAGACGTCTCACTTGGTTGGAGGCCAATGAAAAAATAGATACTCCACTTGTACCTGAGCATGAAGATACAATTGAGGAAAACGCTAAACATGCACTTGGAGTTCAGTAGGAACAGTCTGAATTCATGGACCTACTTTGGGAAAGCAATACATACAATTCATCTCAAGAAGGTGAATTTGTTCATCTCTTTCGAGAGGTGTTACATCAAGCATTAACATCATTGCTCCAGTTATTTGTGTTTCATGGTTACAAAGTTGCCTGTGAACATGCAAGGTACTACAAGCTATTGGAAAAAGGTAGCTACTTTGCTAAGCAAATAAACGGTTTCATCTGAAAGGTTGTATTGTCGGCTAGATTTAATTATGTAGGTTTTCTTTGTTTTCAATAAGTGCATTTGCACAAGTTTGTTTTGTTTTAAATAGGTTTGCTCTACGTCGGTCACATCATCCTTTTTGTTTTGTGTTTTTGATGCTTGACTTTGTAGCCCAATGGATATCAAGGCACTTGGAGATTTTGGATTCTACATTCCTCATTGTTTCAAAGAACAAACGAGCTACATTCCCCAATCAGAGTCAGTTGTTTTCCTTGATTTTGTAAATGCAAAATTGGAGCAACTCTATGGAAAATTTCATAGGATAAACTCTCTAAAACGTTTTCTTAGTTGTTTTGTTTGATTTTGGTTTTGTTTTCATCTAAGATAGTGGTATTTTCAATTCCGCTCGTTTCGAGCTATTGTAGGCCTCAATCAAAGTTGTATACCAAGAGATATCGAGGAATTAAGAACACTGCAGATGGGCTTTTTAAGCCTGACTGCATGTCTTCATTCCTTGTTTAAAATCTTGCTTAAGTGGGCTTTTCGTCAACCATTGCATAATATCATCGGTGTTATTTACATGCAAAATGGAAATAAAACTCCATCTTTTATATTCGCAGAGGATATATGAATTTTTAATGAGTTTATAATGTAATAGTGGGCTTTTTAAGTCTGATTACATATTTTCTCTTTTAAAATTGCAAGTAATTACACATAAGAAGCCCATATGTGTTAAGTCATTAACTATATGCAAAAAGTGGTGCTTTTAAAAGCTCTTGCATATGCTAAATGCACATACATGTAAAGGCTTTATAGAAGCCCATTTTTATCCTAGCATATGTAATGTTTTGCAAACAGCCCGTCATAACCTCAAGGTGGCGATTTTTAAAGCCATTGCATGTTTTAAAATACATGCTTTGACATGCGATCACTTCTCTAAAGCCAGTTTTAACTCAAAAAACGATATTTATATTGAGTTTTACATGTCTACAAATGCAAGCCGCATGTGTAAATGCCATATAGAAGCCCATCTTAATGCATTATGAGCTCTGTTTTCCTTCTCCAAGCTTGGACGGCATTTTTAGGAGCATTCGCATATGGTAAAATGCTTTCTCAATGACATGCGAATGTGCATTATGACTTGTGTTTTGCATCAAAGCCTATAATACACAAGCGGTGATTTTGGAAAGCTTTACATATTTTGAAAGTCTTTGTATTGCATGCGAAGGCTTTTGAGAAGCCTATTATTACATATAACCAGCAGTAAGTCACTTTATTACTAAAAGAACCTTTTATTCACTCAAGTGTGAGATGGTATTTTAAAGGGAAAAGTTATTTAACCCACATTCACAGGTCGATTGAGGAATTTCTAAGAAGTTATAAAATAAAGTGAAGGGCTCATTCTTTAACATGCTAGGGATAATATATGAAATTGGAGAAATTGTTGAGATTATTCTCTAGGGCTTTGAGGATAAGAAACCCTCTATGCTAACATTCTTCTCACGGTTGCAAGATACCATCAAGGGAATTTGTGGAGCTTAAGATAAAATCAGATTGTGAGTTATTTGTTATTACATTGGAAAGAATTTGTGTTTTTCTAGAGGTTCGATTTGAATGAATAAGGGTCGAGATTGAAGATATACTGCTGGTAACAAATTTGAGTTTTCTTTGGGAGGGCTGTGGTTGATATGAGCTAGTCGTACCAGCTTTTAAGCTACTTCCAGCCGACCATACAAGTCTGAGATCATCACAAATGGGCCGTACCTGGCTGTATTACTTCACTGGCCAGTCTTATCAGTCAGCAAATTACTGTATCAGGTCCATACAGACCCAAGGAGGGAAGACAGTGTATTGTATCATCTCATATCTGCATACAAGGTTCTGTACCAGTCATAAGGAGCCAAATCAGACCTGTGTACTGAAATCTGGAGCTGCGTTTTGGTGGGCATATTCACTATTGTTGAGAAATACGTCATAAAATATGTAATATTAATCTTCATTTCAGTACTGAATGTTACATCAATTCTAAACTGCTGTATTACTCTGAGTTATTTGATTGACATTAATAGTAATCCATTGTTGGTGCAATATTGTAACTCCTGTTGGTTGCCTTAGTACTAGTGTTTGGTTATTTTGCTATTTGTATGCCAACTGTTTGACATAATTCCTGAGTAGTCTTCAAAAGAGAAAGTGCAAAGTTTTAGTGGCCAACAACAGATTGTATGCAAACTGTTTGACAAAATTCCTGAAGTTGAAACGGTTAAAAAATTATTGGAACAAGGGGGTGTCTTTACAAAAAAGTTAAGGACAAATAAAGAAGTTACAACCAACAACTCTAACTGCCAACTACCCCCAACTTTTCATCATGACTTTCCAGCAGACTTATCTTAAAAGCTTAAAAATGCATTCATTCTACATAGCTCCTACCAATCATTACTTTCCAATGAATTCTTCTTGAAGGTAAACAGTGATCTATTATGATCAGTCTGATCAAGAACAAAATTTCTGAAAAGTTATCTTCAAGAATTCAATTTACAATATGAAGAACGATGATCAATCTGAAGCAAAAAATTTCAATCAAGACTATACAGCCCAATAAAAAGATCTGATCCCAATCCAATGATGGAGATGGACTATTCCATAAATGTTTTCTTTTGTGCAGCCCGATGATGAAAAGAAGAAAATGATACATTATGAAGCAAAAACATATGTTCTGAAACAAGTCATTTCAAGATATTTTACAGCGATTATCTCAGAAGCCGATGCATAGCACCCAGGCCTGGAGGCGGAGGCAGATGCAAACGGATGCGGGTGCTGAGCCGGGTGGCAGATGCATCCAGGGGCCCAAGATGCACTTCCAGATGGCATCCACAGGGAATCTGGGCGCATCCACAGGCATCCGTGGGCCCAGACTTGTTTTTTGGCCAAAAAACAACTTAAAAACACATTAAAACATGTGTTTTTTACAATTTTTTTATCTTTTTTTTTCTCCTAAACCCTAAAATGGCCCTAAAAGAGGCCATACAATCATTTTGCATCTCATTTTGTATGCAGCTTGGCTCTCTTCTCATTTGGTCTCCATTTGGGATTTTGAAGCTAAGGTGATTATTTTCGAAGAGGATTGTTTGTGGGGTGAGAGATAGCTTCCATAGAGGAGTTTTCAGCATCTAAGGTAAGCATTTGATCCCATTCTTGAGTCCTTTAATAGATTTTTTTGAGGTTTTGATGAATTTTTTCCAAGTTTGTGAAGAAAATTTTCAAGCTTTTCTCATTTTAATTAAACAATAATGAAACAAGTTTAGCTATCTGTTTTAGTATTTTTGTATCATTGTTTTGCACTTGTATGCTTGATGTTCATAGTTTTTTTCTAAATTAAATTTATTTATTTTCTTATTATAACAAGAAAATTGATTGTATTGTGCAAGAATGGCCACCGTCGGTAGTCAAAGTTCAGTGGGAGGGCAAAGAGCCGATAATTTTAATATTGATGTAGGATCTCCTTTATGGAGACATACCACAAGAGTATCACATGTCACAATCCATATTTAGATCATTCTCCAAATTGGAGCTGCTGAAGGTAAATTCAAATTGTAATTACTAAATTACTAAATTTCATTTATTTATTTAATTTGAATAAATTTTATGTTCGTGTTCAATTATCAAATTGTATATAACTTTGTCTTTGCTTAATATTTATTGACATATTGTTAACTTGCTTAGGTTGTTGAGACTCGTTTTGCGTCTCATACTATTGTTATGAGACGACTTGTCAAGGTGCAAGCGACATTAAGCCAAATGGTTATTTCTAACCAGTGGGGTATATGGAAGGCTTCGAATTCAAAAAGAGCCCAAAAGGTCAAGGCTTTGGTCTCGGATGACAGTTGGTGGGCTCGTGTGCAATTTGTATTAGATTTCACCAAGCCTATCATGACTATGCTTCGCTTTCCCGATACAAATACACCTTGCTTGGGGGATGTGTATGATGACATGGACACCATGGTTGAGAAGGTAAAAGTTTCCATACAAAAATATGAGAATGACCCAACAGAATGTGAAGCCTTATGCAATAAGGTGGAAGCAATCATTCATCATCGTTGGGAGAAGATGACTACCCCATTGCACCTCCTCGCATATGCCTTATCTCTGAGGTACTATAGTGAGAAAGTACTTGGTATGCCAGGAAGAGTTGCACTATATGCGGATGAAGAAGTTGCTATTGGGTGCTACAAAGCTTTTACAAGACTCTTCCCAGATGATGAAATGCACGACACAGTGACACAAGAATTTGGCTTATTTGCTTCGGGTTTAAAAATATCTCCATTTGCAATAAAGGACCAATATAAAATGGGAGCTATCACATGGTGGTACATGTATGGTCAACCATACAAGCATCCACAAGGTCTTCCAATCAAGATCCTCTCACAAGTCTTTTTTTTGTTTTTTGTTTACCACTTGTATTCTACAATTTAGTGTTTAACATTCTTTAAATTATTTTTTGTTTGTATGTTTAATTTTGTGAACACTATCTAGGTTGCAAGTTCTTCTGTTGTTGAATGGAATTGGAGTACATACTCCTATATCCATTCAATGAAGCGCAACCGGTTGGGCTCGAAGAAAGTTGAGGACTTGGTTTACATTCATACCAACTTGCGTCTTTTGTCACGTAATGAGAATGAATACAAGGAAGGGTCAACTAAGCTTTGGGATGTAGCCCCTAAGTGTGCAAACTTGGATGCAACACTTCATGATCTTACTACAATCACAGATGATGGTGATGATACCATGACACATGATGCATCTAGCACAAGTGGAACCGTTATTAGTCCAAATGATCTTGAACTTGCAGCAGTTGGAGATGATGAGAATGTGGATTTTCTTGAGAATCCTTATGATTCTGAATCTAATTAGTGAATCTTGACTCTTGACTCTTGATTGATAAACATTGAATGATGAACTAAGTTTTGATTTTGTAGTTCAAATTGCATTGGAATCTTGAACATGAGTAATTAGTTATTGAACTTCTTTGAATGAATATTTGTGTCTATGAAGTTTTAAGTAGAAGTTGTTGAACTATCAAATATGAAATATCTTGAATCTTGATCAATGGTGAAGTATCATTATTCTGATTCATACTATCAAATGATTTATTTTTGTATATTTCAGATTTCTTGCACTTCTTTGCATATATCATATATTTTATTATTATATATATATACATGCATCCAAACGCATCCACATCCCCTAAAAAAAAAAAGTTCATGCATCCGCACCCGAATCGGTAACTTAGGCGATTACCAGCACTGATTATTATGCAGATCTGAAACAAGTTGTTCCAAGGTTTGCAAAATGCAGATCATATCTTATCAAAAGACCACAAACTCAATACTATGGTTTGAAATCAACTATGCTATTTGCATATATCCAATCAACAAGATCAGGTATCACTGACATACGTTTTCTATTATCTGTTTATAATCTGATTAATGTATTCAAACTGAATGTTGATTTGACATCAATGACAAACTAGTGTAACAAGGTTGAGGGTTAGTGCCCCTCATGTGGTCTGGGGGCAGCAGGCCCAACGGAGCCAAGATGCAGCACCCCTACGGGGTCCAAAGGCAGTGCCCCTGGTGCATTCCTTGTCACGATACAAGATGGGGTCAAGGGGCAGAGCCCCCATTACCAAGCACAAACTAACACCTTCAAAACCACATAGACCTTCGTGGTGAACACCATTACATTTTTTTTTTAAAAATCGAAGTGGACATGTCATAAACCAAACAAGCATTGAAAGGTTGTAAGTATTTTTAAAGATAACTAAACTGTCCCTGGATATGTTAGGGCAAGACAAATTGGGGCAGGAACCTGAAAGGAGAATTCTAATAAACTGAAAATATTTTCAGTCTTTGTTCCAGAGCTCCTTGAAAGCATTAAGGAAAGGAGGAGCATCTAGGAGTGCCTGAATGTAGTCAGCCATCAGAGATGTCTAGAGATCAAAGCTTATTGGTCTCTAAATACTAACATCATTGGCACCTAAAGGAAGCCAAAGAGGCAATCCTCTGTAAAGAATAAAGGAAAAAACATTAGTTTCTCTCACAGCCCAAGGTTGATACACACAAGAATGTCCATATCTATGAAAAATTAAGTCCAAATGTACTCACAAAGTGAAATGGTTAGGAGAGACTTAAAAATATGCAACGAGGAACCATCTACAATGAATCAGGAAATCATTTGGCTTACTTGAATTAATTTTTTATATCAGCTGCAGTTTCTCATTCAATAATATCAATTTTGATTACATCCTCCCCCCTCTTCTTCTATAAAGCCTATTATATGGACGAAGCTATCTTCTGATTAGCTTGTGCACTATCATTGCAACAAGAAACTTCTCCCTTCCAATGGACTTCACTATTTCCTACACGCAGTCTAGGACTCAATCAAATCAAAAGAGGATTTTCAGACCTTCACAACAGAATGATCATCATAGATCACCATATTTAATGTCAAAAAGAGTATGCTGCTAAAGAAAGTATTACATTTCAAGATTCTGGTCCTGGTACAACCCAGGCTTTCCCAGGGTACACCCTGGGCACCGCAGGTACCCTGTGGGTCTCCTGTACCTTGGGTGAATCCCAGCCTGTCCCTGCCCATAATCAGATCAGCTGGGAACAGGAGGCAATAGTGCAGAACCCAGTAACAGTGAAAAGGGCATGTTCTGTAAAGTGTTGGGTCACATATCATTTACTATCCATTAGATGTCATAACGAACTTAAAAGGAAAGTGGATATTGGAAGCTGATGATGTCATCATAACTGTCATTACTATAACAACTTCTTACTTTCTCATGATGTTATCTTTTCAGTCTACCATGCAGCTACAATGGTTACCTTATGCTTGCATTAGAAATTCATTACTTTAGTCTTGCTTATCCAATTTTTGTACAAACAATTCAGTAGTGTAATTTTGTTGTTTTATCTTAAGAATTTGTGTATTTTCGTATTTTTAAGCTTTGATTTTCAAGTTTTGCATAGACTTCACCCTATTTTTTAAAATTGGAAAGATACATCACAATAACAAAATTCTTGGATATTTTTATTTCCATCATTCTCAGATTTTTACCTTTGGTATTCAAAAAGTTACAAAAGTTCCCCATGTGTTGAATTTAATTTATATTTTTGAGTTGAGAAATCCGAAAACAAGTGCTCCTAGTTTTAGTCTTTCCAATGCGAAAAATGGGTTTATGCTTTCTAAAAAAGACTTCTAGTTCTTTTCAAAATCAATGAACATTACAGAACATTGAAACAATCAGAGGTTTAAAACCCTAGGTATTAACAGCATTAAGAATCAACATCCTTTCAAGCCATTCACAATTTTAGGTACAAATACTATTTTGTTGCAAAAACAGATGGTTGCCTTATGCAATACTAAAATTTTAAAAATCTAGAGGTCTCAAGAATGACGTATTTATTTGCCTTGTTTTCCATTCATCGAATACATCAGCTTTGCCTAAAAATCCTCCAAAGGCTTGGGCTAATCTTTCTGAGCCTTGGGAAAATTGAGACATGGCCATTAAATAAGCCACTAATGAATTAGAGGAAAATATACAAAAACACTAAACAACATTTATTCTATAATAAGGTGGGCAAGAAGGGGTATGTCACTATCAAAAGCATTTTTTTTCTTTTCATTTATCATATCGATTTTATGCAACTTTAGGTAATATTGGAAATTTTTCTATAGATTATCATTTGAGTTTAGAAGTAGGTTAAAGAATGATAATTAATTCCAATTAGTTAGTTCACAAATTTTAGTCATTTATACACTTGATCTTAGCCAAAAGGCCGAGAAAGGTATAATGGCAGAGTTCATGTTGCAGGCACCTACATGGTGCTGAGTTCAAATCTTCTACAATACAAAAAAAATAAAAATTAGTCATTTACAAATGCTGAATGATAATAGGGTTTAGAGAAAACTTCACATGTGCCTCAATGCCTTTGATATGGATTTTTTTAATCCTTTGTTTGCTTCCCAACTAGATCATAGCCCTCAGGCTGTAACAATTTGTTGAAAGGGAAACATGGATATTTTCTCTTTGAGGCTGAAGGACAGTTTGCAGAGCAGACAAAAACATGAACTATTTGACTTAAAAATGGTAACAACAAACATTGATCAAGGTGAGGGTGAGAGAGTTATGTTTCTGCGGAGACAAATATAAGCACATACTCGATATGCTATGGCCATGCATATTAAAACCCAACCTTCCTCCACTCCTCCATTGAGTGTGATTGTGTCCAAGGAGGGAGAAGATTGCAAACTCTTGCATCCACCCTCTCCTGAGCAGTCATACATCTCATCTGCTGAATATTGGACCTTGAGCAGCAGCCGAAAACCATAGTAAAGGAAAGATACGTGCTTTATCCACCTCACAAACACCGGTATATGCTGTCACACCAAATGATTTAAATTATCTCCTTTCAGAATAAAATAGAAACACTTTATCTACTTGCAGTAAAGAGACTCCTGCATTGCTAACTAGATCAAATTTAAATGGATTTCACGCTTCCACGGTGCAAATTTTTTGCTAGAAAATTTATGGTTAAAAAAATGCATATGCAGTTTATAGAATCAATATTTCATATCACTCTTCTGTTATTTTAATGAGGACCAATGTACTAGACAGTAAAATAGAGCCCATTATGTGGACAATTTCCTTACAAGTTAGCAGCTATGTCTTGGGTACTTGTAACTTGTAATCACTTGTTCAAGTTCAATATATAAGGAGCTCTAATATACTTTCTGAATAAATAGTTCATTCTGAAAATGAATCAAAATGGTTCCTCAATACTTTGTACGTAGTTTTTCTTGGATTTATATGAGCAACAAAACTTAAAGCTTAATCTGCTTTCCAAATATATGTTTTGTTGTATGAATGGGTAGTGAAGTGTGATCTGCAATTTGGAATTTGCAAAATTTTAATGCATTTTTTTCAAGCTACTTCCAAATACATTTCTCATCCTAATAATGGATAACAAAGTATACTTGAATTTGGCTCTTCTTAATTTTGTATGCAGTTTGGCTTCCCTAAAAACTCTCTTCCGGCATATGATTTTACAGCAAAGCTTTTGAAGGAAGGTGTTTTCCAAATCCTATTCCAGATGCTTTTGTCTAACATGAATGAGCTACCTTACCAAACATAAAAGAAACCAAATTTTTTGTTAAATATTTAGCTTCCTTGATGAGCGAGGTACCTCACTTGAAATGTTGGACAAAAAATTCTATGCAGTTATCTAGAAGAGTGTTGGTAAATGAAATGATATTTTACCTGGACGTAGTATCCTCCAGTGAGTAGAAAAACAAGCAGCATCAAGGAAGCCACTGTGCCTACTCGTTTTATGCTAAGAGTGGCAGCTCCAAAAAACTCTCCAGCTCCCTGTGCATAAAGTAGGACATAAATTACACATTGAGCTCCGCTTTTCAGATCTGTCAAAAAGCATAATAGGAAACTTTACCTGGCCAGTGATGACTATTAAGAGTACGGTAAGTAAATTGAGGAGAAAGGAAGAAACTGTTCTTTTAAATCCAGTCATGAAATAGAGAATGGACATGAAAATGATTGGATATAAGAGATGGGCCATCATATCACACAATGTACTGCATAAATAGTAGGTACTGAGCCTGTACATATCCGCCCTCCTCTCCTTTACCAGATAATGTTTCTCAAAGGGGAACACATACACTGATCCAAACAATGAAGAGGATGCCCAAAAGATGCAAATGTAAAACATCAGACCAACCTGTTACAAATAATATTGTTTGTCGTTTAGATTGAAGATTCTGGCAGAAAACTATTGTCAGATTTTGTGGATAAACTATAAAGAAGCTACTGAAACTTTTGGTCAAAAGCTCCAACAGCTTGTACACAGTATACCAAGCTTGAACAATTTATATTTTCTAATCAAACATAAGGCCACACTTCATGACCCATCATCAAAATAATAGATCTATTATCTTGTTGGTATTATTGTGATGATGGGTTGAAAAGATAACTTGAACCATCAACTCTAAAACATTTAACATAGTTCTATCCAAAATCTTTCGTTCTCGACTAATATATCTGGAAAGCATGAATTCACAAAATATATTTTACTAAGATAGTTCATATTTACATTTATTGATCAGCTTGAATGTTCCTATACTCTATCTTACCTGGTCTCGTAGTTGAGCTTCAGTTTCAATCTTAGATTTCCACCATAGAAGTCCAAGTAGAACTGCAACTCCTATGGCTTGAAAGAATCGTAATTTATCAAAGTAGTCTGTATAACGCTCCCTAAAATTTCTCTTAGATAGAACAGAAAATTGTTCCCACCAAGATGTTGTCCATTCCTTTTGAACCTGAACAGCTGATTGCCAATGATCAGGAGTTTTTCCATACCTCTGCAATGCCTCTTTCTCTTCTGTTTCCAGTTCAGACTTATACATCCTCTGCAAATACTAGAATTCCAGTAACAATAGTTAACAGAAGTTCAAGCCTCACCAATCATAGTAATTGGGAAAAAACTTCTTGAAATGAAATGGCCTACAAAATCATTCAGATCAACTTCTAATCCACGAGTACTAGATATTATTACTAATGAGAAGTCCATATACAAAGATATATATATGGAACTTCTATGTAATTCCATGTAACACTCATCTCGGTGATGAACCATAAAGAGCGACCCAAAAAGTTTATCCAAATTACTTTTGAGCAATTTTATCCAAATCTCCCTTTTATAATTAATAACTCAATGAATTCTTCTCTGATGATGAGCCCATTTAATGAGGCTTAAAACATTGGAAAATACAGTCAGATCCAGAAACCAACCTCATAAGTTTTTCATTGCAAATACAACCTACATACTACAAGTTCAGATTCTCCATCATGAGCTTAATTCAATTTATACCTTGACTATCTCTTTTTGAAATTCTTGATGTTGTGAAACAGAAAAGGAGGTTTGGAGCTCTTCTGGGAACATAATGTCATTGACTTGTCCTGTTGCTAAATCCAATACAAAGTCTGCAGGATTCATCGCCAACTGTGGCACAAACCTTAACGAAGCAAAGTAGGCCATTGTTTCCTTTGCTTGCCCAGAGTAAATTGGAGAACCTTCTGAGATGAGCAAAATCTTATCAAACATATGGAACATACGACTTGAGGGTTGATGGATTGTCGTCATGATTGTTCTGCCACTCTGAATCATTCATAAGCTAAATATGTAATCATGAAATTAAATTAAGGTCATTAACCAAACAGTTGAAAAAACCAAAGCAAGGAACCTGAGCTATGCGTTGCAGAAGTTGAAGAAGTTTAGTAGCAGTTGTGGAGTCAAGTCCTGAAGTGGGCTCATCAAGCAACAATAGAGAAGGATCCACTAAAATTTCGAACCCAATACTAGTGCGTTTTCTCTCCCCACCTGAAATTCCCCTAATGAATGCTCCTCCAACTCTGGTGTGCCTACATCTGATCATTAGCAACAGCCAAAAATGTGTTTTAAGAATAGCAGTCTCCAATCAATAAAAAAAACTTCTTATAAAACCTGTGAACAATTTTATTCATCGACATCCCAATTTCACTACAGATGAGGACGTGTGGAAGATTGCAGATTAGTGCTTCTTACATTATAACTCTAATATGCACAAGATATATATTAGCTCTTACTGTGTACAGCTACAAAATAAATCAGAGTATTCGAGAGTTGTAGGAGCTGTAATCTGTAATCTAACACATCCTCATTATTGAACATTTGGTACAATCTGAAATGTTGGTGAATTGCAAAAATTTTAGTCTTTCCAATAACCATTTTAACCAAATTCATTTCAAACACTAGAGGTTAGAACTTAAAACTTCAGATATCCAAACAAGCTCCACTAATTACCTCTCTAGACCCAAATCTGCAAGGATAGTCTCTGCTCTTGAAAGTTTTTGTTGGCGACTCATATTGTTTGGAAGCCTTAGAAGGGCAGCAAAAACTAGTGACTCCTGGACTGTTAGTTGAGGAAACAATATATCATCTTGAGTAACATATCCAATCCTGGGAGGATTCAACAAAGAATTGGGATGTTATTTCAATGTTTCATAGATCTGAAAGAAAGGTACAATAGATAGACCGAGAAATAGAGAACTATATATTTATACCTCCTCTTTAGAGCAGTGTTATATGGGATGTCATTGTAAGTTATAGTTCCTTTGATATCTCCCTGCAGTCTCCCTCCCACAATTTTGAGAAAAGTCGTCTTCCCACTTCCAGAGGGACCCATCAATGCAAGAATTTGTCCAGGAGCTATGCTTCCAGTTATCCCATTGACAATGCTCTTGTAAGCCTGATTCTCATGGCTGTTGCCAATAATTTGACGACCATTTGAAAGTTTATTCCATATTCCTGGGGGCTTCTGGTTTTGCACTCTGTACTCCACGTTCTCAAACTGCAAATGTTTTTTAAAATAGTGAAGAAAGAACTAAAACAATTCTATGCGCGGGTTTGATCAAATAAAACTCGATATGAAAATTTTCAGTTTCTGAAAAGACCAGCAATGGTATTTAGGCAGGGTATTTTTATGGACTACTTTTGGTATGTTTTTCCACAAGAAATTGAAATTTTATTTTTCAATTACTATTTTTTTTAACAAACTATTCTCGTAAATACATTGTATGAAAAGTAAATTTTATATCTTTCCATTAACCTACAATAGATATATGTCTTCTCTTCTTTTGATCAGAAAATGATTGTTACACTTGTTAAAAGAAATGATTCCTTCAACTTTTCCCACAGTTAAGTACCTTGAGAAATATTGGAAGGGGAGTTGAGCTTGTGGTTTCAATATCGTATGAAGAGTGCCTATGGCCATTGCTTGAGCTACGAAGTTGAGTTATATCTGGAACTACAAGAACAAACATCAACACATCAGTAGTTTTACAGTTTCGACAGAATTAACAAGACATTTAAACACATCCAAATCATAAACTATAATGATTTGTTCATCATGGATTGACGGCGGGACAGGAAACAACCATATATTTAACTTTCTAAGTAAATTTTAAAGCTAATATTTCTATTGTCTCTCTTATTATTCAGTCATAAGGCTAGCATTTCTATTCATACTAGTTTAGAAGGTTTAAAATACTACTAAAAGTGAAACTGCTAGTTTCAGGAATGTGAAATGCCCCAGGTACGGGGAATGCTGCAGATATAGATGCCTCGTCCCTTTCTTCATCAAATTCTCTAGATTCAAATGTGCGCAATCCTGTTTCGTTGGATTCTCGTGTTTGTTCATTTGTCATTTCAGCTGTTTTTGCATAGAATGTCACAGCAACTAAATAAGAAAAAGCAGAAAGTCTTACAAGAAAGAATGCGCATTCCCTCACATAAAATATGGTCTTAACGCCCCCACTCGCATCTCGTCAGCAATTTATCATGTTCATGACTTATTCCGTTTTCAACAACCAAGCAACACAAGTTTCATGTGAATTCTGGATCCCAAAACTAAACATAACAATTCAGTTGTATTTTTTTCTGGTAATTCTGGCGGGTCTAAAAAATAACTGAATATCTTGCATCTTGCATGTTTGCAATAGAGGAGATAAAAATAGAAGGTAGGGAAAGGATTCAAAGGATGGCTATTTTTTATCTACAAAGTTATTTTTAGCTTTGATACAGGAGCATTAGTCTTAAAATTTGAGCGAAGGAAGACTTATTATTGTTGATGCCTTAATGTTCAATTTATATAAAAGTGCATTCTATATATTTTTTGAATAGAATATTTTAAATACATGGATCTAAAAAATATCAATAAATGTCAGTTTTGAGTTATTTTGTTTGTTTATGAGTTAATTTGTTTCATTTTATTTTATTTACTTAAGAGTTATTATGTGGAGAGATGTTTGAAAATGGTATTATGGAGACTCATGTAATTAGAGCAAAGAAGACTTATTATTGTTGATACCTTCACATTCAATTTATATAAAGAATGCATTCTATATTTTTTTTAATATTAGAAATTTGTTTAAGAGTAAACATGTGTTAATATTATTGAAAAATATAAAATTTAAATTGTATAAGCAAATAAGTAATTGATATAATATGTTTAGATTCTCAATTAATATAATTGATAGACTTAAGAATTCAAAGAACTTTTTCAAGATTCTTTTGTCTTTGGAAAATTGAAATATTAGATAATTGATTTAAAGCACTAAAGAATTTCTTGAAATGTCTATATAGATTTAGAGTGTCTATATAGATTTGAAATCTATATTATTACATATTAATTTCTAATGTAATTATAAAATAATAATTTAAGTAAATAAAATGAAACATGCTTAAATTATAAGCAAAAATAAAAAGACTTCTATAAATAATAAATAGTAACGTGAATTTATTTTGTAGAAGTTATATAAAGTTTTTTCCATTTATTTCATTTGTTGTTTATCCTTAATTTATATATTTTGATCTCTTTAAGATAGATATAATGGATTGTGATTGAGTGTTTGTTGATGGACAAACTTACCTTTAATTATGTGGGATTGGTAGTCCACCTCATGTCATATTTTCATCTAGAAGAAGGAAGATATATAATGGGGTCATTTTGTAATAGAACCTATGTTCCATAATAAATGATGAGAATGGTTATCAAGTGGTTTATATTTAAAAAGTATTTCTTTTAGATAAGGAGAATATATTAAGTTTGGATAACATCATATATGACAATAGAATGATTGATGATCTTATTTTAATTTGTATTGTTTAATGCAATATAAAAATATAATAATGTTAGGAAAGTAATTTTTTTTAGTAAGAAGGAGAAGCTCCTTGTAAACTTAAAAAATAATATAAAATTATAATTTAAATAACATATATTATATACTAATTTTTTTGTTGATTCATGTATAATAGAAACAAGAAGTACGTCTTTAGGAAGATAAAATAAATCTTACTTTTTTTTCTTAGGCTAGAGTGAAAGATTAATGCATATGTTTATACGAAGTAAGAAATTTTTATGTTTTTATAATTAAAGATACCTCTATTAACTACCACACTTGCATTATTTAAGTAGAAGTAAAAATTAAATATTGTAAAGGTACACACAAAATTTTGATTATTTTAGACAATATGAAGATTTTTTTGTATTAATTATAAGGAGTTCAATATACAAAATATCACTGCAGAGTATCAAAAAAGATTACAAGAGGTAGAGCCTCGACACGAGAGCATAAAATAGAAGTAAAATCCAACAATAGAACCAAAAAAGAGCCACAGGAGACACAAACTAATGAAGAAGGTCTTCATGAGTCCCTCCATCCAAACAATGTTCTTCTGATTCTGAATTTGATTAAGCATGAGGATCATATTTCCAGTAGTGTCTTTGTTATTCCTTCTGACTTCCTTGTTAAGCTTCTTGATAGTTTGTTCAAAGAGTTTGAGGTTGTCCATATGTCGCCTCCAAAGGTGCCCATCCTTTAGCTCGGTGGCGAAGAAAGTGGCGTATCCCGTTCTGAGCAACCTTTTGAATTTATCTTTATCTACTTTCATAGTAATATGAACCTATAAGAAAATTTTAAAATGTGTGAGACTTTGAAAAGACTCAGTAAGAATTCTGGGAATATTTTGAAACCTTTCCTCATTCCTACATTTCCAAATTTGCCATAAAATGTTAGAAGAGAGAATATTTCAAAAAAGATTAATGTCCTTTTTAGTACCATCAATATATCCAGTAATAATTTCAAAAATATTGAAATTGGTAGGGATAGAAATACCAAACATGAGCCAAACCTCTTTAGCAAAGTTGCAATCAAAGAAAATATGCCTCCCCGTTTCCGGGGTTCTACATATGTTGCAATAAGGAATATCAGAAAAATCCTTCCTAATGGGAAGCCTATCCAAAATTAAGAGCCATTTAAAACATTTAATTTTAGGATCAATAGAGCTTTTCCAAAGTTTGTCAAAGAACTTCTTCCAAGAGGAGACATCCAGATTAGTATACCAAACCTTGTTAACATGGTTGATAATGGAAACATTATAATCAATAACAGCATAAATATTTTTGGCTTTAAGTCTGGTTATAATGGTTCCATCCGGCCACTTAATGTTCATGTATCTGCTGGAATCAATGTGGCAGAGGGAGGGAATATCCTTGTTGGCTTTGAGAATCATGTTATAAGTCTTTTTATGAGATGCGGGAATGTTATACTTGTGCTTCAGCTCATCCCACAAGATGAGTCTGTCATTTTCAAAAATATCCGCAAATAATTGAGTGATCCCCATGGCAGCCCACTGCTTGGCAGAGCAACCTTGGGAGAGGGCTAGAGGTTTACCACCGAGCTGCAGGTTCCACCAAATGGATCTTTCACCATGGAGCTGATTGTGATCATAAAAGTTCTTATTTGTAATGTAAGGCCTATCATGGTTCCAAGCTTTCCAAATGGATTTGAAAACAGCAGAACTTTGGACCACGATAGGAAAGTTGCCACAAATTAGATCACACAAAGGAAGCTTTTTCCAGAATTTGGCTTTCTCGGGGAAACCTCTTTCTATGTTGCTTCTGATAAGAACTTTCCACGGATCATCTCCATTGAGAGAGTGAAAGATCCATTTGGAGGCGAGAGCTAGGCCAATAATTTTAAGGTCCTTTAGCCCTAAACCCCCAAGGAGCTTGTCAACATGACACCACTCCCATTTAACAGCATGAAGTTTTTTATTACCTTTGCCATCAGAACAAAGGTAATTCCTAATGGCTTTTTGAATTTCAAAAATCTGGTAGTCATTAAATATCCAGGCAGAAGCATAATAAATATTGTAAGAGGAAGTAATTTTCTGGCAAACTTGAATTCTACCAGCCAAAGATAAAGATCTGTTGTGCCACATATTCAGCTTTTTGAAAATTTTATCTTTGACCCAAAACCACATCTCCTTAAGAGAGGGTTCCATAGAGAACTGGATACCAAGATACCTAACAATCTTGCAAGGGCCTCCCCATTGATAACCATACTTATTAAACCAGTCAAGCGGTTGGTCTTTCCATCCAAGACAAATGGATTTGGACTGAGAAAGACGGGCCCCAGAAATATCACAAAAAATATTGAGCTTTTTATTTAGCACAACAAAATTTTCTTCTGTGGCTTCATGGAAGATAGCAGTGTCATCAGCAAATTGACAATTGATAAGCTCAATATCATTAGGAAGGGTAATACCCTTAACCGCAGGGGAAAGAGAGTTGTCTCTGAGAATGTAGAAAAGAGCATCGGAGGCAATGACAAAGAGGGCAGGGGCCAAGGGACAACCTTGCTTGATGGAACAACCCAAGGGGAAAGGCTCCGAAAGGGAGCCACTGATGTCAACTTGGGCATAAGCATCTCTAAGTAACATACGAACAGACTTACAAAAACTAGGAGGGAATCCAAAGGCTTCCAGCATCATAGTAATAAAACTCCATTCAACCTTGTCGTAAGCCTTTTCAAAATTCAGCAAAAACATAGAAGAATTCTTATTAGAGTGCTTAGCCCAATCCAATGCCTCCCAACTGGTAATCAAGTTTTCAAGAATGTACCTGCCTTTAATAAAACCGGTTTGGGTAGAGCACACAAATTTCGGAAGAATGGTTTCCAGTCTGAGGGCCAAAATTTTAGCAAAGATTTTATAGGAGACATTCAAGAGAGTGATAGGCCTCCAATTCTTAAGTAAGGTTTTATCCTCATCCTTGGGAATTAATTTTATAATTCCTCTATTAATGGAGCAACCCAAGGATCCAGAGTTAATAGCTTCATTAAAAATCTCAAGCAGATCTTTGCAAATCCAATTACTGTTAGCTTTATAAAATTCAACTGGCAAACTGTCAAGGCCAGGCATCTTGTCATTCTTAAGAGAGTTAATAGATTTCTCTATTTCTTCCAGGGAGATATCTTTATTAAGCAGGGAGGCATCACTATTGGTAATTCTCTTGGGGATAAGGGTTCTGCATTGGTCCCTGAGGGATCTAGCTTCCAAGGAGTCTTCAGAAGAAAACAACTTTTTATAAAAGTTAGCAAATTCCATTTTTATGCTATTTAAGTCAGAAATTTCATGATTATCAATAACAATCTTCTCAATGGTTTCATTAGAATGCTTTTGCTTAATGAGGTTAAAGAAGAACTTACTACCTCTGTCACCATATTGCAGCCAATGGGCCCGAGATTGAATCCTAGCGCCATGGATTTTATGTTGCTGGTGTTGCCTAAGGGCTTAGCACACGCAAGATGAGGGATCAGCAACGGATCATCCGGGTTGTCTTGAATAGAGACCTCAGCATCATAAAGGTTGGCTAAAAGCCTAGCCTCAGAGCGCCTAAAGTCCTTAGCTTTCTTTTGACCAACAATCCTAAGCAAATTTTGCCAAGCAAGCACATTCATATTCCACCTCTCAACATGGGACATGGAGGGGTAGTGATATCTATTAATAAGTCTGATGATGCTAATGGCGGAAAGGATATCTTCATCAACCAAAAGGCTGGTATTAAGAATAAATTTAGGACTGTTGACCCTACTAAAGGTAGGGGAACAACTAAATCTAACGGAGATAGAGATAGGGTGATGATCCGACAGAGTAGTGGGGGTAACTAAGACTAAATTATTCCGGTCATCAAGAGCCATCGAGAAAAATTTTTTATTGAGATAAAACCGATCCAGTCTAGAGTAGATCCTAGAAGGACCTTTTTGAAAGTTGCACCAAGTGTGCCATAATCCCAGATTAGTATTCTTGTTCCCAGTCAGCGGATCAAAGAGGAGTTTACTTTGCTTAAGAATATTCCATTGAAGTTTTTCTTGATCTTTCCAAGAGAATGGAAGGCCTCCAATTTTATCTTCCTGAGACTCGACCATATTAAAGTCCCCTCCCAACATCCAAGGAATATTAGGGAGAGAGATCAGCCAAGACCAGAGACTAGATCTTTCCTTATAATCATTAGTGGCATAAACAGAACATATACCAAAATCACAATGATTATAGTTAAACATAATCCAAATAGCTCTATTACAGGGGGAGATACCAATGTCCTTGATGTAGGCCTCCCATTTAGGGTTAATCAGGATGGCGACACCCCCTCTACCATGAGGGTGATTAGTGACAAACTTAATCGCATTACTCCAAAGAACATTAAGGTTGGATTCAAGAGTGAATCGAGTAGTTTTAATTTCTTGCAACATCAGAATATCAGTAGATTTAATACTATTGAGAAAATTCTTAATAACAAATTTTCTATCAGGACATTCCAGTCCCCTAATATTCCAAGAAACACAATTCATGAGGAAACCATATTCAGAGTAGACGCATCAATACCAGCATGTTCCTCCAAAGGAGAGACTCCGACAAAGGCAGACTTCATAAATTGTACATGGGATAATGATATGGCCAGAAACATTTCCTTTCCAACCATCGGGGTGACAGATTGCCTGTTCCCACCACAAAAAGCATTCAAAAACTTTTTTTATAAATTTTTGCAATTTTTTTACCCTTCCATAGCCCCGCACCTCATGTCAGCCTTGAACATTATCAAAATAATAAAGTATGTTTTAAGATCAGCAAAACATTTCATTTTATTTTTCCATTTTCCTCTGTTGTCGTTGTGCACTATGAGAGGACACCGTTGTGTTTGAGAGGAGAGGTCTGTGTTTGACTCTTTGTTTAGTTTCTCCAAATGAGATTATTTTGGAGAGTTTGTAGAAGTGTTTAGAGGAGAGGCATTTGAACTTCCTATTACTTTTCATTATATCTATGGATGTATGAAATTGAAATTTGAACTTTCATTTGATTCATTTGATATCATCTTATGTTTCTATTGTATGATAATGGGAAGATACATGTTGATTTCTGCTAGAAACCCTGCTGTCAAATGAGAATGTCGTAAAATCAATTCAGAGCAGCAAGTTTATTTACTCACGAAGGTCACTGATTTGCTAAAACCCTAGCACTGCAGATTTCTTGACATTTCGAAAACATATCTCAACTATGTGATGCACATTTTCAAACTTGAACGTGTATTCCATATCCTTGAGACTATGCATCCACTATATGGTGCTCACTGGGCTATATTGCATATTCTTTTGGAAGCCTGATCCTTCCCTGTTCATGGCGGGCGGTCAGCGGAAACCCTGCATGCATTTGAATTAACAATTTTTTTATGTACAGATTATATATTAGCGCATGATTTTCCTTTTAATAAAAATCTGCTGCCCTGATGAAGTGCGCGCCCATTTAGAATATGAAGGGAAGTTTTGAAATTTAGGCTGGTGTCTTATGAAAGAGGCTTTTTAAAATATTTTAATAGGCGAGATTTTTTTAAATTATTTTAAACAAAATATATAATTAAATAATACAACAAAGAAAGTAAGCAAAAATAGATGTCCAATCAAACATCAGTCACAAGATTGTTAGATAGAACCAACTATTAATTAAGTTGAAGACATTAGTCACAAGGCTGCTAGATAGAATAAAAAATTAAATAAGCTTAAGCTCAAAAATCAGTCAAAGACTACAAGATAGAACTAGAAGTTGCATAAGTTGAATAAGTAGGTGTCAAGATCTATTTTTAAGAATTAGGAGGTCCCATAGAACCAAGAAAAATGCTACATGCATATTTAAGCGGGTAACTACAAAATTCATGGGACCATCTAATTTAAAATATTTCTAAAAAAATCTTAAGCTCCCCTCCATAAGACCCCACCCTAAAAGTCATGAATTTTATTATTTAGCACATCCAAATTAGTAAGACTAAGTAAATATTAAATAAAAAATAATTGGTAAAATTTTGAATATAAAATCTCTTAATGAGAATATATGTATACATTATTAGTGTGTTGTTATTTATAAGGTCATGAATTTTTCCAACATTTTGCATTTTTTACTTCTTACATTAAAATTATAATATTTAGAGAGGTGATGGCATCTACAATTATTTTTAAGAGGCTAAATAAAAGAACTTCATCAATGATGGTTGAGAACCAACTTTTTCATTATATTCCCATTCAAGATGATCACATGTCCAAATTTGCAACCAATGAAAGTATTTGGAGTGACCAACTGTGGCTTCCCAAGGATCAATGGATAACCTCCCAAATTGTCTTTGGACTACAAAATTATAAAATCAGCGGGGTACTCCCATAAGTCTAAGGTTATTACAAAGTCTTCAATTACTCATAGTTTGACAGTGGATCTCTCTTCTAATTGTAAGATAGTTGGTGTGGTTACAAGGTATCCATAGTCTCCTTATTCATGGCATTGATAGTTGCACCAAGGTCAATCAGGGAATTTTTAGTAGTAGTAACATTGACATCCACATCAACTATAGGACTACTTGGATCTGGGTACTTGGGAACTCCTTGGGTACGTAGCATGATAGCCTTATGACATGGACAGTTTGAGGATCGTTTGGATTCATCCTAGTCACTTAAGAAAAAGGTACCAAATATCCTTGGTATGGATTGGGACATCCTTGATAGCTTGGATGAGGGGAATCTTGACAAACACATTCTTTAGTTGTCCTATAAGGCCAAATTCAGGCTCGAGGTGGTATTTTTGGGTAGCCAATATCTCTAGAAATGATAGTTGTTTGGTGACTTCTTCATGTTTTTTATTATGTTCATGTTATCCATTGTTAGTGACATCTACTAGTAGTTCATGTCATCAAATAGTAATGTGATTTGAGGGGATATGTGACTAGCAAGGGTTTTTTTTGAGTGAATATGGATATCATTGATTTCATCTACATAAGTTGAATATTGTATGGCATCATTAGAGTATGCCTTCTGAATGGGCTCATTGTTAGGATTCAATACATGTTGGGAAGACAATTATGGCGTTCTTCGTTAATGGAGTGGGTGCATTTTCACTGGGTGTAATGGTTGGTTAGTGAGGAATCGTATTAGGCACGAGAGTAGGTTGCGGGTTCAAATATTTTTGTGGTTGTGGGTAGGTCATATTGGATTGTTGTTACTATTGATTTCCTCTCCATGGTTGTGACTATGGACTATGAGGGTTTTTCCACTAATTATAACTAGGAAATTGGTGTTGAGATTGTTGTGACCATGCCCCTTATTGTGGCATCTTTGGATGAGGAAACACCTTGCTATGGTTGATTGGGCATAGATTTTTAAGGTTGATTAATCCAACCTACAACATTAAAATTGAACCCATGGAAAGTATTTTTATAAGACAATGGGCTAGGATGCATACCTTGTCCCTTCTTCCATGGCTTCCATTGAGAAATATAGAATACTTTCCCTTCATCATCCTCCAAGGCGTGAAATGTTGAATGGGTTTTTTGTCCTCTGAGATAGCAGCAATCCTTTTGTACTTGTAGTTGGACCTTTTTTGTTTGCAGCAAGGGCAATATTCTATAAAAGAAACTTCATTTGCCTCCTTATTCTTGATATGGAGGGTGTTCAATTATGTAGCAAGGTGACTGATGGTATCTCCTTTCATCTCAGAAAGAAGATTGTTAAGCTTTACTCTAGAAACACCATTGGAGGTCTTGGAAGTAGGCAAAATTTAAGGGTTTTTATTCTTTCTCAGTGTAGGCCTAACATATTTCTTGTGAAACCTACATATGTCATCATATGGTACTTGTGAGATGTCTCCACCTCCCATCAAATATAATACATCTATACATTCATTATTGATCCCTCTCAAAAATTCCAGCTTGAGAAATCCTAGAGAGAGTTTGTTTTGTCTAAACTTCTTCAATGAAAATTGAAATATCTTCATTTAATCTTCAAAAGGATCATCCTCTTTTTGAGACATGCTAAAAATATTCTCCTTCCTCATATCCCCACCCCTTCAATAGTCCTAATATTTTTAGAGGAACTTCTCCTTCATTTCATCCTAGTTTGTGATGGCATTTCTAGCTAGCCCCATAAACCATCTCAAGCCAATATCCTTTAAAATAATTTAGCTAGAAAGAGTTTTTCTATGTGAGCATTAGTTGTGCAATTACAGATACAATAAAACATGTCAAATTCAAAGAAGATGGTATCAAGATCCCATGTGATTAGGCCATAAAAACTAAGCAGGGTTGACAATGGTATGTTTTTTAGGAACACGACTCTTTTTTTGGTCTGAGATAGGAAACTCAAAGGTGATTGATTATATAAGGTTTTTCACTTCTTTATTAACCATTGTGGAAGGTTTTTCCTATGCTACTTTAGAGGATTCTAGTTGATTTGGTTCCTCAAAAGAGTTTGAGCTTCTTTTAGTATCACTTATGTTCCTTCTCTTTGTTTTTAGTTTTGGCAGGTCCTCTAAACTTGTGATTATAGCTCTCCATAAAGGGAAGGAACCTTGCACTTATTAGTGAATGGAAAAAAGTGGCCAGTCTCCATTGTAGACAATAAGCTGATGCAATAGTTCAATGTACACACATAGTAAGACAACCAATCCTTCATTAAATAACCTATTGATCTAGAGAAAAATTATTTGATTATCCACCAAGGAGGTATATACTTGGATAATAATAGAACTATATGTGTAGCCAAGGATTTCCTAAACTACCTATCGACTTGTGAAAAGAAACCTAACTAATATCAACTACCTAAAATAAAAGTAATGTTATAAGAGAAACCATGTATATATAGTGTATCATCTTAAAATGGAAGCACTTCCATGATAAGAGCATTTAGCCCTTCGAGTAAGTGGTCTAGGGTCATGTTAAGCGCCTTGATCGAGTCTTTGCATGTATTTGGCTTTTCCCCCTGTTCTACTTTCCTGTGCACCTGATTTTCACTTCATATCTGCATTTCCTAGCATTTTGGGTCAAGATCATGAGGTTTTTGACCACAAGGTCAAAGTTGACCTTATGGATCAAAGTTGACCTCGACCCTGACCTAGGTTAGAGTCGACCTCATCCTTGATCCCTTGTCCAGATTTCAAATTTCCTTGATTTCTGGGTGTCAAGTTCCAGGGACATTTGTTTTCCCGCCTTCGGGTCGGCCATTTCGGGTTTCAGAATGGTAAATCCTTAAATTGCATTTAATCTAGGTATATTTTCTAAAGGTTAGGACCTAATTGGGATTTAATTCTCCAAGGTGGCCCCTCTAGAAGATTGTACCCTAGTTCACTATAAAAGGAGGTCTTCCTCTCTCATTTTCTCCATCAAGTTTTGTGAGAACACATCCACATCTCTCAAGAAATTTCATGAGCTAGCTCTCAAGTGCAAGCAAGTGAATTCAAGCATTCAAGCAAGCCTTCAAGCATTCAAGTGTTCAAGAATTCATCCATCAAGGAGATCCATTGTTAGCCATTGAAGGATTCAATCTCTTTGGAGCCCCCTTGAAGATCCATCCTTCTACATTCATCCAAGCCTCCTCATATGCAAAGATCAATTCAAGATTGGTGTTGAAGATCAAATGCCATTGATTTGAGACATCCTACCTTCATTCTACATCTATTGGAGCATCCCTACTTGTGGATTTGAGGATTCAAATCCTCTACAAGGACTTCAACATAAGCGAGGTGAATTGTTTCAATTGCTTTGTTTATGCACACTACATTTCAATTCAATTTCAAGGTTAATTCCTAAATTGGGGTTTGACCAAGGCAAACCCCCCATACAAACAAAAACCCCTTTTTCTTGCAGGTGCAGGTGTGGAATTTCGGATCTGAGAGCGGATTTGGATACCCTTTTTGGCGAACTTCTAAGATTTGCGAACAAAGTTAGAATCGACCTTCAAATAAAGAATGTAGCCTTTGACCTTTTGTGAGGGTCAAAGACTACTTGCCATCGACAAGACAAAATATTTCTGGGTTTTCTTCGTCTCGGCATTTCCAGTTTGAAACAGGTTGCAGAATTGCTTGAAAGTACACACAAACATTAAAAAAATTGCATTTTCCATATTTGCCCTAATTTGAGGTTAGTACTTGTATTTCAATTATTTTAGATTTCAAGCATAATTCTCCATAGGGAAATATAGGTTTTTTCTCTCTCTTTCATAGTCTCCATAGGTTGATTCGATTGTGCATTAACCTTTTTGGTTGATCAAATTGGATCTCTCTTTTGGGAATTTGGATTTAGGAGTGGATTTAATATTTCCCTCATACATTACATTTGAATAGGTGTGATTCCATTTTACAACTATTCATTTTGGTGAACTCGACTAGCTTACTCTCTTTCTTTTAGGTGTTAGATTTCCTTTTATCTTGTTAGTATTAGATTTCTCCTTTGTGTTAGATCTTGCATGCTAATTAGATTTCAAAAATACAAAAATATTCCTGCTTTATGTGTTCTTAGTTTAGTTCATTTGCATTACATTGGTTTATGAGCTTTACTACTATTAGTCCTACTTATAACATTCTGGTTAGAATAAATCATAGACTCATGGGTGCCTTTGATCCTGAATCATCCTCTCCTTTCCTTAGGATCCCAGATGATAATTTGATTCTTCATGATTCCAATCCTACTATAGAGCAAAACCCTTCTCACTCATCTCGTGATGAGGATGATGCTTTAAGAGTTCCTTCTAAACAAGTTCAAAAACTTTCAACTGAACTTGATAAAATGGGTAATTGGCTTATTCAAGAGAACCATAATCAAGATTTTATTCAAGCTATAGAGGCTCTTAAGAAAATTCTCTATGATAATGATCAAGGTGTTAACCTCTTGCGTGGTATTGCTCACCTTGTGCATTCAAATGTTAAACCTTTAGCTCAAGAAGCTCAAGATTTAGGGTTGATTCCTCCTAGTGTTGAACCTTCTTCTAATCCTTTACCTAGTATTCCTACCTATACTCCTTTGGTGACTATGACAGTTCGCTCTATTCCTATGAGTGTTCCTCTTGTGTCCCTTCCTACATCACAACCTTCATATCATAATGTTCCTTTTACTTATTCCAATCCCCTTCCAACTATGATCCCTAGTGTTCCTCCAGTTGTGTCTTCTATTCGTGCAGCTTCTTACACTTTACCTAGTGTGTCTAATGTTGCTACTCCTCCTATTTCCTCTAATGATTCAACAATCATCCATTTGGCTCAAACTGTGTTATCCTTACAACAACAACTTGCTTCCTTAACTCAAAATAAGTTTAGTATCCCTACATGTGACATGGGAAGTCCTTTGTCTTTGGATATTATTTGTACTCATGTTCCTCAACAAGTCGATATGCCTCGTCTTGAGAATTATAGAAAAGGAGATCCTGTTCCTCATGTTAAAACATTCCAAATCCTTTGTAGTGATTATGCTCATGACCATAGGATTTTATCCAAACTATTTGCTAGAACCTTCTGTGACAAGGCCTTACAATGGTATTGTTCCTTGCCTCCTTATTCTATTGATTCCTTTCCAAAACTTGCTAATGCCTTTATTCAACAATTTCAAAACAACATTGGTCTGCAAGTGTCTTTGACTGATTTGATGCATTGTAAACAAAGTGCTAAAGAAAAATTAACTAAATTTATTGGTAGATTTAAGCATTTGCATGCTCAGATTTCCTATCTTGTTCCTGATATTGATATTCAATGTATGTTTATTTCAAATTTGCAAAAATATATTAGAGATAAGATTCTTCTTACTGAATTTACCTCTTTTCAACAAATTTGTGCAGTGCTTCATCATTATCAATTACAAGTGAGTCAATTTGAGAGCAACACTCCAGTGGCTCCTGTTCCAATTGATAAGAGTGATGCTACTCTTAATCCAAACAAATTTAAAAAATTCAACAACTATGTCAAGATAAACAAACAAGCAAAAGCAGTTGCTGATCAAGTTGTTGTTGCATCTCACAATGCCACTTTTGCATCCACTGCTTTTCGATTAAATCGTATGTTTACTCCTCTTTCTGAATCTTTACATGCTATTATGAATAGGTTGTTAACTACTAATATGATTACTTTACCTCCTATTCGACCTCTTTTACCTGTTACGATTGCCTCTAAATCTTTTGATCAAAATGCCTTTTGTCAATATCATCATCAGAATGGTCATGATACTGAGAAGTGTTATTCTCTAAAACATAAGGTTCAAGACTTAATTGACTCTAATGCCTTATCTGTTGATAATCTTGATGGTAGTGGTAACAAATCTATTTTTCCTCCTAATCAAAAACTTCAAATCTATATGAATCCTTTACCTATGCATGATACTAATACCATTGTTCAACCATCTGCTGTGGAAATTGTGTATGATTCAAAGATAGATGATCTCAATCATGTTGTTAATTAAGTGGAGCATGTTGGTCAATCTGTATCTCCACCTCAACCTCCACCTCAACCTCAGATTCAATCTCAAGCTCAATGTCAACCTCGACCAAAACCTAAACCTAAAATGAAAACTCAACCTAAACCTCGACAACAACCTAAGAATAAAAGACCTCGTGAACTTTTGATTACCTTTGATGACTCTGAGACTATTAAAGCTCCTGATGGTCCCCTTTACATTTCTGCTAGGATTTCTCAGAAACCTACTCGTGGTTGTCTTGTTGATCCTACATCCTTAGTCAATGTGATTACTGAAGAAAATCTTTTTATGAAAAGCTTACAACGTGATTCTTATGATACATCGGATGTGTGGATTCTTTATCCATCATTTGGTTCTATTACTAAATACCGGTTGAACTTTGTGGAAAAATTGTGAACACTACCTTTGTTGTGGTTCCTACTTCTGATCAATTTCAAGTTAAGCTAGGTTTTCCTTGGTTGAATGCCATGCATGTTGTTTCTTCACCTATCCATAAGTGTCTTAAGTTCATTCATGATGAAGAAGTGAAGATGATTAATCATAGTTTATATCAACCTTCTAGGCCCAGAGATTGTGCTGCTCTTGATTTCTTTTGGCCTTCATTACCTAATTCATGTCCTCCTTGACCTGATAATCTTTTTCATTCATATCAATCTTATAAACATCGTAAGATTCTTGAATTAAGCATACCTCGTATGGATCTTAATCGCTGTCTTTTGCCTACACCTTCTATACCTCCTTTAACTATGGCTTCTAGTTCTGTTAATCAAGTTCCTTCTATCGCTCTTTCTAAACAACCTAAGACAGATCCTGTGATTATTCTTCCTATTGTTGATAATCCTATTGATCTTCCTAAAAAACCTATGAAGGATCCTGTGATTGTTCCTCCTAATTCTCAACCTATTTCAAATAAATCAAAACGTAATCGTTCTGCTAGTAAACATCATAAGAAGCATCGTGCTCATGCTAAAGCTCGTAATTCTATTCTTCAAAGATCTCTACCTTCTTCGGATAAATCTATGCATGATGTGTTAGAAGAAGTTGTTACTAATAATGATGTTAATATGCATGATTATGATGATTCTATTCATATCTTAGATCCTATTTTGATTAATTTGGATGAAGAAGATACTCTTGATGATACTGATGATGTTAATGATGAATATGAGACTATTGACATTGACATTGATTTACCTAATATGCTTTCATCACAATTAACTCTTACACCTAGTGTCGAACATTGTGATTCTCAAGAGGATCCTTGTTTGGAACTGGCTATCATTCCTATTGTGTTGGATATAGTCCCTCTTGCGAGTTACCCACCTTCCCTAAATGATATACAATGAGATGGGGAGAGTAGGTGGCACACTTGATCGGCTTGTCCTTCATGGTAGCTTTGTTGTGTGTTTTCCTGTTGTACTGTGCTTCTCCCGTAATGTATTTTCTAAATTTTGTTAGATTCTTTATACAATCCTTGTTACTCAGTTGATACAAGGTGATAAAGGAATCGAAACAATTGTTCAAAATATTCTATATGTATTTCTATTCTTCTATGCATTGTTCAATGTTATGTCGTAAATGTGCTATTGTTCGTAAATGTTTCCTTGTGTAATCTGCTTGGATTCGAGATATGGTAGCACTATTTCTTTTTGGTCTCCATGTCATGGTCTGAAAATATTCTCCTTCGTATAATCTTATGTGATCTTTCCTTCTTTGTGATCATAGTTCTACTTTCTTTGGGGAATTCATTTGTAATAATATCATATATATTATCTTATGATCATACTGACCCCACGATAGGTAGATCCCTTCTGTGTTCTCTATATGTTTATGTGATATTTCCCTTGATTTGTCTTTGTCTGGGGGCATCTCGACATGGAAGCGTAATCAGTGGAGTTGTTTATGTTTTTGTTAAAGCCATTGCTCCTGTTAAAGTGCCAGCAATGACTTTAACATGGGGGCATACGCTCTGGTCACCTATTGCACACACGCACTTTTCGATACGCACACATATTTTTCAAGATACTTTTTAATCCCTTTTTGGATTAGTAACTAATCCTTAAAGCATGGATTTATATTTTAGGATCTCTTGATCCCTCCAGTTTCAAATATACATATATTTTGATCCCTTAAGGTCGAAGCTGTCCTTAAGACTGGATCTCTTTAGTTTTTTTGTTTTATTCTTATGGAATAGAATATTCCTAAGGGTAAATCCTTGATGGGTTGACTAGTGAGTAGCCACATTCACTAGGCAGTTCAATTCCATCTTTCCAGTTGCGTTGTTTCCTTGTGTGGTTCACAATGGGACATAAGTTCTCATTGGGCGAGGTAATCACACCCTTTCTTTCTCTATCTAGAGATGTCTCTCTTATTGTGATTTGGGAGTTGACAAAGACTTGAGTCCCTAGGGGCTTAAGGTTTCTCTTTGTCCCTTGGATTATGATAAGATTATCTTTTCATTCTAATCTCCTTTACCAAGAGTTTGCATAGAGTCCATACTCTTGTTAAAGTGGGGGCTTAATGTATCGTCTTAAAATGGAAGCACTTCCATTATAAGAGTGTTTAGCCCTCTGAGTAAGTGGTCTGGGGTCATGTTAAGTGCCTTGATCAAGTCTTTGCATGTATCTAGCTTTTCCCCCTGTTATGCTTTCCTCTGCACCTGATTTTCACTTCATATCTGCATTTCCTAGCATTCAGGGTCAGGATCATGAGGTTTTTGACCACAAGGTCAAAGTTGACCTTGACCCTAACCTAGGTCAGAGTCGAGCTCATCCTTGACCCCCTATCTAGATTTCAAATTTCCTTGATTTCCAGGTGTCGGGTTTCAGGGATATTTGTTTTCTCG
Source organism: Chamaecyparis obtusa (assembly GCA_027943335.1). Classification (NCBI taxonomy): domain Eukaryota; kingdom Viridiplantae; phylum Streptophyta; class Pinopsida; order Cupressales; family Cupressaceae; genus Chamaecyparis; species Chamaecyparis obtusa. Next base: position 455,170 of record BSBK01005688.1, read on the forward strand.
CCTCCAGGTCGGGCATTTCGGGTTTCAAAATGGTAAATCCTTAAATTACATTTAATCTAGGTATATTTTCTAAAGGTTAGGACCTAATTGGGATTTAATTCTCCAAGGTGGCCCCTCTAGAAGATTGTGCCCTAGTTCACTATAAAAGGAGGCCTTCCTCTCTCAATTTGTCCATCAAGTTTTGTGAGAACACATCCACATCTCTCAAGAAATTTCATGAGCAAGCTCTCAAGTGCAAGCAAGTGAATTCAAGCATTCAAGCAAGCCTTCAAGCATTCAAGTGTTCAAGAATTCATCCATTAAGGAGATCCATTGTTAGCCATTAAAGGATTCAATCTCTTTGGAGCCCCCTTGAAGATCCATCCTTCTACATTCATCCAAGCCTCCTCATATGAAAAGATCAATTCAAGATTGGTGTTGAAGATCAAATGCCATTGATTTGAGACATCCTACCTTCATTCTACATCCATTGGAGCATCCCTACTTGTGGATTTGAAGATTCGAATCCTCTACAAGGACTTCAACATAAGTGAGGTGAATTGTTTCAATTGCTTTGTTTATGCACACTACATTTCAATTCAATTTCGAGGTTAATTCCTAAATTGGAGTTTGACCAAGGAAAACCCCCCATACAAACAAAACCCCCTTTTTCTTGCAGGTGCAGGTGTGAAATTTCAGATCTGAGAGCAGATTTGGATACCCTTTTCGGCAAACTTCCGAGATCTGTGAACAAAGTTAGAATCGACCTTCAAATAAAGAATGTAGCCTTTGACCTTTTATGAGGGTCAAAGACTACCTGCCGTCGGAAAGACAAAAGATTTCTGGGTTTTCTCCGTCTTGATATTTCCAGTCAAAAATAGGTTGCAGAATTACCCAAAAGTACACAAACATCAGAAATTGGCATTTTCTAGATTTGCCCTAATTTGAGGTTAGTACTTTTATTTCAATTATTTCAGATTTCAAGCATAATTCTACATAGGGAAATATAGGATTTTTCTCCCTCTTTCATATTCTCCATAGGTTGATTCGGTTGTGCATTAACCTTTTTGGTTGATCAAATTGGATCTCTCCTTTGGGAATTTGGATTTAGGAGTGGATCTAATATTTCCCCCATACATTACATTTGAATAGGTGTGATTCTATTTTATTGCTATTCATTCTATAGTCGTTGTGATTGTAGCCATATAAATTTGATTAATAAATTTAATTAAATATAGTCCTCTTATTCACATTATTAACTAAATAATTAAATATTAATTAATTAATTCCATTTCTTCTATACTTAATTAATTAATTAATCCAAATTATATTTATCTATTTAAATTAATTCATATCTCCCCAAATTCCTCCACTTGGAATTGAATAATCTTATTTAATTCTATTTGAGAAATTGGATCATAATTTTAACCCTCACTTAACCTAACTACAACTACCTAACTCATACTTCCAACCCAACCTATCTTACTTGCCCACTAATTAAGCCTAATCCTTTCCCTAATTATTTGCACATTCATAATCAAAGAGATTGGCCATCAAAGCCAACTTTCATCTTGTCAACCTTAAATGCACATGTAAGATCCCACATGGGCTTCTTACATGTTTGTCCCCTCCAAGGAATATTTTATTCCTTCTCCCCACTTCTCAAAAACCCCTTCACATTATGCGATCTTTGTCCTTTGGAATGTGAGACAAGAAATGCCTTTATGGAAAATCTATTCTACCCCCAATGTTTTTTCAAACTCTCCCATTGTAACTCTTGTCACAATGCTATGAGTTTGAGAAAAATTTTGCAATCCATGCACTTCCCTCAAAATGTATCTTGACCCTCCATCATCCTTCACTATCAAACGTCCATTTAGCCGATCCAAAATCTATAAATTGAGAGCCCAATCCTTAGTTCACCATCCACCATCAAGAGAAAACTTATAATGCCAATTTGAGTTCATACAATTTTCAATCATACCCTTACCATACCAAAGTCACTCCACATGTATTGAAGCTTGGGCTACCATTGAGTACACATATCAACATATTAAAAGCTTGGACAAACCTACATATCAAGGGGGCTCTCGTTCGGTTTGTACCAAGGATTGAACACTCATTTTAGTTTATTTTCTCTCTTTTGTCTTATTTTGATGTTTTTAGTGTAGTGTAGTTTGAATTTTTTTAATTGATTATTGCATTCCTATTTTGAACTCACACTTTTCTCTCACACATTGTGGCATGCCTGATGGAACCCACTTTAGGGGTCATAATCTTTAAGTGTTTTTGTTTCTATTTTCTAACATATCACACCAAGAATCATAGGATTAAAGGGTCACATACAACCAACAATTTTAAATTTTGTGTAGGTCATCTTACAAAGTTCTATGGGAATCCTCTAATTTCCAGTGGGTTTGTACATCTATTTGTGCAAATGCGATCTCGTCGAGCTTCAAATCTCTATTCTTTATGGTTTTCAGGTTCCACATAAATGATGGAACAATCAGTGGGATCGCTAGCACTACTTTGGTTTGCATTTTCTTGTTATTTACCATTTTTTGCATTATGTTATTTGACCATAAATTAACTACCGCAAGAACACTTTTCTATTTTCTATTTTTTTAACTTTTGTAGGTTTTATGAGATTGACAGAGACATCTATGGGATTTTGGATAAAGTATAAACACCTACGAGAATGATCTGTTTTCTTGTGGGAATCTAGGATTTCTATTTTCTAAATTTTCTAGCTTTTTCTCAATTTGTTTTTTTCTAACCCGCTAACATTGCTATCATTTTGGGCATTTTTTACTAACATGTGTGAAGGTTTTAATTGTCCAAGGATCTATATAAATATTTTTGTAGAGGAGGTTATCATTTTACAAACACAACTATCAATTAGGAACCTTTTTTGGGATTTAAAATAAACTCTTATCACTTTCATGTGTTTGTTTAAATTAGGAACCTTTATTTAGGCTTAAAATGAACCCCATGTCTTGTGTTTTTGGTGCACTTACGCATGTGTAGAGTGGACCCACCTATAGCATCTAGTATCCTCTCCCCTTGCACTTTGTGTGACCTTGGGTGTAAGAGAAACACACTGTTAACACTCAAGTTTATTTTTTCTTAGAGGAACTGCCTTAGTAGGAAAAAATATTCACCCCGAGGAAACGACCCAAGTGATAATGGCTAAAGTCAAGTACTTTCAATCTACTAAAAATCCAGTTGTGATAAAAATCATAATCAACAAGACTTCTCATACGATAGTCTCCCTCAGTATCCTCGTGATGTGTAAAACCCTGTTCTAAGGGTTAGGAGACCTCTTAACTAAGAATATCATTTTGACCCTTGAATGAATGCCATATACTAAAAACCAATATTTTAGTAGCCCAAAACCCATACTTGTTAGTGCAGAAGCTCAAACCTTCAAATCCACCTCTCATTATACTTTTCATAGCTAAGTCATGAATAATTTAAATCTATCTAGAGTATGAGATCAAGTGATTCATGTGGCATCTAAGGGGAAGCCAATGCCACTTGATCTCTACTTGTCCACTTTGTCTAGGAGCAATTCAACTAGAGACTCAGCAAGTAGTATCTTTGCCAACCTAAGTTATGAATGTGGTTATTAACAAAATAGACACTTTGTGCTTGTTGTGTTTGTCTACTCACATATCTTTTTCCAAAAAACAAACAAGTCCAAACAAAATCCATTATTTTTACCAAGATTTTTATTCAAAACCAACCCAAGTTTCTTTAACGATATCTAAATATGTCCCACACAATTACTCTAATCTCTCACAGGACTAAAAGTAAACACTATATTAACCCTCCTCAAGAATTTTGTTATCTCTTGTAGGAACACTATCACCAAAATTCAAATTTAGTAATCCATTAAGTCTAATTTGACCTATTATCCTTCTTGCAGGTTCGATGTTTACACCCACAAGATTTCCAGTAAAGAAATTAGTCTACCCTATTCCAGGATCGTTGTTACTTCCCATGAGATAGTTGTCATTAAAATCAAAACCAACAATCTACCACAATTTATCTGACTTGTTATTATTCTTATGGGATCATTGTGTAGACTCCTTGGATTGCCTTCAAAATTGACACATAACCTGGTTGGAACATTGTTTGACTGGTCAACCCTAGTATACTTAGCATATTCAATTCCCTTTTTGCTCTCACAATTTTTCTCTGCACTCTGGAAAGATTAACCCTAAAATTGCTAGGTTCACTTCCACTTACCATTCAAAGTCAATTTTCCATCCCATGCATGATTTCTATCTATTCCTGTAGGATCGCTACCTATCAATTCATTTACATAATTATCGTCCTCCAGCTTGATTGCTTGTAGCTCTCGTAGAATTTCTCTTATCTCTCAAGGGATCTCTTGTTCACCAACCAAAAACCAATCTTTGTCACCTCCTATAGGATTGGCGCATGTGCCAATAAGTTTGCACCTTTCTTTTCCATCATTTTGTACTATCTAGTCTCAAGGTGCCACATCATAACCCCATTTTGAGTCATCATATTCCAGCCTAGAGTCACTATTTTCATCCTAGGTCAAGTCTTTCACATCCCATTACACATCCTCATTATCATACCTTGGTCTCATTCCATGTCATTTTCATCTAGTATTGTTATTATCATCTCTCATCGGGTCATCCTTTTCTCTCAGATCCTTGGCTAGTAGAGTCATCTTTGTTACCCCTCATCACCTTTCCATCTTCATTGGTGTCATTCCTTCCTCCTATCTCGAGCTTCATCCAAATCATATTATGAGCTTATTGTTTATCCTAATATGATCTTTAGTTTTTTGTTCATATTTATCCTTCTTCCCTATCTAACTCATCAATTAAATCACCATGTCACAATTCTATTATGATGGGTTTAGTTATTCTACATTTTCTTCTACTTCATCCCATTTGTGTGATGATGAGTCTTTTTTATCACGATGAGTACATTGAAAACCTTAACAAACTTTCCCCAAGTATCCTCCAAAATCTAATTATTCCTCCAAACTACCCCATCATGCATCCATGCATACCCACTAGTAATCCTTATCATACCTTATGGCATTCATCTACACCTCCTTCCTATATCACACCCACATATCCACCTCATGCAACATTCATGCCTCCATCGTCTCCCATATCCATGTCTCAATCTCCATCTATCCACAACAACAATATTTCCTACTTACCTAATTCAAATCCACCATCTCATTATTCTCCAACCTATTTTCCAATCAATTCTCCTAGTCCTCTGGTCATTCTTAGTTCTCTAATGCATCACCATAATCCCCTCACTATTATTAATCTATCATCTACTCTATCCTACTTATCACCTCAATCTTATCTCAATCCACCATATTCCATTCCCTCCTATGTTACCACACCTCTCATTCCACAATCCACCTACATTCCTCAATCAACTTCATATGGTAAGCCCCAATCATTTTCTCATCCCCCATTAATTAGTAAATCAATTTCACAAGGCACCTCTACACCTTCTTACATGAACTATTTATCCATGTCATCCCTCTTGTTCACTTCTCCAACATCACTCAATCAATCCATTTAACAAGAAACTTCCACACCTTCATACATGGACTATCTTAGCTTCTCACCATCTAAATGTACTAACCATCTATCTTAACCTCAAACACACAAGTCTGTAAGAAGCTTCACAAGGAAGCCGTCAGAAAATATCACTTCTGAAATTGATGAGTCATGTCATCTTACTCCATCATGTGAGGCCACTAGTGTTGATGCCCTTCCACCTCTCACACCTATCATTCCCCTTCCATCTCCTACATCTATCCTTCACCTTCCATATCCTACACTTATCATTTCCCTTCCACCTCCCACTCTTCCATATCCTAACACAATCAAAAACCTCCCATCTATTGACTCCCATCAACCCCAATCCCCATCTTATACTCCTAGTGTTGTTCATGGTTTGACAAGATTTACACTACAAAGTAGCTACCAATACTCTTCAACAAATTTTACAAAGTAGACAATTCCAAGTAACAAATTCCTAAGCGAACGGGACCAACTAACAAGGATAAAAATCCTCCTTCACTTTAATCTCTTCAAAATCAAGGTGGGTAGACCTCAATACCATTTTAACACACTCTTTTCACAACATGGCATTGTATAAACATATATATCTCATATAAGCCATCAAACATAATAGGGAAATACTAGATGAAGGCTAATCACCCATTGAACGTCAACCCGAATGGAACATGAAACAGGGTAGGACACAAACTCTGTATAAAGTAAATGATTTTTTGTGATTTATAAAATAGCTCTGTAACAAGAGAACCGAAAGGATATGAGCAGACAAATGTATGCAAAACTTCACACCCAGCTAATATCAGTGCCTCATTCTATTGGGCCACAGATTCAATGAGAAGCATCACACTATATAATAGATTTTTATCAATAGAAAATGATCTAAGAAAGATTGCCTTACAACCCTCTTTAACTGTAATCCTAACCCAGCCTACTTATCAAAATACTTGCACATAACCAATAAACCTGGAACTTCTAACAAGCATTTAATTGATCCATTAGCCCAAAGCATGAAAGGAAAGCTACATATCTCACAACAAGACACTAAGAGAGAATAACTCTTTGTTTTATTCTTCTTAAAACTTAACTAGCTCATACAATGGAGAGAACTAAATCAACACTATATTTCACTATAAAACTCATGCTACTTCTGCCATATAAGATAAAATATCTCATAACTGTAAAACGCCACAAAAGAACTTAACCCAAATTCATAATATTGCTCTTTCAAAATATTTACAAGACTACTCATAACCAGTAAACGTTTTACTGGAACCAACTGTGTTTGGAGCCAATAATGGTCTCTCAAATTAAAGAAGTGGAACCCTTTACAAAAGAAAGAAGAAAGAATATATAGATAGAATGAGGGACTCAAATCTAATCTATAGTGCCACCTTTCTATCTATAACCTAAAATGTTTTGAAAATATCTTCCTTCTTTGAACCCTACTGACCTCGGAATTCCAAAACTAATTGGAATAGAACAAGATTTAGGTCAACTCTAGAATTATCCTGACAAAAATGATACATCATATTACATACTACTATTACACACACCAATTTTAACCCTTTCAAAGACCACTAGTTGGTAGAAGTTGACAAGAATTGAGTCGTGCCTATATCATGCCCCGGATAGGCATTGTGTACCTACAGAGTTGACTTACGTCAAGGATTTCAGGGATCTCTACAAGTGTATTTTCTACTGGTAATGCTCCAGATCGGGAAAGGAAGCAAGATTCTATGAAATTCCCTCCCTCTGCTGGGATGCTTCAACACCCCCTCCAACAAGAGACATGAATACCAAAGAGGGCCTCTCAACCTCTCTCTCATCTTGTAGCCCGCCAAGAAGGCATCATCAATAGTTTCAAAAGCGTTAGCCTTGTGGATATAGATTTCTTAGCACAAATATCTTTTAAATATCCCTTTTGTTGTCGATTACCATTTGAATACCCCTCTGGCTACAATACACATGACTCAATCTTTCTATCCCAATAAACCTCCTACAACTGTATTTTCACAAATTTGGACATGTTCTAGAAGTCAATTGCCTTCCTTAGAAAATCCATTTCTACTAACATTTGAATGATGAAATCTACTGAGAGACAAAGATTTATAGCATCTAAATCTGTATATAGCGGGAAGAATTCTAGTGATTGTACTTTTTGAATTATAAAAGTAACTAGTGTGTAATAATAGTCTATATAAAATTTCTCATTTTAGTATCAAAATATCTCATCAACAAATTTGTACACCTAGAAAATCCTTTGAATTTTTCATCTGTAAGTGACCCTTTGAATCCTATGCACATTATGATAAATATCCCCAAAAGGATTTTCTAAAATGTCCCAATCTTTCTCTAAAAATATTTGAAGTACTGCCTATGAAATATCCCAACAACGAAGTGTCCTATCACTACTTCCAATCCTTAGTCCTTACCACCAACCTCCTACCTTATTATAATAAACCATCAGTTCCTTCCCTTTAAGTAGGTAAATTGATCATCACTGATCCATCTAGATGTTGACCTTGTTATGGAACGTGGACCAGAAGCATAAACTCCCAAGTTACCACCTCGTAATTGAAAAAACATCCTTGATAATACTTAGTGACCCTAGACACATGGAAAGATCTCGTAATCCTGTAATAGATAAAGCTCGACCATCTTTGATCGTGAGATCATGAGGACCTTTCATCTCATCCAAACATTAACCACCATCCGCAATACAAAAACATTCCCTAACATAAAATTTGGTCACATTTTTTATCGAGTTAAAACATCACCATTGATTTTATCCTCATGCTAAAATATTAGCACATAAGTTATAAATATTTTAACTCCCTTTAAACAATATTCATCATCATTATTTTGTGACCAATTAGCTACCTCCATATGTCGTCAACTACTAGGTCATCACGGGCCCATATATTTATTCATTCGTGAACCTAGGGCACATTTCACCATCTCATGGTCCTGCACCAGATAAAGAACGATCACTTTTGATTGAGGAATTATGAGAACCGTTGATCCTGGTAAAAAGTTACTCTTCGGCTATCCATGAGATAGAACATCTGTCAAGAAGTTGACAGATGGGAAGAATTTGTTCTCCTATGATTAGTCAAGTCCATCTCATGACATCATCATGGGATCGTGGGGTGAATAGGAAAATGACATGCATCCTTTCATTTGAAAAGGTAAAGGGTCCCGCAAAATACAAATGGTCACCATATTTGTTTGAAACGAACGAAAAGGATAAGGTCATGATCAAATACAAGGCAAAGATAATGCATAGAGATAAGAATGGGGAATAAATTAAAAATTTCAGAGAGAAATGGCACAAAATAACCATGGTGATCTAAATTTTTTTTGAGAGAACCAACAGTGGCTCCGTCTGGGATGCATGCCTCCTGCAGGCATGGAAAGATCATAGATTTCTTATTTGAGCAAACCACACACCTTCACGAGCTTATTAACCTACTAAAAAAACCTAGTGTTAAACTCTATTTGGAAGCCCCAGGCTACCAAACACGGAAAATATATTCCTTCCTTCATCCCAAATCTGATTTTCATCCTCATATATGACCAGCCAATAAAAAACTTCATTGGACAACCACTATCCACACACATAAAATATTATGGGCTGAAAAACAGCTTGTTTTTGGAAACTACCCATGATTTTCCAATCACACCCCTCATCATTATCATACTCAAGAAAGTATAGAACACTGTTTGCTTCATCAATAGGTGGATCAGAAAAGAAAATTTCATCATGTGATGCATAAACATAAAACATGTAATAATCATCAAGCATTATCACATAATTGTCAGGACAATAGGGAATTGAGCAAACAAATTTGCCTTCGTTTATGTTTTCAATTTCACAATATGAATCAACCATCAGAATATTTGGTTTCTCCATATCTTCATACAATGGGTTTGAAACCAAATGTAAGCCTCCTTCAAGGACATTGTAACACAAAACTAGTTGCTTAGTCTCATCATTATCAAATAATGCATTTGATACCTCATTACAACTATTGCCAACAATACTCTTACAACCCACATCATCTTGAAAAGAAACATCTGAATATGAACAAGAACTATGTTCATCATTATAATTCTTATGACATAAAGGCTCACTGTTATGCCATCTATTTTCTTCATCAACACTTTGTAAACTTGCACCATCAATATCTGGTGCACAACCCTCACTATGGGAGCTACATGACCCATAAAATATATACGATTATTGGTCAATGTCACATGTATCCCTTGATATGGAATAAGAGATCTTTTCATCAAATGAAGTGAATCCAAAAAATGATTCCATCACTACTTCTGTTATAAACACTTCTTCACTAACCTTTTCATCTACAATATGAGGGAAAACTGCCAAAAACCAATTCCCTTCACTCATATCATCTGAATAATTACATACATGGTTAATATGATCATTAGGGACATAGGTGTTCTGAAATATATTTTCATTCCTTAATTCACAAACATCATTTGAAATCTTGTGACATCAGATATTGGTAGAAAAGAAACCCCTTGGGATTCCATATTTAATATTATTCTCAATATCCATTGTTGTCATAAAGGCTTGATGTAAAGTATTGGGCTCTTTATTTCTTAACAATAAACTCACTTTCTCATCAAATGCTCCCAATTAAATCACTAAGCATACTACATCAATAGGCTTGAAACTTATTGGGATCATACCCAATGTCTTTACAAATATGATGTTGAAAGAAGGGACTAACTCACCATCTTCAAACTGAATCTTCATGAGTTCTTGGATCATTACATGTGGGTTAACTCTTTTAGAAACCTTCTCCAAGAAGACTACAACTAATTCTTCCCCAAAAGAAATAGAAAAGGCCAGTAAGAAATAAAACCAAACAATAGAATATTCCTTCAAAGTTTGAAAAAATAGCCTCATGAAAACATCCTCATGGCACACCTCATTGTCACTCATCAAATCTGAGAACCTCTGCAAATTCTTACTTGTAGATTCAATTTTCCTTCCATAAAATCTTGGCAAACATTTCCTAACCTTAATAGGAATAATACAAGGGAAACCACTGACACCATCAACACAAAATAGCATGTATCTTTGCATAGAGAAAAAGATACAAGAATATTACATGGGTTTCATACTATGTGAAAATATACTTGGTATTTATCACATATACACTAAAACCATCCCACTTATCAATGTCATTTTATAACTTGTACTAAAACCTAATTCCCTACCACCAAAATAAAATCTGAACATCCTTCAACAAAATTTGCCTGAACTAAAATCTCTGATAAAAAGTATGTGACAACTACTATTCCCTTACTGAAATCTCTTAATAGGGAAACACCTTTTATAACTGACTTTCATGGAAAACATTTTGTACATGAAAATCAAAATACCTAGAAATTTTGTGACCACAAATCAACTAGTTGGCTAGAAAGCTCGATAAATTTGATCCTGCCTCATGCCTTACTAAAATATTTGGTAGAGTCGTCACTTTATTTGGAAAGGACAACATATTCCAAAACTGAAAGTTCTTTCCTATTTATATCATTTCAAAAACCATTATCAGAACAACAACAACACTTCACCAGGACCTAAAATCTACCAACCAAAACTATAAATCTCCATCAATTCCTTCACTTAAGAAACAAAATTGATGTAAATAGAGACCCTCGAAGTTGCCACTTACTCTTGGTGAGATGATACAAAATTCTAGACCAATTTTGACCAATTGCAAAACACAAATAATTATCAAGCCACCTTTTGCAAATACTTTCCAAAGGGGAAGAGCGTTTGAAACCCAACTCTTCACAATAATACTTAGGATAAATTCAACAAAGTAAGGAGAATATCACTATAAACCTTGTTGCACAAGTTTTCAAGCAATCTCCTAAGTTATTGGTGGCATGGATGGCTAAAACAACTGAGAAATTTTTTAGAAAGGCAAGGAGATACTCACTATAAACCTTAGCTACAACAATTAGAACCTAGAGATTTGCAAGGATGAACAAAACCCTTTTCTCCCTGTCCCCAGTAGAGTCACCACTTTGTTGGTTCCTAGTTTGAAAGGGTTTACACTAAAAAGTAGCTACTGATACTCTTCAACAAGTTTTACAGAGTAGTCAATTCCAAGTAACGAATTCCTAAGAGAACCAGACCAACTAACAAGGATAAAAATAATCCTTCACTTTAAGCTCTACAAAACCAAGGCGGGTAGACCTCAATGCCCTTTTAACACACTCTTTTCACAAATGACATTGTATAAATAGATATATCTCATATAAGGCATCAAACATAACATGGAGATACAAGATGAAGGTCAGTCACCCATTGAATGTTAGCCTGAATGGAGCATGAGACAAGATAGGACACAAACTCTGTATAAAGTAAATAATTTTTTGTGATTAATAAAATAGGTCTGTAACAATAGAACCGAAAGTATATGAGAAGACAAGCGTATGCAAAACTTCACACCCATCTGAGATCAGTACCTCATTATATTGGTCCACATAGTCAATGAGAAGCATCATGCTATATAAAAGAATTGCATCAATAGAAAATGATGTAAGAAAGATTGCCTTACAACCCTCTTTAACTGTAATCCTAACCCAGCCTACGTATCAAAATCCTTGCACATAACTAGTAAAACTACAACTTCTAACAAGCATCTAATTGATTCATTAGACCAAAGCATGAAAGGAAAGCTACATATCTCACAACAAGACACTAAGAGAGAATAACTCTTTGTTTTATTCTTCTTAAAACTTAACTAGCTCATACAATGGAGAGAATTGAAACACTATATTTCATTATAAAATGTAGGCTACTTCTTCCATATAAGATAAAATAGATCACAACTGCAAAACACCACAAAAGAACTTAACACAAATTCATAATATCGCTCTTTTGAAACATTTACAAGACTACTCATAACCAGTAAACTTGTTATAGGAACCAAATTTGTTATAAGAATTGAAATCTGATATGATACTACCACCTATCTATCTATAACCTAAAATGTTTTAAAAATATCTTCCTTCTTCAGACCCTAATGACCCTGGAATTCCAAAATTAATTGGAATGCAACAAGCTTCAGGTAAACCCTAGAATTACACACGCTAATTTTATCCCTTTCAAAGACCACCAATTGGTAGAAATCGGCAATAATTGAGTCATGCCTATATCATGCCCCAAATAGGCATTGTGTACCTATAGAGTTGACTTACATCAAGGATTTTAGGGATCTCTACAAGTGTATTTTCTACTGGTAATGTTTCAGGTCGGGCAAGGATGCAAGATTCTATGAAATCCCCTCCCTTTTCTAGGATGATTCAACACCACCTCCAGCAAGAGATATGAATACCAAAGAGGGCCTCTCAACCTCTCTCTCATCCTATACCCCACCAAGAAGGCATCATCAGTAGTTTCAAAAGTGCTATCCTTATGGATATAGATTTCTTAGCACATATATCTTTTAAATACCCTTTGGCTACTGCTTCCCATTTAAATACCCCTCTGGCTACGATACACATGACTCAATCTTTCTATCCCAATAAACCTCATGCAACTGTATTTCACAAATTTGGACATGTTCTAGAAGTCAATTTCCTTTCTTAGAACATCCATTTCTACTAACATCTAAATGATGAAATCTATTGAGAGAAAAATATTTATAGCTTCTAAATCTGTATATAGTAGGAGGAATTCCTGTGATTGTACTTTTTGAATTATCAAAGTAACTGGTGTGTAATAATAGTCTATATGAACTTTCTCATTTTAGTATCAAAATATCCTGTTAGCAAATCTGTACACCTAGAAAATCCTCTAAATTTTATGTTTTTAAGTGACCCTTTGAATCCTATGCACATTATGATAAATATCCCCAAAATTATTTCCTAAATGTCCCCATCTTTCTCTAAAAATCTTTGAAGTACCCCCTATGAAATATCCCAACAATGAAGTTTCCTACTATTACTTCCAGTCCTTAGTCCTTACCAACAACCTCCTACCTTATTATAATAAACCATCGATTCCTTCCCTGCAAGTAGGTAAAGTGATGATCATTGATCTATCTAGATGTCGACCTTGTTATGGAACGTGGACCATTAAAAAGAAACTCCCAAGTCACCACCTCATCGTTGAGAAAACATCCTTGATAATACTTGGTGACCTTGGACACATGGAAAGATCTTGTGATCTTGCACCAGATAAATATCAATCATCTTTGATCCCAGGACCACGAGGACCGTTGATCTCATCTAAACATTAATCACCATCCACAATGTAAAATTATTCCCTAACATAAAATTCAGTCACCTTTTTTTATCGAGTTAAAACTTCACCACTAATTTTATCATTGTGATAAAATATTAGCACATAAGTTATGAATATTTTAACTCTCTTTAAATAATATTCATCATCATTATTCTATGATCAATCAGCTGCCTCCATCTATCGTCAACTACCAGGTCATTGTGGACCCATATATTTATTCATTGGTGAACCCAGGGCACATGTTACCATCTCGTGGTCCCACACCAAATAAAGAATGATCACTTTTAATCATGGGATTACGAGAACCGTTGATCCTAGCAACAAGTTACTCTTTGAATATCCATGAGATAGAACATCTATCGAGAAGCTAATAGATGGAAAGAATTTGTTCTCCTGTGATCATTCAGGTCCATCTCATGACATCATCACAAGATTATGGGGTGAATAGGAAAATGACACACATCCTTTCATTCAAAAAGGTCAAAAAGGTAAAGGGTCCTAAATACAAACAGTCACCATATTTTTTTGAAACAAAATGAAAAGATAAGGTCATGATCAAATACAAGGCAAACATAATACACGGGGATAATAACAAGGAACAAATTAAAATTTTCAGAGGCAAATGCCACAAAATAACCATGGTGATCTCAATTTTTTTTTAGAGGACCAACACCTAGCATTATCTAAACCTTATCTAATAAACCTCATGATTCCACCTTCTTTCTATCCCAATCAAAAAACCTCCCATCCTTCTATCTGATGATTCTATCCATTAATCCCCCATCCACACCATCCACACCAATCTAATCATTTTAAGCTCTTGTCCAAAAGTTTACCTAAACCAAGATCCTACCATTCCACCCACTTCATCTCAAGATCCTACCACCCCACTTCCCTCATTACATGATTCATTATTGTCACCCTCTCCATCTCATGATCTATTGTTGTCTAGTCCTCCAAATCAATATCCTGCCATTCCATCAACTCTATCTCAAGATCCATTACCATCCACCCATCTAAATTAAGATCATAGTATCTCAAATAATTCACTTCATGATCCTTTATCACCTCCAATCCAAACCATTCCACCAACATAAATCTATCCCCTTGGTTCACTTACATTCATCCATGGGTGTTCACTTGCAACAAAAAAATACCTCACATCCACCACTTACACTCCACCTAATAATGGACTCACATCTTGTTCCCCAAAAATAAGTATCCTATCTTGGATTGTATGCTCAATAAAATAAATTATCGAGGTAAAGGATTAGGCCTAAATGAAAAAGGTACCCTAGAGCCCATTCATGTCAAAGAGAATCCACAATCTCATTGTCTTGGTTACACATATCAAGGCACTTCATCCAAATTTTTTATAAAACTAATACAAAATCCAAGCATACTTCCAAACCAGCCATCACATCTTCCCACTGCTACTCCAAAATATTTATAGCCACCCCCCCTCCATCATTGCAACCCAAGAAAACCTACCACATTCCTCCTTCATCCTCTAAATCCATTTTGGGTCCCTATCTTCCAAAATCCACCATTATATGTCCTCCAAATACTAAATACATTTTGGGCCCTCATATCTCAAATCTCATCCCCCATCTCATCCTATTCATTCCTTCATCCACCAATCCCATATCCCTATCACCCATCATAAACATCTCACCACTTACACTCCTAATCAGGATTAAAAAGGCACATACCCACCCCTCCTATTTGTCAATATACCTCTATCACCCCATCCATATTTCTCTTATCCCATACAACTTCACATACTTCATCCAATGCTACTCATAACAATTTTATGCCAAATAAAAAATTCATAATTCTAAACATCCACAACAATTTAAATATTACCATGCAAACTCCAAAAGACATGCTCAAGCAAAGAAAAATCCAATCAAAAAATGCACTACATCCCAAAGGTTGCAAAGACCCGCGAAAGAAAAAGAAAAAACTATATGGATCCCAAAGAAAGAATACTTAATGCATCTAAAATAAAAATATACAATAGCATCCAATGTTTCTAATCCACCAACCAAGCATCCATTAGATCCACTCCTACCATTCATTTCCCACCCACTCTTTCCACACCCTTCACAACATGCGCTAATGTTGGTCTTGACACATCCCCCTGTCACACTCGCTTTCCATCATTCCATCCAAACACTTCATACCATCATATCCCTTACCCCCACATATATCCTCCATCATAACCATCTCATCCATGCCTTTTCATAATCCACTCATCCCAAATAAGGTTGTACCAACATCTAATGACCACTTCAAATAGGATCCTATTACCTTGATATCGAACTTGATACTTGAGTCCTCCATCCATACCCTCATTGCCTATCTTGAAAATTATTTATCCCCATTATCATTCCATCCATAAAATTTATCCAAAAACTCCCAAAAACTTAAAAGCTTAGAAAATTCAAGAAAAAGAGTAAAGAGAAACAATTTCATCTAATAGTGAAAACTTGGCAAATAAGTTCCTTGGATAAGTATCATGATAAAAACCTAGAAAGTAGGCATGATGTTTAATCCATACATTCAGTTTCTCTCCACTCTTGGGGGAAATTTCTTCTAGCTACCTCTCCATCACTTTGTCCATCTCATCTACCTATCATGTCTTATCTATTTCACTTCCTCCATCCTCCTTTGGACCTTGATACAAACTAGAGTCCACTATGTATACTTTCTTTGGACACGTCTTGGCATCCATTTCTGCATCACAAATTTCATCCACCTATCCTCCTATCCACCCATCACCCTATTTTCCATCTTCCTCCCCATCCTTTCTTACCCCTCATAATGCCTCATCTTTCATGACATATCGTAAATGGATTCATATTCTTGCTAAGTGATGTAGTCTTTGGAGAACCTATCACATCCATATTTTCATGTCCCTATCCTCATCTCCTCTCCATCTCATCATCCTCAATCCTTTCATCTCTCAATCCTTGTCTTACTCCTTTGTTTCATCTATAATCCTTTCATCCATCAATCTTGGTCTCATAATGATTCCATCCCCAAATCCCCCAACATCTCCTTCATCTCTTAATCACTCCTATTATTTCATTCCATCACCTATGACTTCTCTTTTAATTGGTATCTAGATCTATGATATCCCTGTGAAATCCAATGTCATCCATTCCTATCCCAATGCTTTTGGAAATCTATCATCACATGAAAATCCTATCCACCTCCTCCATCTATCCAAAATAAAACACCAATCATCATATCTGATCAAATCCTTGGTCTTTTTCCCATTTTTTTTGCAAACCTTGATCGCAATCTAATCATCATCATTGAGATGTATCCTTCCAAATCCTTATTTTTTTTAGGATATATTGTTCCCACATCAACGAAACCCTATCCACCATCAATCCATCTTGGATTTTTTGCTCAAATGGCACAACATCATGTTTTTTCTTTTATTCTGATCCACCATCTCAACCCCTTGTATGTCTCACACAACTTGTAAATAGTGTCTTGTACATAGTGTTAGTCATTCATCTCCACCTAGGCTCATTTGTACATATGTATTCTTAGGTCCTACCCTCTATGGTTGTTAGTCATGTATCATCAATATTATGTCCCTATTTAGTTGGTGCTTCAACAACCATCCCTTAGTTCCTTTGAGGTTCGAGTGTCTTTTTTGTATCTTTCCATGGGAATCATAGTTTAGAAACCCATCATTAGTCCTTGCAGGATGCATCCTTCCCCATATTAGACCAATCAAATCAACATCATCCATCCTCCTCCCTATGGAAAAATGTATGTGAGCTACATGTTATTTCTTTGGTTCTTTTGGATCTTTGTTTATCTTTAATCTTGATCTTCCTCTTTTTACCTCCTCAAGGTCATCATGATCCTTTATATCATGGTGTGTTGTGAATGGTGAAACTTGGGGCAAGGTCTTGATCTTTTTATTTCTATGTGCATGTGTGTAGACATGTCCCTTGAATTTCTACATGTGATCTATGTGGTCACATGATGTATTTGGGACATATCACTTGCATGTTGGTTCTTCTAGCATCATATCCACCAAAGTCCCCTATGGCTTTGTAGGATGCTAGACTAACCTTTTTTTATTTGTTGTGTCAGCCTTGTGCATGTGATACATAGTCTCCTTGGTTTCGCATAGCCTAGTGTATAACATCACGTGCTAAATAAAAATAAGTGCTCACTATATGACATATCCCATTTGGGAGGTGCCATCTCAATATTTTTATCTCTCCATCTACTTATCATTCAACCATATAGAATGCATCATCTCATCCATTTCAAGAGAAAACCTATGTTCTCTTTGTTGGAGCTCTAAATTTTGGATAAAATTTGGAGTCCTATATAGTGATAAAACCCTAAAAAATGGCCTCTTAAACTCTATTCTCAATAATTAATGATGGAGTACATAAAATGGGATAAAATATTACATTAATTTTTAATTAAAAAGTTGAGATATTATGGAAGGAAGCTCTGTGACAAGAACAATCAAAATTCTATGATCAAAGCCTTCAGAAAATGCTGAAATTTCGACCTGCTGCAAAGATGATGTCGATAGAGGCAAAAGATGGTCAAATTTTAAAAATCTAAAAAAGACCCAGTTCGGGAAATCAAATTTCCTATCTCCCTTACAAATCTCAACTTTCCACAAGGTGTTTTGGTTTTTCAACCAAGCCCAAATCCGAAAGTTAGGTAGTTATTTTTTAGTTAGTGTATACACTTAAAAATGGCTTCATTAATTGATTAAATATTTATTATTTAATTAATATTGACTTGATAAATTAATTAAATATTTATTATTTAATTAATAATTATTACTCTATTTGTTAAATAAATTATTCAATTTATTTACTAAATTCACTATAGTTCATTCTTCTATCCTAAGTCTTCTAATTAGTCTTATTAAAGTGATTTAATTAAATATACAATCACCTAAATATGACTAAGTCCCCTAGTCCACCTCATCTACCCACTCACTTGACACATCACCTTGGCTAAAATAAATAATTATTATTAATTATTTATTTGTGATTATCCTCACCCACATATGTCCTATTCTTAAGGGCTATGTGGCCTCATAGGACTTGGTCTCATGACCACATGTCCTTTATTAAACTAAGTCAAGAGACAATCCCTATTCCTAAGGGGCTTCTCAAGCCACCTCTAAGGGTCAAAGGTGACTCATAGGACACTTGTGCAAAGAGTCCTCATGAGGAAAAGGTCTCTCCCTCTTTCTCTCTTTGGTCTTTGTGAGACACTTGACACGTGTCTTTCCCTTCCACCTTGTTCTCCTCCATGTCAATGTGAGAGGAACATCATCCCTATTCTCCCTCTCACATTCCAACTATATCCCCCTTTCTCTCAACTCCTTCAACCAAGTCAATCCTAGCCCTAGGATCTTCCGCCTTTCATTCTCAACCATAGGATTGTGCCACCTAGGTCTAGATCCTCCAAAAATCTATAAAAGGAGCCTCATTTCCCCTTTGTGAGCTAATAGGTATTTTTGTAATAGGCATTCAAGCAATCAAGCATCCAAGCATCCAAGCATTCTAAGAGCAATCAATCCATATTATCATCATTTCATTTTCATTCCATCCATTAGATTGCATAAGCTACTGTGCACTCATTTCATAAAATCTCCACACTTTGGTAGCATCTTGGGAAAAGGCTTCATTTGGAAATTTGAGAGCTCAACCTCTTCAAGAAATCAAGGCTAGGAGGACAATGGAGACAAGATGCATGGTAGGTGAAGGTAATTGATTTAGTTTCATCATTTTATGGTTACTTTGTATTCTTCATTGTGTTGCATTAGATTGATTTATTGGCTTTCAATAGTTAATTTATCATCTCTAGTAATTAGACATCTAATTTGCATACATTTTTGGCGCTAGAAGGAGGGCCCAATCAAGTTTTTCACTTTCAATTTTTAGTTTTCCGTGTGTAGGTTTTTATACAGGTTATTTTTGTGCATTCATACACGATTCCTGTGCATACATTGATTTCTGCTGTGCATCCATTTTCTGACGCCACAGTTGCTATTTCTCTTTCTGCATTTTCACTTTCTGTCACATTTATGCACATTTGTTAAACTGTTTTGCACATACATATTTTTATGTTGGGCATCTGTAATAGTTGCGCATATACATCATCTCATTGCACATTAGTATCTCTGTGCTGGGCATCCATATTTTATGCGCATTTATCAAACATTTCTTTGCATTTAGTTCACTATTCTGCGCATTTATCATTTGCTATGGTAGACTTCAGTTTTACAGTTGTTTAGATTTTTAGCTAACATTTTAACAAGTGTCTATTTGTTCTGGTAGTATTTAGGCTATTTTTGTAGGACGTAATCTTGAAGACCCCATTGCTAAAAAAAAAAAAATTCTAACGATTTGATTGCAAATTGCCAAGGGGTTTGCAAAATAAACTACAATCTCGTTTGGGCTTAAAATAAGACATGTTTTTGCTTTGTGTGTCTTCTTTAGCATAGAATCAAGTGCCTATCATGTTTTTCTTAATAAGCTATTTGTAATCCCAAAATTATAACAACGTATCCTCTCCCCTCGCCATTCGTGGACCTTGGGTGTAAGAGAAACTGTTATAATTTTTAGAGGACGGTCTTTGGTGGGAAAAGAGGTACTCACCCTAAGGAATGACCCAACCGGTAATAGGCTAAAGCCAAGCCCTTCCAAACAGGTATATAAAAAATGCTAGTGTGATTAGTCTCACATTAGACAAGTGTGAATTCATTGTGGCAACCAAAATCTCCTCCAGTACCCTAGTGGTGTGTTAAAGTCCTACTTAGTAGAGGTGAAAGCCTTGCTTTGAAAGGATTGGGAGAGCCCCCTTAATTGGGAAAATGACTTGATCACAACCACCTGAACAGATGTCCTTACTAAAAGCTTTTGTTTAGTGGCCAAAAACCTTCTATTTTCTGGCTCAAGGGGTCACCCAAGCCCGTGAAGACACCCCACATTACTCATGGTTCATAGTAGAGATAGCAGTTCTTTGGGAAGTAATGACCCATTTAATTCAGAACTTGGTGTGCCTGAGAAGTGAGTGCATTGTAAGGAGGAGCCCATGCCTCCAAGTTCCTAGGTTGTCTGTTGTAGATTTTTGTGGCTGGATTTTATTATCCTAGTGGGGATTTAGCAGATATCATCCTTGCTAACCATAGGATTGTAAGCATGTTTGTGCATTCATATTAACATAGTTAGATTAAAATCATTTCTGTCTTGCGTGTGTGTGTTTATGCATTTTTCATTTTCCAAAAACCAGAAAACATTAGAAAGTCAGACAAAATTTCCAAATCTTGCAATTCAAATCAATCAAAAATAAAAACTTGGGAATTCATACCAATTTGCTGCGCATACATTAAACTGTTCTGCGCATTTGATAATTTTTCCACGCATCAGTCCCAACTTGTTGTGCATTTGTCTCATTTTGTTGCACATTTATCAATCTGTCCTGTGCATTTACAACAGTGATCATTTCCACAAACTTTGACATTTTCAAAATCACTTTTTCAGATACCCATTTTCATCCTTAGTAAGATTCTAGAAAAATAGTCGAGTTACACAGACCTCTGATCTTTAGTTTGACCATTTTCATCACTTTTCATCATTCGTTCATCAAGACTCATCAAATCATTTTCTTCCAACCTTTGAAATTTTCAATTTAGTGTTGAAACATTACCTTATCTATCAGATTTTGATCTTTGTGAGTTTACCATATTAGGATATATCATCCTTAACCACCAAACTTACTTAGGTTATTATCTCTTGATTTCCCTTTGTCATATCATAGAGAGATCTATACCTCCTATTGACTTAGAGTTTATCAAGTTGTCTTATCACTTTTCAACACATTTCAATATCTTTTCTATCAATCACTTTCCATATCTTCTCATCAAAAATCTTCATCCCGCAATCAATTCTCTCAATTTTATGGTTCAAACTCGATCTCAGAAACTCAAACAAGCCATTAATCCAAAATCCCTAGACAAGATGGAAGGAAATATTAGCAACGAAGAAAACCCTTGGTCAAAAGAGCTTCCTAAGAAAACTTCCCTTTTTACATCCAATGATGAACCCACTGATGATGAACTTAGGGAAGCTTCACAAGATCCTCAATTTTATAATGTCATGGAAAGACTCTTGGGCTTGGATAGAGAGATGTATTTCCTTATGCTTTCTCAACAAGGAGCTAAGTTACCAAGTGATTTTGATGTTTCCCATCTTAGAGAACCAACTCACACAAACAATCAAGAAATCCCTAAGAGTTTTCAAGATACTCATGGAGCAAAGGAACCCAATCAGCAATCCGATGCTTCTCATAGCCATGAACAACACACTACTTCTCAAAATGATCAGAAAAACCATGCTTCCCAAAATCATGCTTCACAAAACAATACTTCCCACAACAATGTTTCCCAAAACTCTCAAGGAAACACGTTATTTTTGGATCTCATTCTACAACAAATCCAAATGCTTCAACAACAAATCCGTGACATCCAAACTGGATCATCAACAAAGAAGTATTCCTTGGATGATATATGTCCTTATCCTTTTGATAAACATTTAGCAATGATTCCATTCCCTCCTCATTTTGAGGTACCAAAATTTGACAAATACAAAGGGAATTCGGATCCACAAGACCACATTCGTGAGTTTTGTGCTACTTGTATTGAAGTCGCTCACAATGACACTTATCTTATGTGACTATTTACACGAAGCTTAGGAGGACAAGCCATGGAATGGTTCTCCAAATTACCCCCTGGCATCAAATCTTTCAATGAGCTTCTTGACAAATTTGTGACTCATTATTCATATAACATCAAACATAAAGTCACTATGCTTGATCTTTGCAATGCACATCAAAAGAATGGAGAACCCTTCCTTACTTTTTTGCAAAGATGGCATCAATTGTTTGCCAAATATCCACGAATGATTCCTGAACAAGAAAAGATGGATATCTTTGTGCATAACCTTACACCAAAAATGAGTTATAAGTTACAATTGCAATGTCCACCAAACTTCAATAAGCTCATAGAAAATGGTATCAAGATTGAGGAAGCCATGGTCAAAAAAGGTGAGATAAAACTTTATTCCAAGGACAATGTTGGGTCCTCAAATTCCAATCCCAACAACTATAACAATGACAAATCAAAATTTTGGAATAAAACAAAAACATTGTCAATGATGGGATTGTTGATAATCATAATGTCAAACCAACACAACCCCTTCTCATTCTCACAAGTCAGGCCAATGCCACTCAAGGTACTTACATTAATCAATCAGCAAATCAAAACACCAACAAAGATTCATCTAAACCATGGTTGCCTTTCATGTCACCTCGAAGAAACTTTACTCCTTTAGGGGAATCTCTCGAATCAGCATTACGGAAGTTAATCACAAAGAAACTCATTACGCTTCCTGAAATTAAAGATTTTGAACCTAGAGTGAAGCCTTCTTGGTGGGATGAGAATGATTATTGCAAATTTCATAGAGGCAAAGGACATAAAACCAATGATTGCAAAAGGCTCAAAAATGTAATTCAAGAATTAATTGAAAGTGGAAAAATTAGTGTTGACGGACATACCTCAAATGAATCACATACGACTTTCAAAGATCCACTTCCTGAGCATGAAAAAGGAGGTTCTTCCAATACTAAGAGTGACAATCAAGCCAATTATAATTCCACTGCCTATCGATATGTTGGTAACATTTCTGAATGTCATCCTTATAAGTATTATGCCAATGACATTACCATCAAAGGAAAATCAGAGAGTCAACCAGTCCATGTTACTACTTGTGCTCAATCCAAAGTTACTCTCCAAGGAGTCCAGTCTAAACCAAATGCACCTCATAACAAGTCTATTTATGTCCCAAAGTCTACAATGAATATTTCCAACCAATACAACCTTTTGGAACAACTCAAGAAAACACCTGCCCAAATATCCATCTTAGAGCTTTTGCATCTATCCCCATCTCACAAAGATATCCTTGAAAAAGCTCTCTTAGAAACCCAAGTCCCCACAAATCTAGACCATGATCAATTTCAAGCTATGGTGGGCCATTTAACAACCCCGCATTACCTATCCTTCACTGAGAATGATGACTTAGCTATTACCCAACCTCACAATGCTCCCTTACATATCGAAGTCCTTGTCCAGAGTCACAAAATCAAACAAGTACTAATAGATGGAGGAGCTGGCTTAAATATATGTACATTGAAACTAGTCCTTGCATTGGGATGCTCTGAAAATGTTGTTGATCCCAAAAAGAAAATCACGATAAAAGCTTATGATGAGGAAGAGCAGTCATCCAAGGGGTCTGTTGTTTTATCAATCAGATTCAGTCCTATAATCAAAGATGTACCTCACCAAGTCCTAGACATGGATCTTGCTTATAACATTCTCTTGGGAAGACCATGGATTCATTCCATGCAAGTTGTACCATCAACCTATCATCAATGCTTGAAATTTTCTCATAATGGTCAAGAAGTCACTATCAAAGGAGACACTAATCCATTCTAGTATTGCAGTTCTGTGAAGACATCTGACTCTTTGATACCTTATAACCATACTAGATCTTCTACAACTACACCCAGTGATCCTAGTAATATAGCATCAACCTCAAAATCAAATGGGATCAAGATAGATATAAAAGAAATAAGTATGGGAGAATAAACTTTAGGTCAAGCTCTTTGCATCACAAAGTTGCCTTTATCTCCTAGATCATATGGTAGATCTTTGATCACTAAACAACAATCAGAACCCCCTTCAACACTTGTTTATGACACATTTATAAGTGGGGGCACATTATCCAAAGAGGCAGCTGAGCGTAATGCTAATCATTTGCTTAAGTCACAAAAAAATGAAGAGGATGTCAAACATGAATATATATCACCTGATGTCTAAGGTAAAGGGTATACTTTGCTACAAAAGATGGGATACCAAGGTGCTGGACCTATAGGGTTACAAAGAGAAGGTGTTATCAAACCAATTTTGCAAAATCCGAACTATCAAAGAGACACTACAGGATTAGGATACAAAGGAGGAGGACCAAAAGAACCAAAAGGAAAAGAAAAGGTCACACCTTTTCATGAGATATCTAACACTCCTACCTTATAATTCAAAAGGAATGGTATGTATGTAGATCCCGAGTAACAAAGGATAGCACAGAGAATCATTAAATAGACTTGGGGATAATGATGATTCTGACTCAAATGATTATGAATGGGATTCATTATTTGATTGTACTATAGAAATAGGAGTTGATGTTGTCCATCACTATAGTAATGATTACCATGAGGGAGAGAGTTCAAAGATTGACTCACTAGGATTAGTCCCACGAGATACTACTTTTGTCGATTGTGAGGAAAGTGACCTTTATCTTGCGATAGATGAATCGGATGAGAGTATGGAAATAGACCTCGTTGATACTATCATAAACCTTGACAACTTTTCCATCAATACCATCTCTGTCTTTGAAACTGACCCGAATGATCCAATGCCCCTTGTATATCCCGAGCTTATCGATTGGGATTCTCCCGATCATCCAAAACTTGATGTATTCCATAATGATGATGCAATCATTGACTATCTTGGAATCAGAGATCATTTACCACTAGGAGATCACAAGTCAGGATTTCTGATAGAACTCAATGACATGGCCTACTTTGGTAAGAGTGTCAATCCTTTCAATCATAAAAATATAAAAATAATCAACAAATCTAATGGTAAAAACCACTCAGTGGTAGTATTAGATCCAAAAATAGTAAAAAGAAATGATGCATCTGATGGTGAAAACCTCTCTGAGGTGCCTGACAATGGAAGGATTGACACTCTTCCCAATTATCTATATTGAGAACAATCTACCATTCTTATAGAACCAATAGTACCTTTTAACATTGGAATAGAAGAGTCTCCGTGCATCCTCAAAGTAGCAGCATCCCTGATAGAATCGGAGAAAGAAGCTTTTGTAAAATGCAATATAAATCAAATGCAATATGAAATGAATGTATCTCCACAACTTTAGGTAACATCTTAGACTTCATAATAACTGGAACTTTATTTTCATCATTGAGCTCGTTATGTTGCAAGAAAATGCAAGCATCATGGTATAATTAAACTAGGATGACCTGAGCACTTCTTGCATGGAGTTTAATATTGCAAACTTGACAAGCACCTAGGTATAATTGAATCGAGATGACCTGAGTTTCATTTGCGCAATAGACAAGGAATATTTCCCCCCTCCATTGGGGAACAAATATTTGGAGTTGAGGTATGTGCTAGTGTATCACCATAAATAGCATATGTAGAGCAACATGATTTGGATGTTGTCAATATTATAAATGGATGAAGGAACTTATGTGTAGACACCCCAATTATTTGTTCCTTCGATTTCATAGGAAAATATCCCACAAATAGCAATCAAAGAAAATACCATGCCCCATCATGACTATCCTAATCAATGACATTTTAGAGTTTCAAACTCATGTCAAAGATATCATGGAATAGCATAGGAAACATGATAACAATGAAATCCAGATATGAATGCATAATTTACAACAAATCATTCTAACATGCCTATCATGAATATACATTTTATTTTTGCCAAAAGATAGTGTAAGATATAGTGATCAGTTGAAGTGATGATGTATAGTCAAGATTCAATAAATAAATAGTCATGTTTCGAAGGATAGGTCACAGATTCTGATTCATCATAAAGATATCATTGTGAAAGAACGTTTGATTGTGTTCGCTTTGTCTAGTGAAAATACTCCATTGTGTCCTCTAAGAGTCATGACTATCATAGATCCACTTCCTGAACTAGGTCGAGGACATGCCCCAAGCTAGGTGATGGACTGACTTATTATGGATGAAGAAAGATGCAAAAAGACTAGGATGAATACCATGACAAAAGATCAAGCTATGATGGGGTTTTATTATGGGTAGATACAATGGATGGTGTATGAACTGGCCATTTTATGATGATCTGTACATGGCGAGTATGGGGACTAACTAGCCATTTTATTGTGGATATATACAATGAACGGACAAACTAGAAGAATCCTAATAGATAAAGGAGATAACTTGATACACATGGGGCCTGTTTCCAGGTTTTCACCACATGCTTTTATTGCAATTTTCTTTTGATTTTTGTTTTTTTTAATAGATACTTTAAAGGATCAATCTTTGCACCTGTATCTATTAAGCTTGATTGAGGCGTCAAATACAACCCCGCATTACCTATCCTTCACTGAGAATGATGACTTAGCTATTACCCAACCTCATAATGCTCCCTTACATATCGAAGTCCTTGTCCAGAGTCACAAAATCAAATGAGTACTAATAGATGGAGGAGCTGGCTTAAATATCTGTACATTGAAACTAGTCCTTGCATTGGGATTCTCTGAAAATATTGTTGATCCCAAAAAGAAAATCACGATAAAAGCTTATGATGAGGAAGAGCGATCATCCAAGGGGTCTGTTGTTTTACCAATCAGAGTCGGTCCTATAATCAAAGATGTACCTTGCCAAGTCCTAGACATGGATCTTGCTTATAACATTCTCTTGGGAAGACCATGGATTTATTCCATGCAAGCTGTACCATCAACCTATCATCAATACTTGAAATTCCCTCATAATGGTCAGGAAGTCACTATCAAAGGAGACACTAATCCATTCTAGTATTGTAGTTCTATGAAGACATCTGACTCTTTGATACCTTATAACCATACTGGATCTTCTACAACTACACCCAGTGATCCTAGTAATATAGCATCAACTTCAAAATCAAATGGGATCAAGATAGATATAAAAGAAAGAAGTATGGGAGAATACACTTCAGGTCAAGCTCTTTGCATCATAGAGTTACCTTTATCTCCTAGATCATATGGTAGATCTTTGATCACTAAACAACAATCAGAACCCCCTTCAACACTTGTTTATGACACATTTATAAGTGGGGCACAATATCCAAAGAGGCAGCTGAGCGTAATGCTAATCATTTGCTTAAGTCACAGAAAAATGAAGAGGATGTCAAACATGAATATATATCACCCGATGTCTATGGTAAAGGGTATACTTTTCTACAAAAGATGGGATACCAAGGTGCTGGACCTATAGGGTTACAAAGAGAAGGTGTTATCAAACCGATTTTGCAAAATATGAACTATCAAAGAGACACTACAGGATTAGGATACAAAGGAGAAGGACCAAAAGAACCAAAAGGAAAAGCAAAGGTCACACCTTTTCATGAGATATCTAATGCTTATGCCTTACAATTTAGAAGGAATGGTATGTATGTCGATCCTGAGAAACAAAGGATAGCACGGAGAATCATTGATAGACTTGGGGATAATGATGATTTTGACTCAAATGATTATGAATGGGATTCATTATCTGATTGTACTATAGAAATAGGAGTTGATTTTGTCCATCACTATAGTAATGATTACCATGAGGGAGAGAGTTCAAAGATTGACTCACTAGGATTAGTCCCACGAGATACTACTTTTGTCGATTGTGAGGAAAGTGACCTTTATCTTGTGATAGATGAATCAGATGAGAGTATGGAAATAGACCTCATTGATACTATCATAAACCTTGACAACATTTCCATCAATACCATCTCTGCCTTTGAAACTGACTTGAATGATCCAATGCCCCTTGTATATCCCGAGCTTATCGATTGGGATTCTCCCGATCATCTAGAACTTGATGTATTCCATAATGATGATGCAATCATTAACTATCTTGGAATCAGAGATCATTTACCACCAGGAGATCACAAGTCAAGATTTTTGATAGAACTCAATTACATGGCCTACTTTGGTGAGAGTGCCAATCCTTTCGGTCATAAAAATATAAAAATAATCAACAGATCTAATGGTGAAAACACTCAGTGGCAATATTAGATCCAAAAATAGTAAAAAGAAATGATGCATCTGATGGTGAAAACCTCTCTGAGGCACCTGACAATGGAAGGATTGACACTCTTCCCAATTATCTATATCAAGAACAATCTACCATTCTTATAGAACCAACAGTACCTCTTAACATTGGAACAGAAGAGTCTTCACGCATCCTCAAAGTAGAAGCATCCTTGACAGAATCAAAGAAAGAAGCTTTTGTAAAAAATTTCAAAGAAAGACAAATCAATTTTGCCTGGTCCTATGCTAATATTCCTAGCCTGGATCCAAATCTCATTATGCATCATTTGTCTATCAGACCAGGTGTAAAACCAGTTAAGCAGAAACTCTGCAAGATGCACCCCCACATTGCACTAATGGTTAAAGTGGAATTGAAGAAGCTCCTAGATGTTGGATTCATTCAAGATATTGATTATGTTGAGTGGATTTAAAATATTGTCCCCATCTCAAAACCCGACAAGTCTATCAAGATTTGTATTGATTTTTGAGATCTTAATAAGGCTTGTCTGAAAGATGACTTTCCTCTACCAAATATTGACATTATTGTTGACCTGACAGCTAGGCATGAGATGTTATCATTAATGGATGGATTTTCTGGCTATAACCAAATCAAGATTGCACCCGAAGACCAAGAAAAGATTGCTTTTACTTGTCCATGGGGTACATACTGTTGGAATGTGATGCCTTGTGGCCTCAAAAATGCTGGAGCAACTTACCAAAGTGCAATGACCACAATCTTTCATGATATGATGCAGACCATTATGGAAGATTATGTTGATGACATTTTAGCAAAATCCAAAGATAGAGCTGGTCATTTGAGAGTGTTGGATAGAATATTCACCCGAATGGAAAAGTATCAGATTCGACTCAATCCAAAGAAATGTGCATTCGGCGTCACATCCGGTAAACTGTTAGGGTACATTGTCTCAACCAAAGGAATTGAAGTAGATCTAGAAAAAGTTAAAGCAATAATGGAGATGGCTTCCCCCACTAACATCAGTTAGTTAAGATCCTTGTAGGGACATCTCCAATCCATCCAAAGATTCATTTCTCAACCAGCAAATTGAATTCATCCCTTTCAACATTTGTTGCATAAAAATATCTTATTCCAATGGGATGATCAGTGTGAAGCAGCTTTCAATAAAATCAAGCAATATCTGGTGAATCCTCCAACTCTGATGTCACCAATTCTGGGCAAGCCACTCTTGCTCTACATTTCAGCTATGGCATTTTCACTAGGTTCTCTACTGGCTCAGCAAGATCATGAAAGAAAAGAAAAAGCCATCTATTATATCAGTCACACCCTAGTGGGATATGAGCTAAACTATTCACCTATAGAAAGAGCATGTCTGGCCATTGTTTTTGCATCACAAATGTGGTGACATTACATGTTGTCACATTCAATCTAGCTCATCACAAAGATTGATCCTTTAAAGTATCTATTAAGCAAAACAGCATTGACAGGCAGACTGGCTAAGTGGGTCATGCTACTTAGTGAATTTGATATTGAATATGTAGATAGAAAGGCTATCAAAGGTCAAGTGATAGCAGATCAGCTAGCAGACGCTCCATTAATGGATGACCAACCTATACACATAGAGTTTCCTGATGCACACATCTTGGCTTTATCTGCACAAACTTGGAAACTATATTTTGATGGATCGTATACTCAACTAGGTTTAGGAGCTGGTATTCTTTTTGTCACACCACAAGGATACACAATTCCAAAATCTTACAAACTACTCTTTCCTTGCACCAACAATGTAGCAAAATATGAAGCCTTGCTGATTGGGTTAAATATGGCTTTACAATGGAAAGTAACTGAAATAAATGTCTATGGGGATTCTCAATTGATTATAAACCAAGTTAATGATGATTATCAGACTAAAGATGATAAGTTATTACCATATAAACGTATGGTTGATGACTTCAAACAATATTTCTCAGTCATCACTTTTCAGCAGATTCCTTGGCATGATAGCAAGGTTGTCGATGCAATGGCAATGATTGCTTCTTTGTTTGATACAGAAGATGCCAAGGTCCATTTTGAGTTCTTGGTGGAATCCCTGACTTGTCCTACATATGATGATCCTGATACAAGTATTATATGTCATCTAATTGGACACGACTCCCCAATCTATGGAAAAATTTATTCCTATCTAAAAAATGACATCCTACCCCCTGACTTATCCCACAATCAAAAATGAACTTTTCTTTGCCAAGCCTCCCGCTATGTCCTAATATTTGATACCCTTTATCGGCGAGGTCTTGACAGTACTCTCCTACGATGTCTCGAGCATGATGAAGCTCAAACTACCTTGCGAGATGTACATGAGGGTATTTGTGGGACACATTTGAGTGGTCCCTCTTTGGCTAAGAAACTCATGCATATGGGCTATTATTGGCCTACCATGGAAATAGATTCCTTTCATTTTGCTAGGGCATGTAAGAAATGTCAGATACATGGAAACCTTAGTCATGCTCTAGCGCAAGAGTTACATCCTTTTACAACTACCTTGCCATTCAGTCGGTGGGGGCTTGACCTCATAGGTGATATCAACCCTCTATCTTCCAATGGTCACAAATGGATTCTCACTGCAATGGAATACTTTACTAAATGGATTGAGGCCATTCCATTGATTACCACCACAGGGAAACAAATATCCATGTTTATCTTAAATTATATCATTTGTAGATATGGTATACCTATGTATCTCATTACTGATCATGGGAAACAGTTTCAAAATTAGGACATGGATGAACTATGTGCAAAATTCCATATCACCCATAACTATTCCACCATATACTATCCCCAAGGAAATGGCCAAGCTGAGTCATCAAATAAAACTATTGTTAAAATCCTACAAAAGACTGTCAATGACGTTGGCTGTGACTGGCATATCCAAGTGAATCCAACCTTATGGGCTTATCATACCTCCATCTGTACTCCTACTGGAGCCACCCCATATTCCCTTGTCTATGGATCCGAAGCAGTCCTGCCCCTCGAGGTTGAGTTATCTTCACTTCGTGTCACTCTCAAAGATTTGATTCATGATGAAGACTATAGAGTTGCACAGTTGACTGAACTAGAACTACTGGATGAACGTCATCAAAGAGCTTATGATCATTTGAAAGTCTATCAGCAGTGTATGTCTCATCAGTATAACAGCAAGGTAAAGATCAGAGACTTTTAGTTGGGTGACTTAGTCCTTCACGAAAATCCAAAGAATCAATTGCATCATGAAAAGAAGGGCAAGTTTGAACCCAATTGTTTAGGTCC
This sequence comes from Chamaecyparis obtusa, assembly GCA_027943335.1. Classification (NCBI taxonomy): domain Eukaryota; kingdom Viridiplantae; phylum Streptophyta; class Pinopsida; order Cupressales; family Cupressaceae; genus Chamaecyparis; species Chamaecyparis obtusa. The sequence goes on from BSBK01005688.1 coordinate 487,277, forward strand.
TTTTGTAGTTACAACAGTTTATGGTTATGGGGCTTATCAATTGTCCACACCTAAGGGAGATCCTTTGGATGAACCTCTTAACAGTATCCATCTCAAGAAGTTCTATCCTTGAAATCCCAATGCAAGGGCTATGTATATATTTTGTAAATACAAAAAGTCATAAAAAAAAAAAAAATTTAAAAAAAAAAAAAATCAAAAGAAAATTGCAATAAAAGCATGTGGTGAAAACTTGGAAACAGGTGCCATGTGTATCAAGTTAGCTCCTTTATCTATTAGGATTCTTCTAGTTTGTCCGTTCATTGTATATATCCACAATAAAATGGCTAGTCAGTCCCCATACTCGCCATGTACATACCATCATAAAATGGCCAGTTCATACACCATCCATTGTATCTACCCATAATAAAACCCCATCATAGCTTGATCATTTGTCATGGTCTTCATCCTAGTCTTGTTGCATCTTTCTTCATCCATAATAAGTCAGTCCATCACCTAGCTGGGGGCATGTCCTCGACCTAGTTTAGGAAGTGGATCTATGATAGTCATGACTCTTAGAGGACACAATGGAGTATTTTCACCAGACAAAGTGAACATAATCAAACATTCTTTCACAATGATATCTTTATGATGAATCAGAATCTGTGATCTATCCTTCAAAACATGACTATTTATTTATCGAATCTTGACTATACATCATCACTTCAACTGATCACTATATCTTACACTATCTTTTGGCAAAAAGAAAATGTATATTCATGATAGGCATGTTAGAATGATTTGTTGTAAATTATGCATTCATATCTGGATTTCATTGTTATCATGTTTCCTATGCTATTCCATGATATCTTTGACATGAGTTTGAAACTATAAAATGTCATTGATTAGGATAGCCATGATGGGGCATGGTATTTTCTTTGATTGTTGTTTGTGGGATATTTTCCTATGAAATAGAAGGAACAAATAATTGGGGTGTCTACGCATAAGTGCCTTCATCCATTTATAGTATTGACAACATCCAAATCATGTTGCTCTACATATGCTATTTATGGTGATACGCCAGCACATACCTCGACTCCAAGTATTTGTTCCCCAATGGAGGGGGGAAATATTCCTTGTCTGTTATGCAAACAAAACTCAGGTCATCTCGGTTCAATTATACCTAGATGCTTGTCAAGTTTTCAATATTAAACTCCATGCAAGAAGTGCTCAAGTCATCCTGGTTTAATTATACCATAATGCTTGCATTTTCTTGCAACATAATGAGCTCAATGATGAAAATCAAGTTCCAATTATTATGAAGTTATAAGATGTTACCTAAAGTTGTGGAGATACATTCATTTCATATTGCATTTCATTTAAACAGTTCATGACTTACATATCAGTGCTCCTTTTATAGAGATTTGTAGGTTACCTTTCTTATTAGGTTATCTATTCTCCTAGTCTATTCTTCTTGTGTCAAAAACATTGTTATTTCAAGTTGAGGACATTTGGACAACCAAAAATATTAAGACTTTTTGCATTTAACATTTTGCACTTAATCATTTAGAGACATGTATTATCTTTATTAGGAGTGTTCATTTGTATATAATTTGATCATTTATTATAGCTATCATTTCATCTCATTTTATTTTATCATGTTATCAGTTATTATATTCAATCATCTTAGGTACATTATCATTTATTACTTTAGATATCTTTTGCATTACATGGTCATTTAGTATCCATTACACATATTATATCATCATGCATTTATTGTCTATTATATCATTCATTTAGTATCCATTCCTTATCCATTATCCACATTGTTCACATCATTGCATTGATAATCACATAGCATTAGTAAACATCATTAAGGACATGCATTTTTCTCATCATATATTAGATTATTAACCATTAAGCATCAAAAATATCAAATAGAATATAAAGCATTTTTTCATTCTAAGCCATACATTTTATGCATATTAAAGTAAATCATCACATCCTGCATATGTCAGTACGCACATGTATATAAATCATCAAAGTAAATCATGATAGAACTGCATCACTCTATATATAGAGTCCATCATATAGAGTCAATCATACAAAGTCCATCAGATACAACAAAACTGTCCAAATGTCCAATGATATAAAGCAATATAACAATATATCCAATGTCCATGTCCATCAAGTCAAAAATATAATGATACAATGAAACATAATGGTACAACAATGTATACAATGATCTCTCAAATGTATGAGCCACTGCCTCCAGACTCTATCTGCCACTGTCTACGAGATGCAATGTGGCCCTGTGTTGCTGAACTACCTGATGCTAAGGATCCACCCTGATCTCCCAAACCTATCGATGCTCTAGGAGGGTGTGATGATACACCTCCTCCACTAGCTGGTGCCTCTCTATCATGAACTACCATCTTGATAGCCACTGAGCTCTCCCTGTAGCTCCCAATCCACTGATCCCTCGGGACCGCTTATCTGTACACCTCTCACCAGTAGGATATCTCCTTCCCGGCATGTATCATGGCTCTAATGCTATCTCCATGGGGGCCCAAATCCTCTGTGCACTATAGCTTGTCTAGTAACATCTTTGACTCCCTGAGTCTCTCAAGGGCTACATCACGCTCATGCCTAAGTAGCCCCATCTGGCTCTCCAGCCTCTCAATCCATTGCTCTAGACCAAGAACACAGTCTGCCTACACCTGTGTCATTGCTAGTCAAACTAGCAATGAGTCTATATCAGGATCCTCCTCCTTTGTGACATCTCTCTGTAAGTAGGGATCCTGTCCCCTGATATCCATCTTTGCTACCTGTTCTTGAGCATCCACATCCTCCATAGGGGCATCCTTCTCATCCAATCCATCACCAGGGATCTATCCACCCTATACTACTCCACCTTGAGCTAATAATATGTCTACCTCATCCTGTGTTGGTACAGCTGGTCCCTGTACTGGGGCAGCTGGTATCTATACCTATGCTACTAGAACCTATAGTGGAGCTCCTACAGCTGGTTGTGTTGGCTGTGCCAGAGGCTATCTCTATCCATGTCTAGCTGGGGGTGGCATCAATCCCCTCTGTCTAACACCGCCTCCTCTCATCTGAGGACCAGCTCTATCACCTCTCCCCCCATCTCCTCCATCACCTCCTCCACCATCACCGCCATCACCTCTCCCTCATCCCTGCCTATCTCTCCCTTGGTGTCTCCCACGGTGTCTATCTATTGGATCTCTCTCTCTAGTGGCCTAGCAACTAGATCAGTCAATCATGGAACTGGAAAGTCTCTAAGGAACTGCTCAAGATCTGCAGTCATCCCAAGGTCTACAACTGTCTACCTCATGGTCCATGCCTGAAATGGCATGTCCAAAAACTCATTTCAGGCCACATCAAAAGATACCATAGGTCCCCAATCCCATCTCTCCTGATGAGTCCTAGCGAACTCTGTCACACCCTGGGGCATGCCCTAGATCCTGCCAAACTAGTGCAGAACCCGGATGACCAACTATCTCTCCAAAACAAAGGGCGTCTGCCCTATAAGCCATTGCAACTCAAAACAAAATCCCAGTTGTTGCTCATCGTCCCATGGCTCACAACCTAGGTAGGGTCTCCATGTCACTATATCTAGTGTATCAAAAGTATAACGCCATAACTCTAAATGTCCCAGTTTTGCCTGAGACAAAATCGAGGAGTATAAATGTATGTAGGGTTGTCCTGCACCCCAGAATCTAATCATTACTAGTCTAGTAACTACAATATGCCCCCATGCCCATACATGGAGCAACGTGACCCTACTGATAATGATGCACCCCTATGGTACACCACCTGATGCAAATCATGATACAAATGTGCTAATAAACACACACCCCAAGAAAATTGGGTCCTATCCATCATCCGTTGTAGAGTGTGGCCCCATCCAACTACAAATCCGTGTGACCTACGATCAGGGCATACGAATCCCCCAATCACCCCTGCTAGAACCACTGGTAGCAGGTCATATAAATTGACCATATCCTCCCAGCTGATCTCTCCATCCTCAATATCATCATCCCCAAAAATGGATTTGCACTCCATCACTCTACCATGCCGATCATACTGTAATAACTCTCTTATGATAAGAAGCTGGAGGATGTGATATACATCCTCTAAGGTCACTATCATTTCCCCTATCAAAAGATGGAAAGTACTCATCTCTGAGTGCCACCACTCTGCCAGTGTTGTCATCATACTCCAGTTCGCCCTAATCTCAGGTGTGTAAATCACATGATATAACCCAGATGCACCAATCAGGAGTTTGTCAGTCTCTGACAGCGCCGGTCTCAGATTCTGTGTGACGGGATATCTCTCTCATGACATCAGAATATCACTAATGTCCTCCTATACAAATCAAATAAAATCAAGCTATCAGATTTCGATAAACTGATCTACAACATCTATCTATCCTACTATATCAACTACAAACATGTTCTATCATGTGTTTTAACAGATGATTTTATCAATCATCTAGTATCAAGACTGGTTAACTAGCAACCATGCTACAATGTTGCCTATCTTGACCTAATTGATCAAATTTAACCACCGACGGATCCAATCAGCTAATCAACATCTAGTTTGACCTATTTGACTTTCTAATTTGACCAAATTCTATCCATCAAACAAATGCGCAGCACAGAAAAATGCATGCGCCATAACTTTTCACATTTGCGCAGGAAATCATGTATGCGCAATTTTATTGCACATTTGCGCAATAATTCATGACCAATGCACCAAAAGAACCGATGCGCACTTCTACTCTACATTTGTGTGGACAAAATTATCTTCTAGCATGAATGTGCCATTTCCCTAAATGAATGTGCAACAATTTTGAATTTATGTGCAAACGTTGCTAATTGTTGCGCATTCATGCGCCGCAATGGTGCATTCATTTTCCAGCTAAAAACAAACAAAAATTTGTAATCTAAACCTAAGATTAGATCTACCCTAACATGCTACAAATCTACTGTAAATCATTTACAAGCATCAAATTTACAAGGAGGATCGAATCACCTACCGGCTCACCTGAATCAGGTGGTTGTTGGAAGCGTCTGACCCTCTCGAAGTGGTGATCTGACAATGGAAATGGCATCCTGGCAGCTCTGCTCTTCTTTCTCTCGCGCTCTGATCTCCAAATGACAAGTGTGCACAATGAGCTTATTGTGGACCCCTTAGCCCTATTTATAGCCTGTGGACCCTATGTGCTTGGTGTGTGGACCCTACCTCTCATTTTTATTCCGTTTCACCCCATTTTCACCCATCTTTTCTCCTGTTTCTTTTGTGAGATTGATTATCCAAGAAAACAAAAAATAAAAAATAGAAAAAAAAAATTCCAATCATCTTTTTTGTTAATCAATCTCTCGAGGGGGCATGCTTAGGTCATTTCAGACATTGTCTGGGGCAAGGGCAAAATACTTGAAATTTCTTTGAAACAATGTGGCACACACATTATTTCAAAGAGGGGCAAAATGTATACACTTAAAAATGGCTTCATTAATTGATTAAATATTTATTATTTAATTAATATTGACTCGATAAATTAATTAAATATTTATTATTTAATTAATAATTATTCCTCTATTTGTTAAATAAATTATTCAATTTATTTACTAAATTCACTATAGTTCATTCTTCTATCCTAAGTCTTCTAATTAGTCTTATTAAAGTGATTTAATTAAATATACAATCACCTAAATATGACTAAGTCCCCTAGTCCACCTCATCTACCCACTCACTTGACACATCACCTTGGCTAAAATAAATAATTATTATTAATTATTTATTTGTGATTATCCTCACCCACACATGTCCTATTCTTAAGGGCTATGTGGCCTCATAGGACTTGGTCTCATGACCACATGTCCCCTCTTAAACTAAGTCAAGAGACAATCCCTATTCCTAAGGGGCTTCTCAAGCCACCTCTAAGGGTCAAAGGTGACTCATAGGACACTTGTGCAAAGAGTCCTCATGAGGAAAAGGTCTCTCCCTCTTTCTCTCTTTGGTCTTTGTGAGACACTTGACACGTGTCTTTCCCTTCCACCTTGTTCTCCTCCATGTCAATGTGAGAGGAACATCATCCCTATTCTCCCTCTCACATTCCAACTATATCCCCCTTTCTCTCAACTCCTTCAACCAAGTCAATCCTAGCCCTAGGATCTTCCGCCTTTCATTCTCAACCATAGGATTGTGCCACCTAGGTCTAGATCCTCCAAAAATCTATAAAAGGAGCCTCATTTCCCCTTTGTGAGCTAATAGGTATTTTTGTAATAGGCATTCAAGCAATCAAGCATCCAAGCATCCAAGCATTCTAAGAGCAATCAATCCATATTATCATCATTTCATTTTCATTCCATCCATTAGATTGCATAAGCTACTGTGCACTCATTTCATAAAATCTCCACACTTTGGTAGCATCTTGGGAAAAGGCTTCATTTGGAAATCTGAGAGCTCAACCTCTTCAAGAAATCAAGGCTAGGAGGACAATGGAGACAAGCTGCATGGTAGGTGAAGGTAATTGATTTAGTTTCATCATTTTATGGTTACTTTGTATTCTTCATTGTGTTGCATTAGATTGATTTATTGGCTTTCAATAGTTAATTTATCATCTCTAGTAATTAGACATCTAATTTGCATATAGTTAGTTTATCATTTTTTCAAAACAATTTGTAATAAGGGTGTGTCTTTTCACCCTAAAGAGGTGTGAAAGCCACTCAAACATGTATATATACATAATGTAAAATGTAAAGAGAGGGAATACAATACAAGATATATTTTCATAGGATATAATTCGATCAAAACTACAATATGAACTCTAATGTACTATTTTTTTCAACATTAATAAAGATAAGTGCTCTTCTTTTTTATTTGTGGTTATAAGTTATATGTTTTCAATTAGTCTTTCAGATTACTCTATGAACCAGGGTATCCTACTATATTTTTCTATTTGATGCATTCATTTATGACTAATTTGTACAATTTGAATAATGGTAGCATGGTCTGAGAACCTGTTACTGTTTCCTTTCGGGCTCTTAAGTTGGGTTAAAAACCATAGGACCTATTGTATAAGTTGTTTTAAATTTGGTTTCAATAGAAGCTTGTAGGGTGATGGTCTCGCTTTACAGGAGTGAGTTACCTTAAAACTGTCTTTGATTGTACGTAGGATTGAAAGTTTTATGACTCTATAGCCCAAGTATTTAGAAGGCACTGATCTAACTATAATTTGGAAATTGTCATTTGGTTCATACTTTGTGGTTTGTAGATTATATAATCATTATTTTAAAAATATTACTTTTGAGTCCTTAGTTTAATCCACTTTAGTCAAGATTTATAGAATAGAGATTATTAGAGGATTTGTTTCTTTCCTCCAAAGATCATTTACCACCTTGGGAGGAACTTTGTTTATTTATGTACGTAGTTGTGCAACATATAGAATTTGATAGTTTAAAGTGAATTTAGGCCTACCAGCCTTGGCTTGATTAAGCCAAAATTGCAGAGGTATTAGTGTGTACCTATCAGTTGGCCAAAAGTGATCCATCATTTTTGGGCACCAACACTCTTAAACCTTCATGTCCTCTTGAGGGGGCATCCTCATCCTCATCTCCAATTATCTTTCCTCCTAGTCACTCTTCCAGCTAACTAGGGCATCTTTTCTTATTCAATCATTTTCTTCCTAGATCCATGTCTTATTCTTCTTTGAAATGATGCTACTTTGCAACACAATCTCAAAGAGGGACAAAATGCAGACACCTAAATTTGATTAATAGTTTTAATTAAATATATTCCTCTTCTTTGCATTATTAACTAAATAATTAAATATTATTTGATTAATTAGTGTTAGACTTCTAGCCAAATTAACTCAAGTAATTAGCTATTGTCCAGTTAATTAAATGATAACCCATAACCATTTAACTAATTAATCCCTTTTCTTCTATTAATTTAAATAAATACACTTATCTATTTAAATTAATTTATTTTTCCTCACATTCCTCCACTTGGAATTAAATAATCTTATTTAATTCTATTTGAGCATATCGCTCCTAACTTTAACCCTCACTTAGCCTCACTCTAACTACCTAACCCATGCTTACAACCCAAGCTATCCCACTTGCCCACTAATTAAGCCTAATCATTTTCCTAATCATTTACAAATTCCTAATCAAAGAGATTATCCATCAAAGCCAACTTTATATTGTCAACCTTAAATGCACATGTAAGATCCCACATGGGCTTCGTACATGTTTGTCCCCTCCAAAATGCTCACATTCTCCAAACTTTGTCCTTTGGGGTTTGAGACAAGAAATGCATTTATGGTGAATTTACTCCACCCTCAATGTCTTCTCAAGCTCTCCCATTGTGAAACTTGTCAAAATGTTACGAGTTTGAGAAACCACAATCCATGTGCTTCTATAAAAATTCATCTTAACCCCCCATCATCCTTCAATATCAACCATCATTTAGCCCATCCAAACTATATTATTTGAGAACCCAATCCTCATTTCATCACCCCCCATCAAGAGGAAGCTTATAATACCTGTTTGAGTTCAAAACATATTCAATCATACCCTTACCATGCCAAAATCACTTCAAATGTATTGAAGCTTGAGCTACCATTGAGCACACATATCTACATATCAAAAGCTTGGAAAAACCTACTTATCAAGGGAGATCTCATTGGGTTTGAATCAAGGTTTGAACACTCATTTAGTTTATTTTCTCTCTTTTGTCTTATGTTAATGTTGTTAGTTTAGTATAGTTTGAATTTTTTAATTGATTACTGCATTATTATTTAAAAGTCAAACTTTTCTCTCACACAATGAGTAACTGGTAAGCTTGTGCAGTAGTGGTTGTTGGAAAACTTGGATGACTAACTGTTTACATTAAAGTCCTACTTCTAACCATTAAGTCTATTAAGAAATTATTTATCTAATCTATTGTTACTTTCATAAAGAATTAAGTAATCTAACTACTATTCTAATAAATGAAACTAATCTACAAGGAGAATTACTTCACCTCAAATGGCCCTTTCTTGAGGAGATGTAAGCTTAGATGTTCAATAAATTTAATTTAGCATGTCATTCAATCATCCACTTTATTTCTTATATAGCAGTACATTATAATGACAATAAATATAACTATTATAATATCTAGGTATAATCTGACATTGAGTGCATAAAATTTCAATCCCTCAACTCTTAACAAAAATGGGCTTTATAGACAAATCAGAAGCGTGGACATAATTACATCCAAATTATGTTCCCTAATATTGAGGGTGAATTATTATTCTACTAATTGGAAATTAAGAAACATCTAACTAAGAAGAGATAGAATCCTTCTAGAAATATAGCTCTATCATCATGTAAAATGGTGAGAACATGCAAGAACTCATAAATACAATTAGGGATCATAATGGTGGTTTATGATTTCTTGATTTCTTGCACCTTCTCTGCAGATTAATATCCTTGAGACATTGTCAAAATGGCTCCTATAAATCACGTTGGTTGGTATTCTTAACATTTCAATGCATGTGAGATATATTAGAGATACCTTATGGTATGGTTGTGGGTTAATTGTTACTCCTTTAGTTATAGATTAGTCTCAACAAGCAAGTATCCATATACATTATATAATTCATAACATTATGATACAATAATAACCATGAAAATTCACATTCCATAAATATCTAGCATATATCACACACATATAGTTTTAAAAATGGTCCAATATATAGTCAAAAACATATAGAGTCTGATTAAAGTTAACTCAAAGCAACTAAAACAACACATTTGCAATTCTCATCAATTTTGATAACATGAAGCCATATCTTGATGATGATTTTCTATGAGGGATAAAACCTCAATCAAAAGATCCTTATAAGATGACAACTCGTGAGCTGTATGAATCAAAGACACAAATGTTGGAGTTACTAACCAAGGGTTCATTATATCTTGTGTGTCTTTAGGGAGTGTACCAATAATATTTATGAATAAGTATGGGATTTTGTGCTTGTTCATTGAATATAGAATGCTAATAGGGAAACTATAAATATTAATTACCCACTTTTGATGATTGAAAAGTTCTTTGATTAGATGAAAGGAGCTATAGTGTTCTCTAAGATAGACCTTACATTTGGCCTAGTCGAGGATTAAAGAAAAGAACATTTCAAAGACACATTTAAAACTTTCTATGGTCACTATGAATTAAAAATGGTCCTTTTTGGGCTAATTAATGCTCTTGCAACATTCAAGAATCTAATGAATATTATTTTCAAAGATTGTCTAGATGATTTTTTACCAATATTTTTGGATGATATCTTGATTTACTCTAAATATATGAAGGAGCATGATAGGCATTTGCAGATGGTATTACAACAATTGAGAGAGAAAAAAAATTGGTAAAAGATATACAAGTTTACCTTCTAAAAGGACAAGGTGCATTATTTAGGTCATGTTATTTCAATGTAAGGCATCACAATTGATGCAAAGAATATTAGGGTAGTTGTAGAGTGGCCTACACTGTAGAATGTCTAAAATGTGAAGTTTCATGGGGCTTTAAGGATACTACAAGAAGCTTGTAGAGGGTTTTTCTATAATTCTAGCACCTATCACTTCCCTTGAAAAGAAAGGGAAAATGTTTGAGTGGATTGAGAAGTGTGAGAAAGATTTGCAAATTTTGAAGGAGAATCATATGAAAACTTCAATTTTGATTATACCTAGTCCTAATAGATAGTTCACGATGATAATCAATGCATTAGGAGAAGGTGTATGAGGAGTGTTAATGCATAGTGGGAAAGTGGTTATGTATGAGTCTAGAAATTTAAAGAAGTGTGAGTTGAAATATGCCCTAGAGGACCTAGAGTTAGCAGCCATATTTCATGCACTTTAGACATGGAGACACTACCTTTTGGGTAAAAAAGATCACCTAAGACTAAATTACATATTCACTCAAAATGATCTCAATTCTCTATAGAGGATATGGTCAGAGTTTCACAATTAATATGAAATTGATATCAAAGGGAAAGAGAATAGAGTAAATGATGATCTCAATAAAAGGAGGCATCTAGTAGCCATGATCACTTCAAGGTATAATTTGAGACAATAGGTGATTTTAAATATACAAGGATATTAGCACTATTCCAAAGTGAAGAAATATTTAGAGAAGAATATCTCAAACTGTCAATTTGAATTAGATGGAATCTTGAGATGACAAGATAGAATGTATATAGAAAACTTAAGAGTTTTGAAGAATTTGATCTTAGAGGAAATCCACAACACACCATACTCAAGGTATCCAAGAGTAACCAAGATGGTAGCAAAGTTGATATCTTGGTATTTTTGGCCAAGACTCAAGAAGGGTGTGACTAAATGTGTGGCTTCATGCTTGGAGTGTCAACTAGTCAAGGATGACAATGTGCATCTGGTAGGGATTTTGTACCCACACATGATATAATTGAGTATAAATAATAAATAATTAACATGGACTTCATTTAAAGTTTTCATATGTTGAAGAATAAACATGATATCATCTTGGTAATTGTGAATAAGTGGACCAAGGTATCATTCTAGAGAACTTAAGGATGGATCACTGACCTTAGTTAAGAAGTTTTTTCAAGAGATATTTCTTTTTCTTGGGGTACCAAATATAATCATTTTAAATCATAATACTTGAATGACTTCCATATTTTGGACAAAATTGAATGCATGTTTGGGAACAAGATTGAATTCCAACTCAACATATCTTTGACAAACATATGGGTAGATAGAGAGAGTAAATAAGGTAGTTGAAGACCTCCTTAGGATATATTGAATGAATAGTATATGTGAGAGGATTATATTCCATTGGTGGAGTTTGTATATAATAATTATTTCCATGCATCTTTGGGGATGACACATTCTTAAACTCTTTATAAGAAATAGTGTCAAACACCTAGCAATTGGGATAAGAAGGAAGATAGGATAGTGATTGGTCTTGATATTCTTAGAGAGATTGATAAATAAATTGATTGATGAAGAAGGGATTGAAGGAGGTAAAAAATAGACAAAAATGATATGTAGATAAGAACAAGAGATTTAGATAGTTTTTAGTGTAGACAAAGCATTTTTGAGGGTCAAACCTCATAAGAGTTTCATATAGTTCAGAAAATAGTCCAAACTTGAAATAAAGGAGGGGTGAAAATTTATTCAAACAAAAAGAGAAGCAAGAAAAAATAGAGAAAGGGCATCAAATAGCCCTATCAAGATCAACCAAGTGATCAAATTGATTGGACAAGCCCATCGGAAGATGGGTCTTATCAACAATATTCCAATTACACATATGATCAGAAGCCCACTTCACCAGACAATCAGCCACACTATTCCATTCCCTAGGAATATGAGTGAAAGTAATAGACTCCAAAGAAATACAAAAATTATGAATCTGGTCCACAATCAATGCTAGCTTCTAGCTAACAACTTCAGAGTGTTGTTGATTCAAAAGACGTATCACCACTTGAGAGTTGGATTCACAGATAAGCCTTCTCCAACCAAGGTCCCAAGCATTCTTCATAGCATACAAAATGGAAATGGCCTCCATCAGGTTGTTAGTGTGGTGACCTTTATAAATTGAGAACACAAACTGAACATCTCCCTTACTATCTCTGCAAACACCACCAATTCTAGCAGGCCCTGGATTACCCTTGGAAGACCCATCCGTGTTGATTTTAAGAATACCCTGCGGAGGGGCACTCCACTTCCCCACCCTATTTATCTTTCACAAGGGATGTCTACACATCTTTCTAAGAACTTTTCCATGTGAGGGGGGGATATTCAGGCGGTTATTGAAAATATCCTCCCCTGGTTCCAAAGCCTTAGAAGTATCACATTTTGTAGAAATAGTTTCCCAGAAAGAATGGAGAATTTTCCACCATAAGTGAGGAGCCTCCAACAATTCATCCTTAAAGATACGGTGGTTCCTTTCCAACCAGATATGCCAAATAATAAAAGAGGGTCCAAGAGTCCAAGAAACTTGAAGAAATGAAGTCTTGATAGGAGCCTTACCCTAGCGAGCAAAGAAATTTGCCAGTGAGGAAACATGCCAACAAGATTGGTTCCACACATTCCACCAAGAGTGCCAAATATGTCTAGTGAAAGGGCATTGGAAGAAGAGATGAGAGACATTTTATTCACTAGTCTAGCATAGAACACACATTGAGGGTCCATGGAAGCCACGCTTGCATAGATTATCCCACATAAGGCACTGGCTATGGACCACCAACCACATAAAAAAATTGCATTTGGGCCAAGAAAACTTGTACCAGACTTGCTTCCACCAAGGCACCTGAATATCCCCCAAAGTCTGCCGAAGAAGCTCAACATATCCAGTAGACACTGAAAATTTCCCAAACAAATCCTCATTGTCCCAAGCAAGAATGTCATTACCAACCAAAGTAGTACAGTCTCAAGACTGCAAAATCTGAAATAGCTCCTTCCTATCCTCCTCAGAACCTCTTGGAGGCCATTCAGAGGGATGTTTCCAATGAAAGGAAGGAGCCAAACCTCTAGCACTCCTTATCTTATAAAAATCAACTGTGTCCCAACCAGCATCACTAAAATTTTGATAGAGGGCATGAAGTTGAGGATGAGTGGAAAGGATAGGAGGGTGCCCATCCCAAGAGTCAAGCCAAAATAGAGCTTGTGATCCTGAATGAAAAATCCAAAAGAGACCATCTTTAACCAACCGAGCTCCAAAATTTAGCGTATTCCAAATCATGGATCCTCTCCATTCCAAAGGGAAACGGTGAACTTCAACCACATCAATATCTGGAAAATACTTATGGGTGAGAATGCAAGCCCAAAGTTGATGTTGGTTAGTACACCAATGCCAATAAAGCTTTGCAGCGAGAACCTGACCATTTAAAATAGCTAATCTTAAACCAAGGCCACCCTCCTTCTGAGGTCTACACACTATTTCCCAATTAAACAAACTCCATTTAGAAGAAGAAAGGTTCCCACTCCAAAGGAACTGACAGGACAGAGCATCAAATTCCCAAAGAAAATACATAGGAGTAGCCTAAACAAAACACCTGTAAATAGGAAGGGCTTGAATAAATGACTTCAATAGAGTCAGGAAAGTAGCAGTTGAAAGCCAATGATGAGCCCAATGATTAACCTTTTGGTGAAGTTTATCAAGCAAAACTTGCCAGGAAGATCTAGGATGTCTACCAACAGTAAGAGGAATACCCAAATAAACAAAGGGAAGAGACCCAATCTGAAACCTCAAAATAGCAGCAATACACCTCTGAATAGCCTGGGGAGTATTGAAGAAAAAAATGGAGGATTTGTTCTCATTAACTTTTTGACTTGAAGCTGCAAGATACGCAGCCAAAGCATGCCTAAAAGAAGTAGCTTCCTGAAGATGAGCCTGTCCCATAAATGAAGTATCATCCACAAACTGAAGATGTGAAAGAGGAGGCAAGCCAGCACCCCATTTCCACCCATGAATCAAACCCTGGTGAACACAAAGCTTAAGAAAGTGGCCCAAACCCTCAGCCATAATAATAAAGAGGTAAGGTGAAATAGGGTCCCCTTGGTGAAGTCCTCTAGAGGCACCAAAGGGTTATGAAGGAACACTATTCACAAGAATAGAAAAAGAAGTCAAAGTAACACAACTCATAATCCAATTCACCCACTGTTGGTAGAAACCAAAGGCTAAGAGAATCTTTTGGAGAAAACTCCATTTGACTCTATCATAAGCCTTAGCCATATCCAACTTAATGAACATAGCTCTCTCTTTTGAAGTATGCATAGAATGAATAACTTCAGAAGCAATAACAATCCCATCAAGAATTTTCTTACCAGCCACAAAACCACCTTGTTCCTCTAAAATCACAACTAGAAGGCATATCTTGAGTCTGTCAGCAATCAATTTAGTGATAATTTTGTACATGACATTACAAAGAGCAATGGGATGAAAGGAGTCAAGATTGTCAGCACCTTCTTTCTTGGGGATAAGAGTCAGTAAAGTAGAGTTCAATGCACGAAGCATTTGCTTATTGTCAAGGGATTCCTTAACCACCTCCAAGAGATCCATATTAATAATTTCCCAAAATTCCTGGAAGAATTCCACAGGGAAACCATCTGGGCCTAGATCTTTACCTTTATTCATCCCAAACACAACCTCTTCAAGTTATGACATCAAAATTGGATGAATAAGATAATCATTCATTACGCTAGTGATAAGAGATGGAATGCAAGAAAGTATCAAGTTCTCCTCCTCAACAAAAGGCCGAGAATCCTCAGCAAAAAGGGTAGAATAAAATTGAAGGGTTTCCTTGGTCATAGCAGACTGAGAGGAAATCTGAAGTCCTTCTGCTGTAACAAGAGAACAAATATACCCTTTATTACGATGAGCTTGAACATAATGATGAAAAAAAGTTGTATTTCTATCCCCTTCCTACAGCCAATCAATGCGAGCCTTTTGTTTCCAGTAAATCTCTTCCCGAAGTTCCCATTCTTCCACATCCCACATAGCCTAGGATTCAGCCTTGCCAAGAGCCTCTGTAAGGCCAGAGTCCCTGATTTGGCGAGTAATCACTGCAAGATGATCTAGAGCATTCCTCTTTCTAGATTGAAGGTTCCTAAAGCAAGAAGTATTCCATCTCTTAAGATGATATTTAACATATTTAAGTTTCTTCTCAAAGACAAACATAGCCATGCCATAAGTTGGGCCACCCTCTCTCCACCACTTAGCCACCAAATCATACAAGGATGAGTCATGGAGCCACATCAACTGGAATCTAAAAGAAGGGTTCTTAGGGAGTGCAACAGGAGAAGAAGAGAACTTAATCGGCCAATGATTAGAACCTCTCCAATCAAGAATTTCAAAACTTGTAATCAGGCCACCTCCAACCCAATAACAAGAAACAAGAAACCTATCCAAACATTCTGAGATAGCTTCCTAACCACTCTGTCTATTGTTCCAAGTAAAAACCCCATTTGAAGGCTTAACATCAATAATAGAAAGAACATTCACCTGGGCTTGAAAAATATCAGAAGCAGGGCGAAGCCTAGGCCAACCTCCTCTTTTCTCCTCAAGACTTAAAATAGAATTAAAATCACCTCCTAAAATCCAAGGAAAATAAGGAACACAAGACCGCACATACCTAATGTGATCCCAGAGATGAATCTTCCCACGAATGTCAATAGGGGCATAAACATTTGTCACAAGAATAGTCTCACTAGAGTCCAAAGTAGTAGCCACCATAGAGATTGAGTAATGACTAGAAATCCACCAAAGGGGAGAAATCTTTCAAGGGTCCCAGAATAGAGCCAAACCTCCAGAATTCCTTTGCGAATGAATACTTTGACAATGACCGGCATACCAAATGCGTGGAGCATGCTGATGCATAACCTCAACAGAAACCTTAGTCTCTTGAATACAAAAGACATCTGGAGAATGAATTGCAATCAAATCATGAATAGCTTTTTGATGAAAGGTTCTATTCAAACCCCTCACATTCCAAGAGAGAATAATCATTGAGGGGTTTGAGAAAAGTGAGCATCGATAGGTTTAACAAACCCAAATTCTACCAACAGATCTCCAATCATTTTTATCTTCTCAAGGTCCGTCTTTCGCCCTTTTGAGGAGCTATCAGCAAGACCTTTCTTAAGGGGTTGTTGTTGCACTCCCAATCTATGAGTTGAACCCTTATTTTTAGATGAAACTAAAACTTCTCTAGTTAAATCTGCCAAAACAATGTCATCCTCTATGGAATTATTTAAAGTCACCTGAGCCACTTGTTGTTCCTGAATAGGCTGAACTGGTTCTAGTTCAAGAATGGGTACAACCTCCATACTGACCCCAACACTATTAGAAGTGACCACATGTGGGACTCCATCTTCCAAAGCTAAATTCTCTAGCACCTCAAACTTGTTAAAGCTTCCATCTATCTATCTATCTTTGAAAGTCCTCTTCTGACCTCATCCTTTGGCCTTAGTCTTAACTGGAACAAATCCTTCCTTGTCCTTGCCCTGAGGTTCATCCATCATGGGAGCTTTCCCTTTTTCCTCTTTACCCAGAGGAGGAGGTTTCGTAGAAGGGGAATGAGTTTCCTTATGAACTTTGGGGCAATGTTGTAAGAGATGGCCATATTCATGACAAAAACAACATCGAAAAGGCAGAGATTCATAATCTAACTGCTGAATCCATGATGAAGATCCCAAACAAATTTCCATTGAATCTGGCAAGGGGTTATTCATATCTATCTCAACACAAATCCGGGCAAAAGAAATCACCTTTTTATCAAGGGTTTGTGTAGCAACTGCCGCAGGCTTTCCCAAGAGACTAGCAATTTTATGTAAGATGTCTTCTCACCAAAACTCCAAGGGGAGGCGAGGTAGCCGAACCCAAACAGGAACTCAAGAAGGCATCTCTTCAGCTGAATTAAAACCTACATGCCATGGTTTAATAAATAATCCAACCTAATTATAAAAATATGGGCCACCTTCAAAAACTCTATTGCGATCTGCCATATTCGAGAAAATAACCATAAAATAGCTATTTTCTGCCAGCATAATTTCCATATCTCCTTCAATCTACCAAGAATGTCGGATCCAAGCTTCCAGAGTGGACAAAGGAATGTGAATTCTATGAAACTTACAGATGAGAGCATGTCTGCTCCAATATGGGACATCTTCTTCCACCAAATCAGGAGAAATGACTAGAACTGGACGATCCTGGGTTCTAGGGCAACACCCATTAACCTTCTTCATTTTAGGGTCAACACTCATATAAAATGTATCTACTTGTTGTGCATGCATGCTTGAAGAGGACCCATTAAGAGCCTTGTCCATGCGAGACAGCTCCGCAGCAAAAAGATCACGATTTGAAAAAAAGCTCAGAAAATTATTAAAATCTGCTACAACAGTGCTTCTATAAATGTCTCCAATGCGGGCTTCCTAAAAATGCTCAGCCTGTGCACATTATGGCACCTGATCAAACCCTCCTCTAATCCTGCAACCTCCCCTGTGACCACTCCTACCGCAGCTTCAAACCCTCATTGATAAAAATCTCATTGCATTCAAAATAGTCCAAACTTGCTCATACATTTGTGGAATCATTTGATGTACTAGAAGTGATCAACCTAGTTACTTACAAAATTGTTGTACCACCTTCTCTTTATCATATTTATAATGCATTTCATGTTTCTATGTTTAAGTAGTATCATCCCGATGCTACTTATATACTTGATTAGCATGCTTTACAAGTTCAAGATCCAAGATTAGTGCTAATGGAGCCCATTTGAATCTTTGATAGACACAACATCAAGTTACATAATAGATATATTTCTAAGTATACAGTTCAATGGGACTAGTACTCCATGGATAGTTCCACATGGGATAATGCAAAGGATATAGACACTTGTTTTACTCATTTGGGGACTTAATTTGAGATTCTTGTTGCTTAGTTGAGATACTTTGATTTCATTGGTGCACTACTTTTATTTTTTTAGTGTTTGTCTAATTTTAAGACATCAAGATGATGTATCTTCCTAGTGTGAAGGATGTCACATCTCATTTTCTATTATATCAATAAAATAGTTCAGACTATTTTTTATTGTATTTTTAGATGCATGAAATTGAAATTGAAAATAAAAATAGAATTGATGTGATAATGAAAAATATGTGCTTCAACTAAGGTTTTATGGACTAACCTATCGATGATCTAATATGAGTCCAAGTGAGTGTAGGAACTTGTTGAAGATGAGAACTTGGCTAAGGTAGAAGCATCCTAGTCACCTAGGAATAATCCACATAATGGAAACTTGATGTGCACACACACACACACATTGCATACAATTTGTATTCTAAATGTTTATTTATTTCATACTACATTATTATGACGAATAATTTAATTTGAACATCATGTTTAATGATGTTTATGAGCTTAGAGAGGAAAAATAAAGCACCTTCCTTATTTTATGTCGTTTCTCTCAAATTGTCTATCTCTTGTTTAATATGTATTCTACCAAGATTAAAAATATATTTATATATGTATCTATATACATATGTGTATATGTCATTATGAATAACATATACATATATGTATATAAATACATATATGCATTATTTTATATTTAACTTAGATAATATGTGTTCATACATACCTATGATTTTGACATTTTTAGTAAATACTAAGTTATTATATTTTATATTTACATTAATGCACTTTTGAACATTTATTTATTTAAATGTTATAGTTTAGGATTGAGGGCCTTATAAAATTTTATATTCTTAATGGTTTTTTAATAATTGATAGACACTTAAAATAAAATTCATTTTACATAGTTGTCATCCCATTCACATGTGTATATTTTATACAACATTTTCTTTTAATATTTTCCTTAGGAGTTTATTCTTTATAGATTACATTATTTTAATTATGTCATTAGCTAGCTAATAATATGTTGTCAAGGGTAAAAGTACAAAAGTGTGTCATACTTTAGGCTAAAGGGTTTCAACCAAAAATTTCCAAGTAGGTTTTTTTTGTGTGTTTTTAATTTTTTAATTATACGATATAGATGGATTTTTTTTTAAATAGTTTTTCATAATATAAATTAGTTTTTAAATAGATTTTAATAATTTTTTTAAATATTAAAATTGAAATACACATACACATACACATACATACATGTGTGTATGTATGTAACATGTATATTTTTCTAAAGGTATGTGTGTATGTCTATGTATATGTTTATTTATATGCGTGTATGTGTATGTGTATGTGTATGTGTATGTGTATGTGTATGTGTATGTGTATGTGTATGTGTATGTGTATGTGTATGTGTATGTGTATGTGTATGTGTATGTGTATGTGTATGTGTATGTGTATGTGTATGTGTATGTGTATGTGTATGTGTATGTGTATGTGTATGTGTATGTGTATGTGTATGTGTATGTGTATGTGTATGTGTATGTGTATGTGTATGTGTATGTGTATGTGTATGTGTATGTGTATGTGTATGTGTATGTGTATGTGTATGTGTATGTGTATGTGTATGTGGATGTGTATGTGCATGTGTATGTGCATGTGGATGTGCATGTGTATGTGCATGTGTATGTGCATGTGTATGTGCATGTGTATGTGCATGTGTATGTGTATGTGTATGTGTATGTGTATGTGTATGTGTATGTGTATGTGTATGTGTATGTGTATGTGTATGTGTATGTGTATGTGTATGTGTATGTGTATGTGTATGTGTATGTGTATGTGTATGTGTATGTGTACACATGTGTATGCATGTATGCATATTTTCTAATTTCTAGAAAATGAGACTTTAAGGTTTTAAATATTTGAACCCATAATAACTTACAATATCTTTAAACCCATAAAAATGACATACACGTACACATAGACATGTACCCATGCATATGTATATGGACCTATGTACATATGTGTATATATACATGTGTGTATGTATCTATGCATGTGTACATGTTTATTTGTATGTATAGGTCCTCCTAAACTAATAGGCCCTCCTTGCATCAAACACAAACCAAATATCAAAACTTGACAAGTCTCTAGGATAGACTGACATATGTCTTGGATCTTGAATGATACATGAGTCCCCTATTGTTTATTGTAGCTAGATGGATAAATTGGAAAATGTATTCACAAGTGGATGAAAAAATGAACACATGTTATAGATTAAAGTTTTGTTATGCAATGTGTGTGTGTATGCTTAAATGTCATTCCTATTCAAGTATCATGTTTAGATGCTTTAAAAATTCTTTTTCTTATTCTTAACTGTTATGTAGATCACATGTTCTAAATATTTCCATGCTATGTTTTAGATGCTTCCAATGCTATGTATATAGTTAGGTCTAAATTTATTCTTTCTTTTAAATTGTATAATGTATGCATGTAGATACATATGTTTATACATATGTTTATATATATATATATATATATATATATATATATATATATATATATATATATATATATATATATATATATATATATATATATATATATATATATATATCATGATGGCATCTAAAAATGGCTCATAGAATAATGATTATAGGAAGAGTATGCACCCTAGTAGTGAGTAGACCTCACACCGGTCTTCTCAAACTGTCCAGGAAAGTGAGAAGATATATATTGATACCATTGAGAGATTGTGATGTGCTCTAGATGAGCTAGAGCATACACTGCACTATGTCATTGTCCTTCCTAATAGGGAAAGGGAAACACTTGCTAGAGATGAATTGATACATATGATTGATATTACTCAATCATATAATCCTTATGATGATACTAATATTGATTCTTTATATGCCTCTCTTTCCCATAGTGTCACTAGTATGATAAAATAAAAAATAATTGAAAATCATGTTTCTATTGCTAGTGTGAAGAACATGTTCCCTATTAGGACAAACATAAAATTAGAGGATATTCGATCACTAGGTGCATAGATGTAGTTGTGGAACCTTTTATATATCCTATATGATTGTTCGCACATCATGTGGTCCCAAAAGGATGAGTTGCCACTATATTTATACAAACAATTATTTGTAGAATTTTATTTCCATTATGACATAGATTATACTGATTTTTATCACATCATGGGAAAGGTAAGGGAATTTTTTTGATAGGTTTAGACTATATGATGCCCTAGATCCTACTAATAAGTGGAAATTGGTGGGTCCAAACCTTTTGGTTCTTCCAAAATGTTTGGAAATCTCCAATGTAACATATAGTGCAACAGGTGAGATGATGAGAGATATACCATAGCATGTTGAGGTTGCATGATTACCCAAGGATCATTTGTGTGGCATGTGTGCATGTTTATCAAGTGATCTTGATGCATATCAGTTTGTAGAGATGTAGAATGAGGTCCCTCTCCATGAGGTTTCAACATATATTAGAGAAGCTCTTCATAGACAATCTATTCCTAGTAGCCATAATGGATTTCGAGATCCTTAAGGTACATCAAGACCTGGGGATATTTTTCCACATCCTACATCTCCTCAATAAACAACAATTGACTAGGATACACCTCCTCCTGGTCAAACATCTGTTGATCCTACGGCTCAACCACTAGGATTTTGAGGATCTTCTTCTAGTCTTCTTATGGATGTGCGTGTTGATTCAGATGCAGTGTGCTTACACTCTTTATACTTGAGTATGATTGGGTCAACATTAGATGTTGTAAATAAGGTACATAAATTCAAATTTTGATTTTAAAATGTATAGCGCTATAATTTCAATTTTGATTTTTATATAAATTAAAGGTATATGTTTTTAATTTTATATATTCTAGAGTATTATGATGGATATGATATATGGAGATTTGGAGGCACCTTATTTACATATTAGATTGAATATTATATATGTGTTAATTTTTCTTTAGTATTTAATTACATGTATGTATCCACGCAAGTTTTTTAACATAATTTGTATATAATGTAGGTCCCTCAAGCAAGTCATGGATCAGGATTGGGTCATGGATTAGGTTAGGGCCCGAGATGACCTGGAGATATTTTTAGATAGCTCGACATTTCAAACAAGTTACAAACTTATTTTATGCATATGTACATACATATTTTCTAGACTTATTTTATACATTCCATACATTCACATGAATATTTTAGACATTTCATGTGTTATGTACATATTTTAGATATTTCACATGTTCTTTTGTGTGTGTTTTACATTGGATTTCATTTACATTAATTATGATTAATTTATTCTCATGTTTGTGTACACATGATGATATTTATATGGTTTTTACACTCATGTGTATGTATGTTTTATATTTTCAAATATAAATATTTAGAAAGCTAATTAGGACATGCTAACTATTTTTTAAAGTAAAGAGTCAATTAATTCACTTTTGTGTGTTACTCAAACCTCATATTTTCCCTTTCACATAGAATGAATGATTAAAAAATGTGATAAATACCTTATGAAATTATTTAATACAGATTTTTATGAGTATTTCTTTGCTCTCTCTCTCTACACACACACACACACACACACACACACACTATATTAACACTAAAATGGATGTGTATATTTTATAGGCTCAAATATATCTCATATAAAATATACATGAATGGAGTGCTAGATGGACATATCTCTAAATATTTTTAAAAGAAGTTCAAGACTATATTTAAAATTTGTCAAATACACAAGTATGATATTTTTAAATAGAAAAAATTATAAAGCTAATTAGGACATGTTAATTATTCTTTATCTTCAGATCGTATTTAAGTTTTCAAATATACAAGTAAATTATCTTAAAATATAATTAAGTTCATAAGCTTGTGTAGAGAACATAATTACTTAAAATATAAACAAGTATGATGTTTTTTATTCAAAAGCTTAGAAAATCAAGCATGAGATGTCTTAATTAATAAGTACTTGATGAAATATTATTGTCAAATAAAATAAATAATATGCTAATCATTTTATTGATAACTATTTAATAAATAGATTATTTTTTAAAAGAATAGTTTTAAAGTAAACATGTTAACTCTTCATATCAATTGAAAGTATAATTATGATTAAGCACATAGTATGGCATTGTTAAATAAAAATTTAGGATGTCAATCATGTGACATGGTTAAGTACAAAGTATTACATTCAACCAAAATATGAATCATTAGTGTACATGGAATACATATAACTCAATAAAAATTAGCATACACTTAAAACTTAATAAAGTAGCATACATTACATTCAACCATAATATGAGATAACTAAACTTGAACCATAATATGGACAATTAGCATACATAACATTCAACCATAATATGAACCAACTCAATTTACTTGAATTATAATATGAACCATTAGCATATACATTACGTTCAACCATAACATGAACTATTAGCGTACATGTCATACATGTAAGATTCAATAAAAACTAGTGCATACATTACATTTAACCATAATATGAACCAAATCAATAAATACATATAAAATCTAATATTCAAATCACACTATAAATATAAATTTTCAGAACTCATTTATAAATATATGGTCCTAGCAAATATTCAAATTCAATGAAAGTATAAGCTCTACAAAACCAAGTTTAACTTAAAGTTCCTGGTACATATAATATAGATCCTCTCTATCTTTTATTATCTCTAAAAAAATTTCATGATCTTCAATAGAAAACTTCCACTTTTGGTTGCCGCATCCTCTTCTTGAAATCTTGTCCCTATAACCAAGTGACTGTAATGTAGAATTTTTTGGCCTGACACGTAATCAATAAATGTAACACCATTTTTATCTATATTTGTTTACTGATAATAGGTACCTTCAACAACAACTGATCCAGTGAGATATGATTGTCCATCATCATCTCTAGTTGATTCTGACAATTTACATTTTGGTTTTGTGGATCTTAGTAGATAATAATCTACACCTTCTATATTGTTAGGATCTACAACCATGACAAAAAATCACCTATAGACCACAAATTAATTTAATAATTTAGTAAGATAAATTATTCAATAATATAATTTAAAAATATTAATAAAATTATATTTTGAAAATAACATGCGTGTGCACGCACTTGTAACAACTAAAACAAAAACATGTTCATAATCAACCGAATATATAGGATCATGAATATTTATATTACTGTCATTATCTTCATAAGGAGATATTAGGACTAGCTGTTTCATTTCCCATTGTGAAACATATCCATCTGTAATATTCTCACATTGACTATTTGCATTGTTCTCAATGAAGTCAACACAAAAGCATGTTTTTTCTCTTACTTAAATCACAAGAGGCTTGCTATTTTTCATAGTCATGACTTGATGTAAACTTCTAATACCAGTAATTGTTTGACAATTATAAGGATTAGATCTATCAATATCAGTTACAAATATGAATTAAATACAAATGCACATGTTTAGATTGAGAGTTAAAATAAAAGTCTTGAATTCATGTATGTGTTAGAATAACTGAGAGGGGGGTGAATCAATTATCCATAGTCCCAATCATAAAATGTATATCCAAAAACAATTTACTAAAACTTTTGCAGCTCAGTAACATATAGTAGTATTATGTTTGTACTTTTACCGATTACCAGTTAATAACATATAGTGATTACCGATCAAATCCAATATGCAACATGTAAAATATGATAACAAACAATCATCACAATCAACACATAACACAAGAGATTTAATGTGGATAAAGGGAAAAACCACCTGGGACTGGCAACCCAAAAATTGTTCACTCTTCTGAAGTGAGGTCAGTGAAGACCCAACCCTATTAAAGGTTACAAACACATTGTGAGGTGTGACCTTGTTAGAGGATTTTAGACCAACCGTTATTGTCCAACCAACATTCACTATGGGGTTGACAGGATAACAAATGTATACTCTATGAATGACATTACAAGACTTTCTAGTCCACTCTATTAAGAGATTTATCTGTTTACAATGGTTAAAATGTAACAGCAGGTGATTTGATTACAACACAACTTCAATTGCAGATTATCATATCTATGTTATGCTCATTAAAATCCTCTGATCAATATATCAATTCTGTTTCAATCAATATTCAGTAACTTATTATCTCTCGGTTATAGCTTTCTGATGCTCGGTATTCTCTGTAGTTCAGTTCTCCTTAACCAGTCTAATCAGGCATGCATGAAGCTTGTTCACGTGATATCTCTGCAGTCTCCTTCTGGCATAAGTTTCATAATGAAACCCTAGTCTCTTAAATAGACAAGTAAACCATTTTAATTCCATCCATCAAATTTTCCTGCTTAATCTCCTTTGTTGATTTTGTCGCTTAAACCTTCCTCAGTTGATGTGTCAGTAACACATTTTATTTCAATCCCTTAGATCTTCTTTGAATTATGTTAGCCATTGATCTTCATAACAAACATTATTTTTAACTCCGATCACAACACTTTATAGCTCATCAACTTCTGTCGGCTAAACTAGTCATTTAGTTCTTTTCTCCTGCTCGATTAACAAAGAAATGCGTCGGTGAACACAAGCTTGGTTTATACTATGCTCGGTATACACTACACTGTGTTGGTGTATACTGAAATGCTTCTTTAACTGACCACACTGCTTTGTGCATTTTGCTCTATCTTTCATCATAGATGAATGCAACATAATCAAGTCAATAACATAAGGTCATAGACTCATTCATAAGTTACCCAATGTATTCCTTATCCTCATCTGTCATATCCATCTTCCTCATGTAGATATATTTGTTCTTCATCTCTTGTCTTCTTCTTTCTACAGATGTTTGGGTATAGTAACTTACAAGATAAGTATTGTCAAAACTAGTTGACATCAATGACAACATATTACTAGTTTAATCATCTTACATGTCTAATCAGCAACTTAGTGATCTCAAATCACAGATCTTCAAGTCATAAAGTTTATTCAAATCAGTTGTAGTTCATCAATATGTACATATATTTCAACAAGAGTAAATATACATTCAAATGTTGAAATTTTTTAAAGAATTTGAACACAAGATTTTACCTTTCACTTCCCAAAAATAACATTTGTTTATGTTGTGTCGCAACTAACAAAATGAATTTTGCACCATTCAATAATTTTATTTGAATTTTTTATGTTGTTACCCACACAAGAACTTACTTTACCAAATGGAAAAGCCATTTATATAAGATATGCACATGCTTCTTTTAAAAGTAAATTGATCTAATTCTATCTATCTAACCACTTGTACCTCCAAGTTCATGTTGGAAAAGTCCATGCTTCACACATGCTCCCGCTCCATCATTCTCTCCTTTTCCATATTCGTGCTTTCAAAGAAGTTCTACAAAAACTTTATGTTGCATCTAGCATGTTGTGTGGATTGCCAATTAAAATATTTTGTTGACTTAAATTGTCTTGGCATGAATTTACAATCAAATCCAAAAATGATTTGAAATCAAATACACACACACACACTAGAATTAAACAAAAGAATAAATTAAATGAAAATTGAAATCAATTTAAGTACACTTACCAACACATCCATTAGACCAAATCTAATATTGTGAGGCATTTATCCCATGCCATATAATATCTTCAAAAAACATTCCAAACCAATGGGCTACACAAATCCTATCATGACCCATATCATCATTGACATATAAATGAACCTCCTTGATGATAATGCATTCATTTGGACTATTTTTTACACCATCCACATCGAATTGTGCATGTCTATAGAAAACTTGTACAAATATCACAACTTGATCAGAATGATAGTATTGAGCTTGAAGCTCTGTGTGAAGAATAAATGTATAGTTCTTATAGAAATCTATAATTGAAAGAGTACAACTTGGTGGAAACAATTTTCTAACTCAAAATTGTTTAGCTTTATAGCTTGCACCATTATAATGTTAGATATGTGGATAAATGATATTATGAAATCTAGTCATAAACTCAATATAGGGCAATTCACTCTCTTTCAACACAATTTTTTGATTCAACTTTTGTCTTACTTTGGTATGTATCATATTCAATTTTCTTCCACATAACTGACATTGAAACATCAATATTCTCAGTTTGCATTGAAATTGTTTTCAAATGTCCACAATTATTGCATGCACTATTTATACATTGTATATTGAACTCATCTGAATATTCTAATTTATCAAATAAAGTAGACTTCATAAATTGTGTTGTACTTCCAAGGATGACTATATTTAGATTGATTATTGCTATAGATTTTTTTTTATGACTAAAAGTATAGATGAAACTCAACATGATTCTAATAGCAACAAGTTTCATATACCTTATTTATGCATACAAAACAAGCATGAAATCTCTCAAACATCCTTTGAAAAATCTTCACATCTGAAAATATTTGCTTGAATGTTTCAAACAATTCACTTTGTGTTGTATCTATAGAATGTATTGGATGTGAATTTTTTGTACCATCTTCATCTTTCATCTATATAGTGTCCCTTTCGAGGAAGCTTACAAATATTTACCCAATTATTTTTAATATTTCCATCTAACATATTTCTCCTCCTAATATATCTTTGAATAGTTATAGATACATTAAGTAATTGAGAAATTGCTTGAACTTATTTTCTTTGGGATAATTTCTTACTAATAATCATAGTCATCAATGCTCTATGTGCATCACTTAAATCATCACCAAGACTTGTGTTATCATTAAAATTTAATGCTTCTTCCAAATTTTCAATTATTATTTCTTTTACATCTACCGATCTTTTCTTATTATGAACACCCAACAACTCCAAAATAGGGCCCATTTCTCTTTTTCTGAATAACCTAGCAAATAATTATGCTCTTCTAAATGAAGATTTATTTTGAAAAAATCATCCCAAAAATTTTTACAATGCAATTTCAATGTTCTTTCAAGCATCACATCTTCAAAAGAAATTTCATTGAAAAGAGAATCTTCATCCATCTCCATTAATTTTTTTATACCAGAAAAAGATTTTCTATATTGATTAGTACTAATTTGTTCAGGTACCTGAGTTGTAGCTTCTTGAACATCAACAAGTTGCTCTTGACTAGATTTTGTATAACATTTCATTTCATCATCCCTTTTTTCTATCACAATGCCTTGATCTAGTCATTGTATTCCCCATTGCACAAAATCTTTAGATTGAGTTTCAAGTCAACATAAAAAAAAAATAACCTAATAAAAAATACATATGTAATATTTATAAATTCACATATCTTACTAGTTTCAAAGATTTAAAAAAATATATAAATTAAGTTTAAAATCAACATGTAAAAAATTGAAGCCTTTTTCCCAATTTATGTGAAACAATGCACCCCCTTATCACAAAAACTTAATTTTATCTATAAAAAATTGATTCTATGCAAAAAAGTCAATTAAATAATTTGCATTTCTATGAGGCTCTTGTCGCATGGTCGCTAATGCAACCATGCAAGTCGGCTTAACAGTTACAACCAAAAACATTCCAACCAAAAAGGGTTTGACTGGAAGAGGTTTTGTCGAATCTTTTTCAACTGAAACTTTCTATGTGGAACCCTAATTGGTAACCACATCACCAAATTCACCAGAAAACTAAAACTTCTATCTTTTGCAATAGATTCCTCCTTGAAAATTTAATTTATTCAAAAAGATAGAAATACTCTTTTGTAGAGCTTGAAGTCAAGAATCTATTCACATAATTTTGTTAATATTTTGATTAGATTTAATATATTTTCATTACAATATACTGCAAGTAGGTATTCTAATATTCAAGAAGAGGTTGATTTGAGAAAAGAAAAAAATATATGAATCACTAGAGGAGAGCCTTAAAAAATGTATAATTTTATTTTATTGGCATATTTTATAGGGAAAATATGGTGGGCGATGAAAAATGTCGAATTTGGGTATGTTGGACTTTGAAATGTTATAAAAGAGAAAACATATATTGAAAACTATTTTTTCCTTTTTTTCATTCACTGGCTATGTATGTCATCTATTTGGGATGTTGAAATCTGAATAAAATATGTTCATTTACAGATGATTTTTTGGTGGAAACTAGACCCCTTGATTTTCAACATTTTTCAACAATAGAAAACTTGGCTTCAAATTTTTTTTTAAATATCAATTCTTGGTTTAAAAAAATCTATAAAATAATAGACATTAACTTCATCAATTTTTATAAATTTCATCAATTTACATCATCTTCAAATTTAAAATAGAAATGCCACTTTTATGCCATCAAATTTGAATAGTTTTGGTTGTGTTAACCTTTTCCTTTATAAAAGTGTGACACAAGTTGTACTTTTACCCTCAAAAAATTTTGAATGCTTAGAAAAGAGGTGAATTAGTATGTACTAAAAATTAACAATTACTAACCATTCATTCCATTCAACTCATATGTGTAAATAAATAACTAAAATAGAAAGAGTGTAACACATAACACTAGTATTTTTACATGGAAAAACCATGATGAGAATCACACTCACCATATGATGAAAAAGAACCTATAGACAAAAGCATAGTGCTTTAGGGAAAAATGAAAAAAAAGTTTGCAAATGTTGAATCTTACACTTTCTTCAAGGCAAGATACATTACAACTAGTACGATGAATAACACTAATTGAACTTATTAGAAGTGAATTCTCCAAAATGTTGATTACAATTTCATCTCTGTTGATCTTCCAAACTTTGTAATATCTCATGTGCTAATACATACAACTTATTTTCATCACACTACTTCAATATTTCATTTCTCTAAAGGATATTCACCAATATATATCCATTGTGATACCAAAATTATTCATTAAGTTAGCCAAATAGGATGTAGCATGTAAGATGAAGACCGCCAAGCCAAAACTCATTCTCTAATGTATGCAAAGAGTAAAAGAAACATATAAAGCATCATGCCAATAATTCCACCCTCCTTAAGATCTTGAAACATCATCGCAAACACTACTCATCACTACAAGGACCAAAACACCTTGGGTTTGTCTTAAAGATGAACATGTTAAATATGTCATCCAAAAGATTGTGAAAACTTGCAAGAACATTATGAATGCAAAAAATTAATATCACCTAAACATAACATAATCATATCATCAAGTCACAATAACAAAACATTTTGCAGAAAGCATTCCTGTACACTATTTTTTATTTTTTGATAAACTGATATATAGAGCATTATAACTTAAACTATTGAGAAAATTATACCACAAAGCTTGAGATACAGAATCTTTTGTTATCCATCTACACCATTCTCCAATCACAAGCACAAATACATCGATGCACCAAGACATGGAGCAAAATGCCAAAACACAATTTGTTACATTGTTCACCAAAACAATCATACTTAATTTACATGAGAAGAAAACAAAAAAAACTCACAATATCTAGACATAAATTGTGAGCACTAGATACATTCATAGAGTCTTCTCCAACTATCTGTATTTATCTATGATATCATATATGTATATTGCTAATATTATACTACTTCATAATACTTGTAGAATGCAACTTTTAGATATGATATCCATCTTCTAGAGACTAACTATAACAAATTTAACATCAATGACAAAAAAAATAGTCATAAGTGCAACAATGCCCCCTTTTTCATTGATGGAAACACTTGTATACCTTCACATCAAAAAAATAATTCTCCTCCTTTGGCATCAAGGATAAAGAGTGTCCTTAAAACACAAAATCCTTCTCTCTGAAAATATATATTACCACAAAAATAATGCGCATCAATATATACAATCACTTCCCCTAACAGTATCCACTCTCCCTTAAGAAATACACCAAAAACTTGAATGCAATAGAAAACCAAAAATTGTGTGTCACCATGCTCAAGCATCAAATCAAACCTTAGGTAATATGTCTTTGAATTATATCCTTAGCAAGGAAAAAGTAGATTCCCACAAAGAATTGGTTGAAGACAAAGTTTTTTTTTTACCCTCAATTTGTAAGTAAATATCTTTTGTGAGATTATCATTATTTATTTTTTGTACCTTGTTCTCAATTTGTTTTGCACCTTTCAAAACTTTAGACAATGTCACTGTCTTTAAATCAATTGTCTCCTCAACAAAAAAAAAATTCTTTTAATATAATTTCTCTACTTTTGCCTAAGATCTATTTGTATTGTTAATCTAGGAACTTTGAGACTATACTTAAACATACTAGTAGCATTCTTCACACACAATCTAACCTTTTTCAAATTCTCCTACAAAATTATGTGACCATTTTTGCACAAGTTGCATATCTCAATCTTCCACTTGACAATTAGTCTTTTCTCAATTTTATATGCCTTCTCCAAGAGGGTTATGTGATCTTTGAAGTATTCCATCAAAATTTTCAACAAGTATCTGGTAAGATTTCTAGTAACATTTTTATTGCATCATCAAGACTTATTTTCATCAGTGTTTCTTTTTCAAGCAATGATGAGGACACAATACGCTTAAACTGTAATTGAGAATTCAACAATTCTTTGAATAAGTCTAATTTACTAGGGGAAGCCTCCTACTCTTTTTAGGTACATCATGTACCTTCTTTTCTTCTAATGTGTCACATTTTCCAACATCAATCAAATCTATCACACTAACCTTTTCATCCTTCTCTAGAGGAGAAGTCTCTATCAGAGACACATTATCAGAGCCTTCCTTTATTTCTTTAATGATTTGGGCAATAAATTCTTCAACTTCATTCAATACTTTCTCTCCTCCTTCTTTAGTTTCCTACATAAGAATATTGACTCTATGATTCTCTCTCAATTCCTAAGACAGTCTCATCATTACTACATCAACATCTTCTTTAGATAATATGCTTCCATACACATTAATGATCTATTTCATTAGTTTTTCTTTAAGCTTGACAACTTCAACTCCTCTGATAGTTAACACCTTGCAAGAGTTTTTGCAAGTTTACATATAATGTCATCCACTATGAAGTCATGTTTTGACATGTACATTATAATGGCTTGTTCAATAGTTTCTTGATCATATGAAAGAAACATTAGATATGCCTCCACAATTTTTTATAAATTTCCATAATGAACTATGGTATTGAAAATATCAAATTTTATTTATCTTTAGACTCCAAAGGAATATTACTTATTTTTCTATATCCTTCTTTTCTCATCTTTTCTTTTTCAATTATTTTCTTAAAACCCTTTCCTTCCACATCCTATTTTCTTTCATCATGAATGTCCATAAACTTTGTCTTCTTTTATGAAAATCTTGATAATTCTACTCCACTTTTTTTCTTTCTAATCTTGGAGATAGAAGGAAGTTCACTAGGAACTCTCCTATACCTTCTACGCCTAGAGGAAGAGGACTCAAAACATTTATCTTCCAACACTATTTATGTTTTTTTTCTAATTGAACATCCTTTCTCTTCCAAAATTTTAGCAGTAATTTCCACATAAGTTCCAACCTAGCTTTCATTAGGATCAACTGGTTTTTGTAATAACAAGTCTGCATACTCAATCAATATAACTCCAAAAATTTCATAAGGAAACTTGGAAACCCAACAAGTTCTAGGCACAATAGCTTTGATATAAAAGTGTCTTTATCAACCATAAATGTAATATCTTCTTTGTGTTAGTTCAAATTTTAACCACTTAGCTCTCCAATATATTGTGCCCAACAAGTGGAAATCTAAACCAATAGTTGAGTTAGGTCTGATGGTCTTTCTACAATAAATCTCTTCTTATTTTGGAAGGCACAACTACCTTCTTATAATTAAAAATAAGAAAACTAAAACCTTTTATGATTTTAACCAAAAATAAAGTAAGGCAAGGAACTTTTGACCAAAAATTTTTTAGAGGTGAAAATCTTAGTGATGCAAGGAAGGTTGATACCTAGGGCCAAAGTCACTCCCAAATACCAAACCTCTTGTAGAACAACAACTTGGAAGAAACACAACAAAGAAAGAGAGAAGGAATATAGATATATTTCATTAACTCATCAAACTTCATACATGTTGAGCCGTAAGGCCTTCCCGGTTACGGCCAAATACAAAAGAGATTCAATTACAGACAATCCCCATACATGTGAGGATCTGCAAAATTTTAGATTCCTACTTCTAAACTACCCCCAAATCCTAAAACAAATCTACTTATTTATACAAGAGGCCACTGAACAAGTTGACTCCAAAAGACCCTAAGATCCAACATTGGAGAAAGTAACAACCCAAATTAAGGTCCATACACTTCCCAATGAGCGATCCCAATATTAATATCATGACCCAAATAAATTACACAAGTTGGCCAACATCAAACAATTAAATTCCACCAGTTGGTGAACTCAACAATCGAGCAACACTAAACACTATCGAACCAACTCGGTAAAAGAAACTACAAAGCAATAACCGACAAGAACACTTCACTGAGAACTCAAAAGTAGTTACCGAGAAAACCAAACAAGCTACTAAGTAGCCGAACAAGCTCTAACATATTTTTGGTTGATCCAAGATTGCCATAAACCCAAGATGCTCCTACATCAAACACTCGGGGTTGAAAAGAAATGATTTTTTGAATCATGTGTGAGGTACAACTTGAGCTGAATCCAACTCAAATTGAGAAATCCATGTACTATCTTTAATTGGTCTATTCTTTCACTTGACCAAATACTCCATGTAATCCTTTCCTCTTGTGCTTCTACTAACTTTCTAATCCAAAATCTTCTCAACTTCTACCTACTTAGGATAATCACTCGGTACTTTCACTTCTTACTCAGGTTCATTATACTCATACAAATATACGATGTTGAATATAGGTGATATAGCCATGTCATTAGGTAACTCAACTTCATAAGCATTTCCACTGTCAAATTTCATTAGTAATTTCTAGGGACTAAATTTATTCATCTTCAACTTACCATATGTTCCAACAAGAAATCTGCCTTTCTTCAAATGAACCATCACTTCATCAACAACTTAAAAACTTTATGTGTTCTTGACCTATCTACACTATCTTTGTACTTCTAATTACTCTGCTTCAATTTATGTTTCACTTACTCATGTAATGTCTTCGTAAACTCAAAAAATTCTTCTCCTTCTCTTCTCTTCACCAACAATATCTCTTAAGTCTGATATACCTCTCGGTTGTGTGCCAGTAATAATCTCAAAAGATGTCTTTCCAATACTCCTATTCACTGAACTATTATATGCAAAATCTGCATGTGCTAACATCAAATCCCAATTACTCAGTTTGTTTCCAACTAAGCATCTTAATAGGTTACCCAAACTTCAGTTTACAACCTATGTTTGTCCATCAATTTGTTGATGAAATGTAGAACTATATTTTAAATGGATGTCCAACTTCTTCCATAGAGTCTTCCAAAAATAACCAATGAACTATTGTCTCAGTTAGAGATGATACTCCTCAGTAATCCATGCAATCTGACAATTTCCTTGAAGAAATATCTTCTATATGCACTACATCTGATGTTTTTCTACATGCTATGAAATGTGTCATCTTAGAAAATTTGTCCACAACAAAAAAATATGGAATCATTACCTCTTACTATCCTCAGTAAGCCAAGAACAAAATCCATGTTGATATCTCTCCAAGGTTTCTCAGGAACATAAATCGGTGTATACAAACCAGTATTCTGACTTACTCCTTTTGCAACTTGACAAAATCCATAACTTTTCACAAATTTTTGAACATCCTTATACAACTGAGGCCAAAAATAAATTTCCTTAAGAAAACCCAATGTCTTATCAATTCCAAAATGTCCAACCAAACCACTACTATGTTTTTCCTTTATCAAATTAGTTCGCATTGATCCTCTCGGTATAGATAATTGAATTCCTTTGAAAAACATACCTTCTTGAACAAAATAGTCTTCAAACTTACTCAGTTGATCTAGTATAGGTACTCTGCACATTATCCATGACTCAGAAAAATCAAGGTCAGTTTCATCCAAATTTTACCACTAAAGAAAGCAACAAGTTTACCTTCTTGACTCAACATAGCTCCTATTGCACTTCCACTTGCATCACACTCAACTTGAAAAACCTTATTGAAATCAGGTAAAACTAACACAAGCAATTCAATAATTTCTTTTTCAAAGCCTCAAAACTCTTATCAGCTCCATGTGTCCACTTGAATTCACTTTTATCACCTCTCATAGTTTCGGTCATAGCATTACAAATAGAACTAAAATTTCTGATGAACTTTTGGTAAAAACTTGCCAATCCATGAAATAATCTTACCTCACTAACATTCTTAGGTGTTGGCCACTCAAGAATAGCTTCAACCTTCTCAGGATCCATCTTCAAACCATTAGCTAAAATCACAAATCTAAAATATACAATCTCCCTTTTCATGAGTGAACGCTTTTTCAAATTAATCAACAACTTTTCCTCTTTCAATCTTTGCAATACTTTTCTAATGTACAACAAATGATCTTCTTTGGTCTTACTGAATTTCAGAATGTCATCCAAATACATAATTATAAATTTACCCAAGAATTTTCTTTAGAACTTCATTCACTAACCTCATAAAAGTACTTGGTGCGTTATTTAAACCAAAAGGCATATCCAACCAAAATGCAAACCTTCTTTTGTCTTAAAATCATTCTTTCATTCATCACCTTCTCTGACTTTAATCTGATGATATCCACTCTTCAAATTGATCTCAGTAAAATATTTTTCTCCACTCAAATGATCCATTATGTCATCCATTCTTGGTATAGGGAACTGATACTTAATTGTTATCTTGTTAATTTCTCTTGAATCAATACACATTCTCCATTATCCATTCTTCTTATGTGCCAATACAGTTGGTACTGCACATGGACTCAAACTTTCCCTAATCAATCCTTTCTGCAAAAACTCATTAAATTTTTAGTTAAGTTCCTCATTCTCGGTTGGTGTCAACCAATGTGATGCTTTATTCAGAAAACTAGCTCTAGGAATCAGATCCATACAATGACTAATGCTTCTCATCAACGGTAAAACATCAGGTACATTTTTTGAAATGATTTCTTTATACTCGGTGAGTGAATTCTCAACCTCTACCAACACTTTATCTCTTATTTTCCCACTTGTTTTGTTAGGAATTAAAGCATAACAAACATCATTCTTCTTCAAATCTTTAACAAATTGTCTACCTTCCATCAAACAAACTTTCACAAAAGTACATATTTCACCAACATATTCTTCAATGAAAGGTAACAAGATTTGTCTTTTTCCATCAGTCCAAATAGTATATTTATTCAATCTCCCATCATGCATAACATGTCTATCATATTGCCAAGGTCTACCCAACAAAATATGACAACAATCCATAGGCATAATATCACACAACACCTTATTAATCATACTTTACAATCTTTAAATTCAAAAAACATTGTTCACTTACCATCAATGTTTGCTCATCTTTGATCCACGAAATTTGATAGGGCTTTGGATGTTTCAACCTTTCCAACTCCAACTTTGCAACCATTTTTTCTGATGCCAGATTCTTTGAGCTCCCATTGTCAATGATCACTTTCCAAACTTTGTCTACAACTTTGCATCTAGTCTTGAACAATCTATTTCTTAAGGGGCTTTCTAATGAGTCGTTCATAAGGCACAACACTTGGTGAGGGTTTTGCAAAAGGGGTTGCAAGAAGAGTAGGTTTAACCATGGAGTAAACTCTATAGTTAAGCGCGCTCAAGCTGGAGTAGTACTAGGATGGGTGACCTCCCGGGAAGTCCTGGTGCTTCACCTCTGTGAGCATCACCTAGATCCAATGATTGCTAAGTGTTCCATTCATTCTCATGAGAGATGGATTTGTGTGAACCACTACTCATGAAACATGGGTCAATGAGTTTGACTCAAAAAACTACACAGTTAAATCATGATACCAATATCACAATTTGACGTGCTGTGGAAAATATCTCCTACTTATAAATCTATTTCTTACCAGATCTTCCTTAGTCTTTTCACTCTACAATGCTCTTCTAACCATCAAGTTTCCTTCCTTCTTAGGCCCATTTGGTGAACCTTCTTATTTCCTTCTCCACAATTGTAACAAGTTCTTCAGAATCCTCCTCTACCATATCCACCTCGGGAGTAGTTACCTCTTCCTCAGAAGGAACTTTCACCTTTCTACTCGGTCTTGCCTTTGTCCTGATTCATTTTTTCCTGAACAGATCTACTATTTTCACCATAGGATCTACCTCTTCCTCTAGGGACTATACCACATCTTCCTCTTTGTCTTTGTTCATGTCTTTTATTCAATTTCTCCT
The DNA here is from genome assembly GCA_027943335.1 of Chamaecyparis obtusa. NCBI lineage: Eukaryota > Viridiplantae > Streptophyta > Pinopsida > Cupressales > Cupressaceae > Chamaecyparis > Chamaecyparis obtusa. The sequence continues at coordinate 524,985 of BSBK01005688.1, forward strand.
CAACTTTTTGGGAAAACTGATAAGCTTCTTCAATACACTCCATTTTCACCAAACTGATTTATTCTTGGATAGAAGTCCTCAACCCATTCAGGTATAATTCTTTCCACCTCATCTCTAGTATATTCAGATCTGATATCTAACCTATCAAATTCCTTAGTTAATCTTTCACCGAGCTATCTTTCTTCTTTAAACTTTGCAATATCCTAACTAGGTTAATCTGATAATCACAAGGTAGAAACTTTCCTTTCAATTTTTTCACCATCTTATTCCATACCTTAATTTTTTCTTTACCTTTCTTTTTTTTCTCTAATTGCCAATGCTCCCACCACAAAGATGAATGACCTTTCAAATTTGTGTGTGCAATTTTCACTTTCTTCTCCTCTGATATATTATCATATTCAAAGTATGTCTCCATCTTGGTTATCCAGTCTATCAACCCATCTAAATCTAGTCTCCCACTATACTCAGGAGGGTTGAACTGTGGTGTAGACTTTAAACTAGTTAATTCCTTCAAGAATCTTTCTTCTCCTTGATCCATCATAGGTACTGGTGCAAATTCTCCCTACACTTATTCCATGATTTCATCATCACTAACATCTTCAAGATGTATTCCTTGGTGTTGGGCTATCTCAACAAATTCTAAACTAGTAGCAATCTACCTTAGCATATCAACTAATCTTGGATCTATATCTCACCTCCCTCTAACCATCTTGAAACCCTATGCAATTGTAGGTCAGATCACAATCTACTACCCAGCAACAAATATCACCAACTAGGGCTTACAAGAAGGAACCTCCAAATCTCAACCTTGCTTTGATACCACCTAATGCAATGAGGGTTGATACCCAGGGCCAAAGGCACTCCCAAATACTAAACCTCTTGTAGAACAAAAACTCAGAAGCAACACAACAGAGAAAGAGAGAAGGAATGTAGATATATTTCATTAACTCATCAAACTTCATACATGTCAAGCTATAATGCCTTCCCAGTTACAGCCAAATACAAAAGAGATTCAACTACAGACAATCCTAATACATTCAAGTATCTACAAACTTTTAGATTCCTACTTCTAAACATCCCCCAAATCCTAAAACAAATCTACTTATTTGTACAAGAGGCCACCGAACAAATCAACTCTAAAAGATCCTAAGATCCAACATTGGAGAAAGAAATACCCCAGATTTAGGTCCACACACTTCCCAATGAGTGATCCCAACATTAATATCATGACCCAAATAAACTACACAAGTCGGCCAACATCAAAAAATTAAATTCCACCATTCGATGAACTTAGCAACCGAGCAACACCGAACACTACCGAACAAACTCAGTAAAAGAAACTACAAAGTAGTAACCAAGCTCACTAATGACCAACAAGAAAACTTCACCATGAACTCAAAAGTAGTTACCAAGAAAACCGAACAAGCTACCAAGTAGCCAAACAAGCTCTAACATATTTTGGGTTGATCCAGGATTATCATAAACCCAAGATGCTCCTGCATCACTTAGATATCAAGATAAAACATTTGAACACAAAGTTTCTTTAGAAATATAAAGGGCTAAAAACTGTGATCCATTTGATGTAAAACCTCACACAAAGTTGAACATCAAACATCAACTCATAACTTCTCATTCACAAACCATTTCCATTGCACATATAATTGATAACATCCTACAACAACACATTCAACATAAGAAGAATGAAGACCCATAAATTGCAACATAGAGTTCACAATTTACAGGATTACTTTCAGATGCCATTCTATTAAACCATGCAAAAGTCTTTTTTCTCTGTATGTATTGTATAACCTTTTACACCATAAAAATCAACAATAAATAAGCATCAAGTATGTAACTAACTTTGCTAACTGACAATTTTTTTAAGATAACTACCCCAAAGATCAGTTGGAGTTTTAACATAAAACATAAAGAAAGATGACCCTCAAGAGCCCATAGTTTTTGGATCAATAATTTAAAAAGTAATAAAATCATTTGAGAACTAAACAACTAGACCATTGGTTCTTTCTCTTTGATTGTCTAGGCCTCAATTGTTACATGTAGTGGTTGTCATTGCACCAAAAGATTGACCTGTCAATACCCAATACAACCAATAGACTTACAAAATATATAGGAGATTATTAATCTATGCCACAAACCATGTGAGGGACATTGGCCCACTACCAATAATCCCCCTCCCAACATCACTCATCACGGATTGCATAGATTCAAACTTGTGACCAAGCTCTGATACTACTTGTTACAAGTAGTGGTTGTCGTTGCACCAAAAGATTGACCTGGCAATTCTTGATACAACCACTAGACTTATAAATTCCACATGAAGCAGTTAAGCCATGTTGTGAACCCCGCAAGGGACACCGACCCACTACCAACATCAGTTCCTTGTGCCACATGTCCTCCCATATCTGCTACATGAGATTGAACTTCTTGTCCCTGTAATTTCATTTGGTAAATCCCATACTTAGTGAAAACATTAGACAACGTCCTAGACTAGGGCTTACCTTCTATGCTTATTTTTACTCTATGCTATTCCATTTTTTTCCTGCTTCATCAATTTTGTGGTGAATCTCACATGCTTCTTGAAAACTGGGGATATGATCTAACATGCTCCAAAAATTATCCATTACATCTTCATTGATTAATATTTTATTCTAATAGACCCTCTTGTACCTTATCTTTAAACTCGTGAATTACCATGGCACTGCTTCTCAAATTTTCACTCCCTTTATCAAATACCTCAATCTCTAGTTGTATGAAACAAGATACCAAGTTCTAAGCATCATGTTAGAATTGAGCTAAGGCTTTCTTTATGTATTTCTCTGATTCTTCATAAACTACCACTTTCTATTCCAACACACATATCCATGTCATGGACACGGAATCAACAAGTTCACTTAGTATCCCCTCCCCTATTATAGTTGTAGGGGACATATTAGCAATTTCCTAGAGTTCTAACAAAATAACTGGTAGATTCCCTTGTTCCCATTATAGGGTCTGCAAGTCACTCCTCCATTTCTCTAATTTCTCAATGATCAAAGTATACATTTCCATGCCCTTCTAAATAAATAATATGACATCTATCACGAGTTTCTCCACCCACTTATAGACCTTTAGAGAAACATTGTGGGATCTTTTGATTTTCTTTAATTTACTAAAATCTAACCCATCAATGTGAACAGGAATGCTTCGCTAAAATCTTGCCTCTCCCTCATGCAAAATAGATTAAATGAAAGTCACTAGAGAATTTACCTATCTTAACAGTTCTAGGTTCTTTTGTTCTTCCACTTTTACTCTCTTATCTAGAGCTTTGAAAGAGGTAGTGGCATGGTAAATATCTCCTTCAAAAGTGGGCATATATATATAAATTATTCTCAAGGTGAAGTCTTTATCTCTGACTTTATTTTCATTCCTCTCATTTATGTAATCTACAATCTCTAAGAATCTCTAGTTGGTGACTGAGACTATTACCACCCTACACATCCTTCTACCTCTCTTAAGTTTGCATCTCCTTTGCAAAATTTAGTAACAAGATCCAATTTTTCTTCATTCATAGATATATATCTCTTTTTATTTTCAATAGACTCTTTGAACCAAGAAGAAGAGGAAGACACCGTGGAGTCAAGAGTATTAAAAATAACATTCCTTGGTGGGGGAGTATCAATTTGAGTGAGGCAAGGGCCACTAAGAACATCAAATTCAACATTATTGAAAATGAAATTAGTGATATCATCTCCACCAATTTGGTGGAAGATGAGAGTGTCATTTTCTTGGATAACACTATTGGTAAAGGGAAGATTAGGAATGAAAAGGGAAGGTGAAGTAGGGGATTTTTCATTAGTTCTTTACTTTAGAGATGATGGAGCGCTTACCTCACATTTTGATTTCAATTTTTCTTGCCTTCCTTGTTCATCACCATCACCGCTCAACTGGAAAGCTCCTTTTGAGGGTGCAAGTACTGAAGTGACAAGAGTATTGATAGGGTTGGGATTTTGCAAGGCACTTTATTTATCAATTGTAGAACCCTTAGGGGTTAAAGAACCAACACATTCTCTAGGTTGCTTCTCAATATACTTCTAGGTTCTCTCCACCATATGGACAATTATCTTCTTCACATTTATATCTTGCCTATCATGCCAAGTTAGCAACTATGTGGAAGATAGAGAAACATTTTGATATGCCTCATCAATTAAATCTAAGCCGTCATTGGCCAAATAATCTGGTACAGGAAGCAACAAGTCAAATCTTCTGACTTGATATAAGGTCATTCTCATAAGCTCCCTTTTCTACACTTCTCTTATGTTAGTGCAGTCCACCTAATAATCTTCAATATAGGGTATTGGTGTAGGTAAAATTTACCCCCATGAAAATTATTATGTATATAACTCTTTCTATCAAAGGGAGCCCTAGGGGGCATGGACTCAAATTTCTTCTTAGAAAAAAGTATTTCTATGGTGGCCACAACATCAAAACTCATAGAACTATAAAAGGAGAGGAACACGGGGAAATAATACCATTTCTTCTTCATCTTGGTGACATATTTAACATTGACCCATTCATCTACCGACAAGTCTCTAGGAGCACAAAATAATCTAATACATAATTGGGAAGCTTATAGGGACTTTGTTCAAACTGTCCAATCTTGAGATAAGAGAAACTATCAAATTGAATGAAGAAGCTACTGTAGCACATGATAAGGTTAGTAGCTACAATAGAAATTATCCTCTCTTCTGACCCTTGAATTTTCTTAATCATTACCCATAGGAAGGAGTCATTAACATCATACAACTCACCCATTTGACCCGCTTCTATAGTTGAGGGACAACCTCGAAGACTAGCAAGTTTTGAGTCAAAGAATCTAGGGTTTTGAGACCTATCAAAGTAGCTTGGGTTAACAATATTACATATGTTCACAAAAATCACATGTGGAAGGCACTAGTTTGCCTACAATGGGTCAATATCTCATGAAATTATTGGTTGGTAATCTCTCCCCAGTCAGTATATTCATTATCACTACAGATAATCTTGAGAAATTTGTACATCCATAACAAAAATTCTTCAATCATGTGATTATTGAAAATGTGGTGCAACAAAATAATGGCATCCTCAATTTCTTTAACAAAGAGTTCTTTCTTGAGAATTAAGGGGAGTTGGGGTTGCCCCTCGTGCTTAATTTTATACTAGGTCATAGAATTTTTGTTGAAGCACCAGTGTTCTTTAACTTGGAAATGTTACCAGACTCCATCAACAGATACATTCATAAACACTTCCCTCTCTGTTACCTTAGAGAATGACATACAATTTTAGAATTAATTCTAACAACTATTGTGCCATCAAAAGATCGGATTCCATAGAACTCAAGACAGTAATGATTTACACAGGCAAAAACCAATTCTTGATAGCATTTTACTTTGGGAAAACTAGCAGGTTCTAGAATATCAATGTCAATAATCTTCTTCGGAATGGGTGAGCTAGATTTTTCTACAAACATGTCTAGAATCTGTCAACCCTCTTCATGGCTCACCTTTATATCAAAATCCCACCCAAATCATTATCTATAACTGCAAACATGATGGGTGCAAGGGATTTAAAATATAGGTATATAGAATAGACAATATGGTTTCCCAATATCTAGGTTGGCTAGGTATAAGAGTGCAATATATGAATAGAAAGCTAGTTGGAGAAACTCATGGAGGGGGGAATTTTGTTGCTTCACTTCAGATAACAAACCAAAAAATATAGAATTGCACTACAAACTATCACAACAAAAGGTAAGATCTCGTAGTCTAACTTGGATTCCTTGCCCGCACACATCTTTTTCTTCTTCCAACACTCGAGTGCTATGAATTTCTAATGCAACACAGTCATACACATTCAAGTTGATTCGGTTATTAGAGAATAAGAATAATCAAAACTCAAGATAGATTTGAAAATTATTTATTTCTATTCACCAACTCTACTTCTACAATGATCAAAAGATCCTTAAATAAAATAAAACTCACAAAAAAAATAAAAAACCAAAAATTACCTTTTTTGGCAGTTTTCACAAAAAAATAGTTTTTGCCATTTTTGGTAATTTTTAAAACAACTCCTAAAAAGCTGATTTTTTCTGTGAAGCTTCCTAAAACTAAGAAAAGATGAACTGTGAACTAACCTTAGAAATTGGAAACAAGATTTCAAAGTTATTAACAATAACAACCTTCTAAAAACTTTTTAAAAATACTAGAATCTTAAAAAGCATTCTCTAGGTTTTACATAATGAACACCATCTCTACCCACACCACCTTTTTAAATCATACATTTAGTTTTGGTTCAAGTTGGTGGTGGTAGTACATTTAAATGAGCATTAGTTTGACAAGTGCCCTCTGTAGCTTAAGAAAAATTAAATGATCCATGTGTGCCAATTTTGTACAAATACAACTTTTTGGAAGTTGTGCGTCATTCGTAGTTAGGGAGTTGGTGATCAACACGAAGCTTCAAATAATTTTGATAGTTCTAAACTTCACCCGACTTACCAACTACAAAGGTTTTCAAGAGGCGCGGTTGGTAAAGTCGGGGACTTTATAAAAAAAAATCTAAATGACAAAGTAAGTGAGTTTGAGAAGGAATATGACATGTCGATAGAGAGGAACTTGGGTCATTGAAAACAACACTCATTCAGCATGGTCAGGTGGGTTGACGATTACATGAACTTCTCAAGATGTAAAGTTAAGTACTAGTTCACATGAGACTAATCGACTAAACACTTGGGCCAATTCAAATGACTAACTTTATTTAACACATTTGGCCAGGATGAGGACAAGACTAAGGGAAAACACAACTTTGGGAGCATGACCAATGAATATGTGAAATGTGAACCCAAAAGTTCAAAAATAGGGTAACAATTGGCTCTAAAGGGAGACAAGGACTAAAAGAATGCAAAGAGACTAAAATTATGGCCAAAGGCCTTATTCATTGGGCTATAGAGTCACACCAAAAGACACACATACAAACTACTATCCTAGGAAAGCCAAAATTGGAATATGTACAAAGGGATGGCATACATGTATTACCAATTGCACAATTTCAAATCTTTCCCATTATAGGAAAGAGGAAGATGTGTACCATCTAGATAAGTCAGATAATCAACATTTTCTCCAACTGGTGTCCTAATGATAATGGGACCCAACCTCCATAGAGAATCAAACTTTTTATGTGCTCCTTTCATCTCTCTTCTCCGATCCCACAAAAGAACTGAATCTCCAACAATACATTTCCTTTGTCTGGTTCTTTTGTCAAAAAATATCTTAACCATTTCTTGATGCTTTATTTTTATCTATTTCCCCATCACACCTTTCTTTCAGTTTATTGAGGTACATGACCCTTTTCTACAAGGAATATTGGAATTCTTAAGCTTTGATATACTTTTTCAAATCTAAAGTTGATAACTTCAAAGCTATGGGTAGTGCACAATCAATCCTATACACCAACTAGAAAGGAAACATTCCTATGGCTTTATTATATGAGATTATATCAGCCCATAGAGATTTATGCCATCTTCTCTGATTATATCTACCAATTTTTTAATGATTGATAAGAAACTTCTATAACTAGATTCAACTAATTTGTTTCCTTGAGGATAATAGTCTGAAGAGTGTGCCAAAATTATCTATACTCATAACAAAAAAGAGTAATTTCAGAAGAAGAAAAACTATTGGCATTATCAACTACCAAATTTTTAGGAACTCCAAATCTTGCTAGGATATTTTCTTTAAGAGAATCAATCACTACCTCAGATATGGTAGTTCTCACAGGAGTTAGAATATGGGTATATCCATCACTAGAACTAGGATTAATTAGTCTAATGAAATTTAATCCCCAATGTTGAAAAGGTTCCTCAATCACTATTGGCCTGAACGATAAAGCTACTAATTGGGGTCTACTAACAAACCTTCCACACTTCTCACATTTAGATACCCAATCATAGGTACCCTGAAAATACCGAGCTAATAAAACTTTTGACAAATTATTTTGTATGTTGTAACAGAGGGAGAGAAATGGCCTCCATAGGCTTCATCATGAAATTCTTTAAGTAGATTCTTTTTTGTTCTTTGTCTACACACCTCAAAAAGGTCTCATATGCTCCTCTTTTGTATAGGTTTCCCTCCCATATCAGGTACTTTCTAGCTTTCAACCTTAAATTTATCCTTTCTTTATTGGATAAGTGTGGAGGGAAATCTTCATATGTGAGTAAATAGGAGCCATTCGAGAACCATTGATTGGTAGTCAATGTGAACAAGATCAGTGGTAGATCTTCCTTAACTTGAAGTTTTCTTTGGGCTATCATTCTGCACAAACCCTTCCCTCAGTCCAAATTAGTGGGTTTCAAATCTATGTCATACTCTTTTAATTTAGCTACCCATGCACCCATCTTATTACAATCAGTGTCTTGTTGGGTCAATATACTCTTGACAAAAAAGTTAGGGACACAAACTATAGAATGAGAGTGAAGAATGTAAAACCTAAAATTATTCAATGCTTTCACCACTATATATGCATGCTTCTCCATTGGAGAATATTTCAGCTCATGTTTCTTTAAAGGTACACTCATTAATGAGATGGGAGCCTAAAAAATTTCATCATTCCTTTGTAACTAGATAGCCAACGTAGTATGTTCTGATGCATACCAATAAATGATGATTTTTTTTTCAAAATATGGATGTGTCAGAGTTGGGCCATTCGCTATGACAATTTTAATGTCTTGGAAATCCTTTTTGTTGTATGATATCTACTTAAAAGTTGGTTGCTTCTTCATAATCTCTACTATATGCCTAGTAAGTTTAGCAAAATCTATTACAAACATTCTAAGAAAATGTTCTTCACCAAAGAAGGATATGGTGTTGCTTTGAGATACTGGTAAAGGCAGTTGTTGAATACTTTTAACTCTATTTGGATCAACTCTTATTTCTCCCTTGGAAACAATATGCCCTAGTAATTATCCCCTAGTTATTGCAAAAACAAACTTATTAGGGTTAAGAGAAACACCAAAGTTCCTACATCTCTATAATGTTACCTCCAAGTCATGTAAATGGCTATCTCTCTTTTTGGAGAAAATAGTAAGGTCATCTAGATAATACACAATTATCTTATTCTTTAGATCTCCAAAGGTTAGATCCATAACCCTCTAAAATGTAGCTACCACATTGATAAAGTCAAAATGCATTCTATTATAAGAAAACACACCAATTGGAGTGGTAAATATGGTTTTATGTTGATCTTTCAATGCCACTTCAACTTGATTGTAACCAGAAAAATGATCCAACATGGACATCATTTCATATCCCAAGACTATCTATAGAATATGATCCATCTTAGGAAGAGGGAAATCATATTTCAAGGATGCTTGATTGAGGTTGTAGAAGCCTACACAGATTTTAATTTCTCACAAATACAATATTATCAACCCATGTGGAATGATGGATTGGATAAATAATCTTGGATTTAAGTATTTTGTCAATCTCCTTGAAAATAGCTTGGCAATCTTAGGATTGTAATGCCTATGTTTCTTCCTAAAAGGAACAATATCAAGCTTCAATGGAATATGATGTTTCATTTCACCACCCTCTAATTTCTTCAAATCATCATAACATGATGCAAAAATATCTTTATAGTGAGTCAATAATGCAATCAATTTCTCATTCTCTTCTAGAGTACATCAATTTCTAATGCACAAAAATTTGGGGTCTTCTTTAGTCCCAATATTAACTTTCTCACATTCAATGAACACTCCATTGGAGTCTTCTCCCCCATTTTACTTGGCATATCTTTCATGTCTATCAAAAAGGCTTTCTAAAGAGACTAACCCTTTAGGTATCTTATTCCCTTTCAACTGGATCATTTTTCTATCTTCCTCCTTGGAGAGCATTTATCCTTTAGTAACATCAATATCTTCTTCACTATTCCCTTCAAAGGAATGGTTGGGAAAAGAACTAGCCTATTCAAGAAATTCTATGATGTTATTATCATTATTAAAGACCTATTAATGATTGGCATTATCAGGAACACTTGGTCGATATATTACCTCCACATGGAGTGTTTTATCTTTTCAATTTGTATGAGGGAGAAGAAGAGAAGAATAAATAGCCAAGGAGTCAGCCCTACTATTTTGATCTATGGGAACTGCTTCAATCCTGAAGGCATCAAAGTCTTCAACACAATCCCATACTCTATTCCAATAATGTTTTAGTCTATCATTCTTAGTGGTATAATCTTTCTTAGATTTCTTTACAATCAATTCGACATCTCCCCTAACTTTTAACTATTTAACACCCTTCTCCTTGCTACTACGAGTCTTAAGATCAAAGTTGCATATTCCACTATGTTATTTATGTTTTCAAATTCTAATTTATACATGTAAGAGAAAACATAACCATCTAGGGAAATAAGGACTACACCTGCACTGGAGCTAGAGGAAGAATAACTACCATCAAACTCAAATGTCCACAATTTTTTTCATATTGTAAGGTTGATTGTGTCTCCACATCTTTCTTTATCATTCATGCACCTATAGGTGCCAAGGCTAGTTTCAACATACAATATTTCTACCCTTGGGTCTCCATATTTTTGCATAGTGAAAGTCTCTTTAGATTCAGGTTGCAAGAGGAATTTATTTCCATCTATTGGTATAATAGCATAAGACCAATCTATTTGAATCTCTCCTCCTAAATCCTTACAAAAACTTCTACTCAATAACATTCCATAGCTTGATGGAATATCAACTACTAGAATGGTAAGCTTTAATCTCTTCTTTGGGTGCAGGGCTAGAGCCACTTGAGCATCCTTAATTTGTCCAATAATTGGTACCTGAGAAGCATATTCCATAGAGTAAAACTTCCCACGAGAAGAGGTGATTGTTAATCCCAAGGTTTTGGCCACCTAAGTAGGCATCACATTGTCAGAGGCCCCTAAAGCTATGACACAATTGCTTAGCTTATACCCATTTATGTGCAAGGAAACAAAGAAACTAGATATATCATTTTTAGGAGGATTAGGTGGTACCTCTACATTTATTGCCTTTAGAGTTTGTGTTTCTCCTTTTTTATGATCAAAACTTGAGTTTTTGGTCAACAAGAATTTTTGGCCCTAATGAAGAACTTGCATTTTGACTATTCAATTCTTGATCTTTACTTTGTGACTTGATTTTGACTTAATATTGCACAATTAGAGATGGTTGAGTGTAATTATCTTTTTCTTTTTCTATATTTGACTCATACTCCAATTAATTCACTCTTCCATCTCCTATTAGAGGAGGATCTTCTACCTGATATCCTATTGTATTTAACTCATCAATGGCATAAATATATGCTTCTCTAGCCATTTTAGGTCAACAAGAACGATCATGGTCACCTGTGAGATGGAAGTTACACACCATACGATTACCCTTTGTGACATGGGGAGGTACTTCAATAGCCTACCTTTGAGATGGACCATCTATAGCTAGCTGCATATGATTTATTCCTTGGATATTAGTCTCTTTCCTTAATGATACATTGGCTAATTAAAGCTCTTGGGCATCTGCTTCTTTAAAGTAATTATATCATTTTCTAGACTTTGAATTACAAGATCAGTGGAACTAGTCAGTTGAGGTTTTTTGGTCTACAATAAATCATCTTCTATTACTATTGTCCTCCTTTGGGTTGCAACTAGATTCACTACACCTTCCCTTTTAAATAGAAAACTAACATTTGGAGGAAAGGTATTAATAAATATTATTTTCAACAATGCATCCCTAGGCCTCATATTATTTGGAATTATATTGGCCAATTTATTGAATTTTGCTACAAAATCCCTCATTGACTCATGTAATTCCTTCTTCATAGAAGATAATTGAGCTATCAGAGTATTTTCATTCTGAGTCATTTTAAATATATTCCTAAATTGAATACACATGGAAACCCATGAATTAATTGAGCAATTTGGAAAATGGTAAAACCAATTAGCTTCTTCATCCTCCAAAGATTCAATAAAGAGTCTAACAACAATATTTTCTTCTTGAACTCCTACTATGGAATAGGCTCCAAAAAAGGCATGAATATGTTCATTAGGAGTAATCTTTCCATCTCCTCTAAATTTGGGTATAACCTTTCTTTATCCTCTAGGAAGAGCTCCTAACTGTGCACTAAGATAAAGAGGTTCAATGGCATCTCCCCAAGGTACAGGTTGAGGTTGAGGCACAATTTGCAAGGGTATAGGCCAATGGATTGGCAAAGGTAATGCAGTTCTAGCAAGAACTAGGGATTTACAAGATAAATTGGGAGGGTTTGTTGGAAATTTTGGTGAGGATGGCCTGCTTAGAGAGAAAACTTTACGAGTAGGAGCGAAAGAAGAAAAATTTATGGATTGCAATAGGTAAAAATCTGGGTCTACTATGCCTTTCTTTCTATCTCCTCTAGTGTACTTCTTAGTAGCCAATTTAAGGAAAGAACCAAAGAAAGGGAATATAAAGTCATCAACCTTTGTCTACTTATGTAAAGGGAATATAAAGGGATATAAACTATGATCCATTTGTTGTTTAACCTCACACAAAGTTGAACATCAAAAAACTCATAACTTCTCATTCGTAAATCATTTCCATTGCACATACAATTGATAACATCCTACAACAACGCATTCAACATAAGAATAATGAACATCCATGAATCGCAACACACAATTCACAATTTGTAGGCTTACTTTTAGATGTTATTCTATTAAATCATGCAAAAGCTTTTTATGTTTTCTCTATCTATATTGTCTAACCTTTCACACCATAAAAATAAGCAATAAATAAGCATCGAGTATGTAATTGACTTTGTTAACCGATGGCTTCTTAAAGATAACCACCCCAAAAATCCATTAATGTTTAACATAAAACATAAAGAAAGATGACTCTCCAAAGTCCATAGTTTATGAATCAATAGTTTGAAAAGCAATAAAAACATTTGAGAACTAATTTATCACCATCAATTCTTTCTCTTTGATTACCCGGGCCTCAGTTTATTGCACCACATGTCCTCATGCATCTACTACATGAGCTTAAGATTCGTGTCCCTCTATTTTCATTTCGTAAAGCCTATATTTAGTGACAACCTTGAAAAATGTCCTAAATTGGGGCTTACCTGTTATTCTTTTTTTTTCACCCTATGCTTCGCCATTTTTCATTCTACTTCAATGATTTTTGAGTGAAGCTCTTGTTCATCTTCTTTAAACCAGAGATTTGATCTACCAAGCACCACAATTTATCCATTACATCTTCATTTATATTTTCTTCTCACAAACCCTCATGTACCTTGTCTTTAAAATCATGAATTATCATGGCACTACCCCTCAATCTTTCACTCCCTTCATCAAATATCTCAATCTCTATTTGTATGAAACATGATACAAAGTTCTGAGCATCGCGTTTGAATTGAGCTAAGGCATGCCCTATGTATTGCTCTGATTCTTCATAGATTACCACTTTATATTCCAACACATCTATTCATGTCATGAACTCAAAATCAACAGGTTTACTTAGTATCCCTTCCCCTATTGCAGTTGCAGGAGACATACTAGCAATTTCTTGGAGTTCAAACAAAAAACTTATTAGATTCCCTTATTCCCTTTTTAGCTTTTTCTCCTTCATTTCTCTAACTTCTCAATGATTAGAGTATACATTTTCATGCCCTCCTAAATAAAAAATATGACATCTATCACAAGTTTCTCCAACCACTTATGCATTGCAAGAGAAACATTCTAAGATCTTTTAATTTTTTTTAATTTACTAAAATCTAACTCATCAATGTAAACATGCATTCTTCGCTCAAATTTTGCATCTCCCTCATGCAAAATAGACCAAATGAAAGTCACTAGAGAATTTACATGTTTGAATAGTTCCAATTTTTTTCTTCCACTTTTACTCTCTTAGCCAAAGCTTCAACAAAGGTAGTGGCATGGTAAATATATCCTTCATAAATGGGAGGACCCGTATTAATTCTTCTCAAGATGAAATCTCTATCTATAATTTTATTTTCATTCTTCTTGCTGATAAAATCTACAATCTCTAGGAATATTTTATGAATGGGTCTGTTACCACCCCAGACATCCTTCCAGGTCTCTTGGGTTTGCAACTCCCCTACAAAAATTTAGTAATAGGATCCACTTCCACTTCAATCATAAACATATATCTCTTTTTCTTCTCAACAACCTCTTTGACCTAAGGGGAAGAGGTAGACATCATGGAGTTGGGAGCATTGATAATAGCATTTCCTAATGGGGGAATATAAAATTGAGTCAGATGAGGAGCCACTGATAACATCAAATTCAATGCTATTAAAAATGAAATTAGTGATATCATCTCCACCAATTTGGTGGAAAATGAGTCTCATTCTCTTGGGTACCACTATCGATAAAGGGTAGATTAGGAATAACAAGGGAAGGTGGAGCATGGGATTTTTCATCAGTTCTTTTCTTCAAAGAGGATGGGGTACTTACCTCACATCTTGATTTTAATTTTTCTTACCTCTTTGGTTCATCGCCATCAACACCTGACTAGGAAGCTCCTTCTGAGGGTGCAAGTACTGAAGTGGAAAAAGTGTTGGTAGGGTTTTGATTTTGCAAGGTGCTTTGTTTAGCACTTGTAGAACCCTTAGGGGTTAAAGAGACAACACATTATCTAGTTTTCTTCTCAATCCACTTCTTTGTTCTCTCCACCACACAGGCAGTTCTCTTCTTCACATCTATATCTTGCCTATCTTGTCAGGTTAAAACCTATTTTGAAAATAGAGAAATATGCTGATATGACTCATCAATCAACTTTGAGCCATCATTCACCAAATAATTTGGTACAAGAAATGTTAACTCAAATCTTCTAACCTGCTCTAAGGTCATAGTCACAAGGTTCATTTCTGCACTTCTCTAATGTCAGTGCAATCAGCTCAATAATCTTTGATATGGGGTTCGTTTAGATAAGATTCATCCCCATGAAAAATATTATGTACATAACTCTTGCTATCAAAGGGAGCTCTCAGGGGCAGGGACTCAAATTTATGCTTAGAAAGAAGTTTTTTTGTGGTGGAAGCAACATCAAAACTATTACAAGTAAAAATGGATAGGGACACAAGGAATGAATATCATTTCTTCTTCATCTTGGTGACATATTTGGTGTCAACCCATTTCATTTTCCTATGAATCTCAAGGAGCACAAAATAATCCAACAGATATCTGGACAGCTTATAAGGACTCTACTAAAACCCTCTAATCCTTATATAAGAGAATCTATCAAATTGAATTAAGAAGCTAGTGTAGCCCATGATAAGGTCAACAGTTATGGAAGAATTTATCCTCTCTAGTGAACCTTCAATTTTATTAATCATTATCCATAGGAAGGATTCATTGACATCATGGAACTCACCCATTATGACTTACTTTTGTAATTGGGGTAAAACCTTGGTTTTGAGTTAGAGAATCTAGGGTTTTGAAACTTGGCCAAGTAGCTTGGGTCACCACCATTAAATATGTTAACAAAGAGCACATGGGAAAGACACTAGTTTGCCTGAAACAAGTCAATTGCTCATCCAATTATTGCCTTATAATCTCTCCCCAATCATTATATTGATTGTCGCTATAAATAATCATAGGAAATCTATACATCCATCACAAAAATTCTTTGGTCATTTGATTATCGACATGTCACTGCATCAAAATAATGGCATCCTAAATTTCTTTAACAATGTGTTCTTTCTTGAGAATTGATGGGAATTAGTACTACCCCTTGTGCTTAATTTTAAACAAGTTTGTATAAATTGTGTTCAAACACCAATCTTCTTTACATTGGAAATATTCCCAAGCTCTATCAACAGACACATTCACAAACACTTCCCACTATGGTAACCATAGGGCATGAGCTACAATTTCATAATCAATTTTCACAACTATCGTGTCATCAAAAGCTCAAATTTCATAGAACTCGAGATGGTAATGATTTACATAAGTGTAAACTGATTCTCGATAGTGAATTGCTTTTAGAAAATGAACAACTTCTAGATTACCACTGTCAACAATTTTCTTCACAATTGTTGAGCTAGATTTTTCTCAAAACTTGTCCAGAATCTCCTGAACCTCTTCATGGCTCACCTCTATATCAAAAATCTTTCCCAAACCATTATTTATAACTGCAGGCATGATGGGTGTGAGGGCTTTATACAATAGGTATAGGGAATAGATAATGTGTTTTTCCAATATCCAGGTTGGCTAGGTATAAGAGTGTAAGATTTGAACATAAAGCTTGTTGGAAAAACTCGTGGAGAGGAAAATTTTGCTACTTCAATTCAAACAACAAACCATAAAAATTTAGAGTTGCACCACAAACTATCATAGCATAACAACAGATTTCATAGTCTAACCTGGATTTCTTGCTTGCATTCACCATTTTTTTCTTACAACGCTTGGACACTATGAATTCCATTCTCTAGGTTTTATATAATGAATTCCAAGTCTACCCAGACCACTTTTTTAAATGGTGCATTTACTTTTCATTCAAGTTAGCAGCAATAGCACATTTAAATGCATGTTAGTTTGATAAGTGCCCTCCACATCTTAAGAAACATTAAATGCTCCATGTGCGTCAGATTTGTGCAATTACAACTTTTTTGAAGTTGTGCATCATTCATAGTTGGGAATTCAGTGATCAACCCAAAGCTTCAAATAAGTTCAATAGTTTTGTTGGTTCAATTTTTTGTTCTTCAAGAATTATCCTTTAAAAATGACTTCCTAAAGCCCAAACTGAAAAACAAAATGAACTAACAGTTGGAGAGACCTCAGTTGAACAAATGATCTTCCTCTAAATTTTAGAGATACCACTCTCTCTTATGATATAATTGGGTTTTTTCTAGGGTGTGCTTTTAACCACAAAGTAGTAAAGGCAAACTAACATGTAAGCATAGCTATACAACAAATGTGAAGAAAGAGTTGGGTAGTGTTTAAAAGAGAATGAATTGACACAAAGTTCATTTCATTACATGACATGTTAAGAGAAAGAAGGGGAAGAATTCATTTAACATAGAATGCAAAGTTTCCAATGTAAAAATACGAGTAACCATTTTCAGTAAAAGCATCACAAGTACTATCATAACTCACATTAAGGAAACATACAACTTAGAACACATAGATTTCCATCTAACAATACTTTTAGAGAAATTCATGACACAAAGTTTGATTTATTTCACTCTCCAAAATGGTTACATTCAAAAATTTCTTTTCTTAACCCTTGTTTTTCTCCTTTACCCAAAAAAATCTCCTACTCCAGCCTCTATAAGGCCTATATATACAAAAAGCATGAAGACTGTTTCTGTTGCCAAAGTAACAGTCTTTAAAATGACTGATATCAAGAAGAATTTTAAAATAAGAAATAGTTTTATCGACCCAAAAATTATCAATTAACAAGATTCCATGCATACTAAAATAAGAGAATCATTCATCCCTAGAGTGTAGGTGCTCGTTTAGTTTCAAACTGTATTTTTATGAAAAGTTGATGAAGCTCAATGTTCTCTTCCTATTCCTCTAAAACGAAGATATCTCTACAGTATTTCACATAGCTGGTCTTTTCCCTCCATGCAATAGAGCACCAATTCAAATATAATGTCAAGCTAGTCTAACTCAAGCCAATTTAAATCTAGGTGCACCATGGGCGTAGGTTCCTCTTCCCATTCTTCATTAGTTGCAGGAAATCCCATTTTGAGAAGAAGTCTTTTTATTATTACCACGGAGGAACTTGAACTCAAAAATGCCACCAACTTCCTTGGTCAACAAGCCTTTAAGCTTAATTTCAATGGAAGATAGTAATAATTATTGTTTAGAAAACTGTGTTGCCACCTTAATAAATTTATTTATGTTACACTTTGACATTTAAGAAATTATAATTCACGAGATTCAGAGAGATTTTGCATGGAAAGGTGAGTCTTAAAATCTAGTCAAGAAATAAATAAATGGTCACTCTTAAGCATATCGGGGGATCGAGCGACCTTTAAAATTTTGAACTATTCATACTTGGCTAATGGGATCAGAAAGTTTTATACCTTGATCGGGCTTTTTTGTTGTCGACGGATCGTGTGAAACTGGAACTTTGGAACTCAATCAGGGGTTCTTATGGTTTCAAACTTCAAAGAATGTCCAATATCCCGACCATACGACAGATCTCAAAATTCTTCAGTGTTTATTAATGCTACTAATGGGGTCTAAATCTGATTTATTGACTAAATCGAAGGATTTGAAACGTCTAGAAATGGGTCAAGGAGCGATCATAGTTTTAGAAACACTATTGATACCTATCTCCAAACATGGTATAGCCTTTATGATTGTGTAAGTGATCTGTAAAACCATTTCAGCTTCTTGTGATTCTACTTTCTTGAACTAAATCAATGAATAATTTAGCCCAAAGGATCACGAATAAAAACAATTGGAACAGGCTAGCACGTATATGCAGAGATCAATCGTTATTAAAGATATGGTAATAGGGTTTGAAATTATAAGATGGGCCAGTTTCAAATTTGGGGTAACAAGTTCTGAACTTCACCCGACTTACCAACTGCATAGGTCTTCAAGAGGCACACTCGGTAAAGTCAAGGACTTCATAAAATTTCTTTCCAAATGAAAAAGTAAGGGAGTTTGAGAAGACATGAAATGCCGACAAAGAGGGACTTGGGCGATGAAAAAAAATACTCATTTAGCATGGTCAGGGAGGTTGGCAATTATAAAAAAATTCACGAGATGTACAGTTAAGTACTAATTCACATGATACTAATAGACTAAAAACTTGGGCTGACGTAAATGACTAAATTTATTTAACACACTTGGTCATTATGAGGACAAGACTAAGGGCAAATACAAATTTGGGAGCATGGCCATGAATATGTGAACCATCAACGCAAAAGTTTTTAAAATGGGTAACACTTTGTAAGTTTCTACAATCCCTTTAGGTATTTTCTACCTATTACTCATCTTGTTGTAAAAGTTTGTGATGAAACCATAAAATGTAGTCTTACATCCTTCCACATTTGCATAGCTCAACACATATTTTTTATTTTAGTGCTTCCATATGTTTTGCTTCATTATCCTTTTCTTTTGCAACAATGTTTTCTTCGGAATTCTCCCTTTCATTTCATATGATTTTCAAAGTCATTTTCTTCATACATTGCTTAATATTGTCTAGAGGCGTAACATTCTATTCACCACTTTTTTTTCTAGTAGATGTATCCATATGTGGCTTCTCCAAAGGAGTCTCCTTGTTTTGTTCAATATTTTCCATAGGAGAATTAGGTGTTGACATATCTATGACATGTACAAATGAATTAGCAACACTTTCAACAATGAGTTTTGATTTCTTCATTTCTTCAAGGACTTATGATGTATTTTCTTTAGTTTCTTTCTTCATCCTTCTAATGTCAACCTTGTCCTATCCCATGATGGTATTTACTCTACGTTTAATCTAAAAATATTGTACTTTCATATGAGATGGTTTTATCTTTTTTTCATGGGTAAATGATGCACCAACTTTGTGTAGTGTGTCCCCACCTTTTAGCTTCTCTTATAATAACTTTTGTCTTTCATTAACAAGAACATCTACAAGACTGGTAGGAATTTTTTCAATGATATCATCCAAACCTATGATGGTGGTTACATACATTATTATTTATTTCTCAAATGTTTCCTGAGCAACTAGAGGCACAACATCATATAGATTAATTTCTTGATCAAAATATATATGCTCAATGATTGTGTTGAAAAAGAAGGGTGGCTCCAAGGGCCCATGTTTTGATATAATCTCTTCATCATCAGAATCATTATTTACTAGTTTACATGTATCTTTGTTTGTTTGTTGTTTCTTCCTATGTTGCTTGTTCCCCACAGGAACTTTAGATTGTTCTAGTATTGCAACAACATACCTTTTTTTGCTAAGAGGAGTTTTTTTTGTCAAAGGGGTAGGACCATTGGATCTTATAGTTCTTTGTGGAGTAGGTCGTGAGTGTGAATTATCACCAATCTAGTTCTCACAAATGTTTATGGCCTAAAACTAGAGAAAGAGAGGAAGTTGTGTTGGGAGAGGCTTGACACTTTTATGAACTCTATTAAGGAAAATAATTGGGCAATTGGTGGGGATTTCAATGCCACTCTTTGTGCTAATGAAAAAAGTAGGGACAAGGCTAATAACTATTTTAGTTCAATTAGGTTAAAAGAATATCCTATGCAAATTGAATTGATTTCTTAACTTGGATTGGATGTTGTCTCCTATCAATTTTGTGTTAGATGTGTTATAATTTAGAGGCTTTGATTACTAGCCAAATTCTTTATTTACCTCCTCTCACCAAAAGCCTATGGGTTCCCCTTTCAAAATGGAAGCCTTTTGGTATGAGCATACAAAATTTTAGAAGGCTCTCCCTGACCAATGGAGTATAGAAATTAGAGGGAATAAGAGATTCTAGGTGTATAGGAAACTCATTGAGTCTATGATTGGTGATCTCTTTTTTTTTTTATAAGGACATGTGGAAGAGGACTTGGTCATGATTGAGAAGGAACTTATAGTTTCTATCTTTTCCCTTGAACTTAAAAATAAATAGAAGGTTAAGATGGGTGAGTTGGGTATAATCCTCAAGAAGGAGGAAATTCTTTGGCTTAAAAAGTCTAGAGTTGACTAGCTAAAAGATATTGATCATAACAATAAGTTTTTCCATTGGACAATAAATTTTTAAGAGGCAATTCAAAAAATTCCTTAGTATTTAGTAAACTAATGGCTATATGGTGGATGACATGGGTTTCAGGGAGACGTTAGGCGTGAAGGATGACTTTAATGGTCAAGCTCAAGACAATTTTCTTGGGAAAATTATTTCTCTTGTTGATGATGATGGTCCCCTTTTCAATGTATGAGATCAAGACTGCAACTTTTTATCTTGGTGCAATGAAGGCCCCTAACCCAGATGATTTATAGCCTAGCTCCTTTCAAATTTTTGGTGATATCATATAGGCTAAAATTTTGGATGATGTGGAGGAATCTAGGTAGCGGAAAACCATGATGAAGGCATGGAATTGCACTTTTATTACCCTTGTTTTGTAGAACAATAGTCTTAAGTTCCTTGATAAATTCAAGTCAATTTATTTGTGTAATAGCATCTATAGAATAGCCATGAAAGCCATGGCTTCTAGGCTTAAGACACGTCTCTTTTCCACCATTTTTTAATAGTAATTAGGAGAATATGTTATTAAAGCTAGACATGAACAAGGCTTATGACGACATTTCATGGGACTTCCTAATTCAAGTCATGTTGAAATTTGACTTTTCTTAGGAGTAGTGAAACTAGGTTCTTATTTGCATATCTATTGTTTCTTATGCTATTTTGATCAGTGGAGTGGTGACAATTTTTTTTGAGGCTGGCAATGAATTGTGAGAGTGTGATTCCTTGTTTGCTTTTTTATTTTTATTGTTGAGGTTCTTGGTCAAACTATTATGGAGGTTAATTTTGGGTGGATAAAAGGGCTACAAGTTTTGAGTGGTATGTCTAATGTAACTCATTCACAATTTATGGATGATACTTTTCTCGTTGGGGAGGTCTCAACTAGATAAGCTATAAGCATAAAAAAATGTACCATAGAATTAAAAATTGGTTGTTGGTCAAAATATCAACATTAGCAAATCTCATATTTTTGTTTTGAAGTATTTTTGCAACAAGGCCCTAGATATTTGGGTATGGCCCTACCCTTGATTGACAAGAGGACATAGGAAGGGTAAATAACTTTCCCTTTTTCAAAGAATCATGCTCATCAAAGCCACTTTTGCTTCTGTTTCGATTTATATTATGTCATCTTTCTAATTCCCAAGAAAAGTTGCTAAGAGGTTCGAGGACACTTAGAGGATTTTTATTTTTCATGGTTCAAAAGATGTCTTTAAACACAATCGGGTGAAATAGGGGGATGCATGCTCTCCCAAATGCATGGAGAGGCTTAAGAGAAACCATGGTTTTAAAAATATTAGAAATGTCCAGAAGGTGTTAGGCACGAAACTTGTTTAGAGTATTTATGAGGAAAATGAAATCTCGAGGGAAGATTGTTGCATTTCAAGTATATGCTTAATAATTTACAACTCATCCTTAAGAAGGATGTAGATTTAACTAAAGCACCTAGAATTTTGATTTTTTTGATTTGTTACAGATGCTTGTTATTCTAGATATTTTGAAGAAGGGAGAAAATTTAGTTTTGGCAGGATGATTAGCTAGAGGGACAAAATTTGCTCGACATTCAGAGGTATCTTCCTTTATTGGGTTTCTTGGAGCCAAGAGTAGGGGAGTTGGCCAAAATGTATGTGGTAGCTCAAGAGGGATAGTGATGTTGGATCTCCCCTAAGTTTTTGGATGATGGGCTTCACGTGATTTAGAAAGACGTTCAAGGTAAATTACTCTTGTGGCTTTTTTCTAACCGAGATGATAAGCTTATATGGAAAAGTAGTGGTGATGGGAAAGTTTATGTTGGCTCTACTTACAAGAACTTGTTTTTTCAAGGAAACTATATCATCTTAGTGGCCTTGAAGATTATTTGGAACAATTATGGTCTTCCAAAAGCCAATGTCTTTCTTTGGGTTGCTTGGTGAAGGTGTGCTCTAACTTGGGATAGTATTTTGTTCTTGGATAGGGTCAAGCCATCAGAGTATGTCATGTGTAGCACATGTTGTGAGGACAATGATCACTTATTCATTTGTTGTACAATTGCTAATGATTTATGTAGTAGATTGATCTCCAAGTGGGACCTACTGTGGACAAATCCTTGCAACTTGACTAATCTAGTAAATGGATACGCCTTGAAGATCAAGCTCGTCATAATCTCAAGTTTATCTAGATCCTAGCTCCAAGTATTCTTTTGTGGAATCTTTGGTTGGAGCACAACAAATGGATTTTTTAGTCATAGGAGAGGGGGTTCGATAGAATATATGATAAGATTAAAAGCATTATAGATGAGCTGGGGAAGGTACAATATAAAGAGGCTTGGTATGCTAAGGAGGAGGAGGTTATTTCAGCTAATAAAAGTTGAGGTCAGGTTGGTTAGGTGGGAAGGTGATCAAAGTGGTTGTCTTGAAGATGAATACTTCTTGGACTCCTCCTTGTACATGGATCAAACAATTCAAAGACAAACAAGAGACAAAACATATAGATAATGTGCATGTAAAACACATTAAAGAAGCACAAGAAAAAAGGACACACGTAAGCTACGTATAACACACATAAGTCATATCGAAACTATGCAAGACATAGAGAAAATACACCATGCATAGAAGTGCAAGATTCAGACACCCATCAAATATCATGACATAAAACAACCACAAAGCGTATAAGCAAAACACATACAATGCACATAATACATGTTCAAGACATGAAAGCCAAATAGAAGATAGAAATCATTGATGAAGATTGCACATAAAATGCATTGAAGGCACTTAAGAAAAATCAAACATGAGCAATACACATTTTTGTCAACAACTACACTGATTTTATCAATTTTACGCCATTATATTTAGCCTCCATTTTATAGAATGTATGAGCTTACACCCTCACACAGTAAAATATAAAGCATCGAGGTCGAGGAAGCTATCAAACATTGTGACATGAAACAAACACAACATATAGGATGCACATAAAACATGTTGAAGACATGCTACACAAATGGAAGGCACACACACACAATGCATAAAGACAGGGACATAAAATATTGAAGACACACCAAAAATAAAGTATACATGTCTAACACATAAAAGATAAACAAATCACATAGACAATATTGTTATTCCTAACTGGTTATTGAGAGGGGGGTGAATCAGTAAATACTATTTCTATTACAATTCAACACTTGTTTAATTATTATTCCAAGATAAGAAGAATGTAAACAATCATCCATAAGCATAAATAGAAATACACAGATCAACACATGATGTGTACGTGGAAACCCTCGGTTAGAAGGAAAAAACCACGGTGAGACTGAGCTCACATCTTCACTTCTATAGAAATAAAGACACCCTGTTAGGAGCTTAAAAAGCACTTGTGAAGGTGCTACCCGGTTAAGGGATTTGATAGAAGATCGGTTAAGATCTTAACTCTATTAGGAGTGCCTTGTTAGAGGACTTTCAACATCAACAAAGATGTTACTCAGTTAAAGGATTTTTACAAAGAACCGATTAGGGTTCACCCTGATTAAGGGATTTCAATATGCTTTCACACCTTATAAAAGCAATGATCTTAATTGACATTGATTGTCTGATTAGAACATACATGTTGATCTCTTCCCCGGTTTGCCTTGTTGTTGAATCTTTTCTGCATCTTTGCCTTTCACCTTTGGTGACTGTAATCTCTCTACAGATATCTCTTCTCTTCTCTCTCTATTCAAAAATCTATCAATAACTATGTTTATTACGTCCTATGACCTGTATTTATACAAAAGTTCATCTTGATGAAACCCTTAATTCATAGAACCACCAGGCTATAAACTCAATATTAAATCATGCAACTAGTAGTAAAGATTTGCATTCTGATCTAGATCTTACCTTGAAACATCTGCGTAGAAATAAAACTAACTCTTGTTAGAAAGCTAATTTCAGTTCTAAATGGTGGATGCTCCGCATATTTCAGTTTTATCCTCAACTGCTCCTCAGAATCCGGTGCAGATCTTTATGTAGTTAGACCAGTATACTCTTATACCCAATCCATCCATGTATGCAATATAAGACCAGTACAATGTATTTAGATCGGTCTAACGGTGCATCTCCTTTGTTTAGTCTACTAGTGCATACACTTTGTTTCTAGTCTACCGATGCCTTTAAAGTAACGTGAGTGAACCACCAGTGAACCTTTACCGGTGGGTATGGTGTTTGCAACTAATCTACACTAATGACAACTTAAATTGCTAACAATCTTCCCCTTTGTCACTGGTGGAAAAACCATACTCACTTACTTATCACATTTCATACCTTTTCCAGTAGACTTCTCTTTCCTTTCTTTTTCCTTTGGTGGCACACTTCCCCTATTCCAAACTTCCCTTGTCCAAGTGTTTTAGCTCTTTTGATCTGTAGCTATTTTGTCCTTGTTCTTCTAACCATTTTTCCTTTTTGTATCTTGTTCTTCTAACCATTTTGCCCTTTTTTTCGGATCTCTTCCTTCTTCCCATTTCTAGTTCTAACTTCCCCTTTTTGCCTCCATTGGACAAAGGGTTTAGCTTCACTTGTGTTTTTACATTTGTATCTTTGTGAAGATATCTTTATAAATATTCCTTGTTGAATGAAGAAACGGTGCCCATTGACCAGTTACATGTTCAAGGTTCTTTTGTGTTGCTTTTAGAGAGACAATAATGTTCTCAATGTCCTCCATAGTTTTGTAGCCCGGTTCTTTGATCAGATTCTCAGCCAATGATGCAGTTTGTTGCATTGCATCAAATATGGGTGCCAGAAACAATTGAAATCCAATGATGTATTGGATTCTCTTAGTCTTCTCTTCAAAATTCTTTCTCAAAATAAGAGCAAGACTTGTCATTTCTCTGTTGAAGTTTGTTGCAGACTTATTTTTTATGTCAAACTGAGAAGACAAAGTTCTTATGTCTTATGAAGTCTTTGTTGACTTCTCTATTAGATCTTGCAAGAATGTATCAAAATTGTAAGTTCTTGTCATCAGACTTCCTGCCACTTGAATCTTTTGTTGAAGAATTCTCAAATTTGTTGTCATAGTCACCTTTATTTCTTCGACTTGTTTATGGAGAATCTCTATTCTCTTCTTTTCATAATGATCTATTGCTACAATTTCTGGATCTGTCAAGTCATCACCGATTGCTTGTGCCAATACTTCCAAGTGATCTATAACAGGTTCATCTTCATCGATGTTAGCATCAAGTATGAAGTTGCACAGAATATTCTTGACAGTGGTCAAGACCATGTCATGTTTCCTTTTGGTCAGCTCCTTTAGTTGTCTTGTTGACATTTTGCTGATGTCAACCACAGTATCGGTGGCCTTGCTCCTTTTGGCTTCTATGTCCTCAGGAAATGATAACTTTCTTTTAGATAAGGAGGAGCTACGTATGTCTGCCTATAAATTTTGGATTGGTTCTTGTATCGGTTGTCTTGCAGCAGGTATCTCATGTTCTTCCGGTTGAACTTCTTCTTCTGGTAGGTTTACTTTTGCTGGAACTTCTTCCTCATTCTGTACTTCCACCTTCGGTTGCACTTCAATTTTTGGTTGTGCATCCTCTTCTTGTGGGAGTTTCTCTTCTGGTGGGACTTCTTCCTTGTGCTACTCTTCAGCTGTATGTAATTCTCCCATGGGTATATCATTTACCAGCTCTTGTTCTACTGGGGGAACTACCTGTTCAACATTTACTTGTTCACCAGATGTGAACTCTTCTGTTTGAACATTTACCTTACCAGTTGCAAGTTCTTCATGAGTAGTGAATTGAACTGGTGGTCCTTGTACTATTTGAGTTTGATCTTGTGGACCTGTCCTTTCAAGAGCATTGAAGTCATATTGCTGCCAGAAATCTAAAGTCTCCTTATAGACTTCATTTTCATATCTGTTGAGAATCTTGGAAACTCTACACTTGGTATCCAAGTTCATTGATGATTCTTCTAGTAGAAGCTTGATTCTCTCTTCAGTGAGACCAGGTCTAACCTTAGACAACGTCTCCTTATTGATTCTAGTGTTGGTGCCTAGACCGATTCTCCATTTGGTCTGAAGCCTAGAATTTAACTCAGGGGGAAACTTGGCCCTATAGTCCCTTGGAGTTCTATTGTAGTACTATTATAGCATGTTTATCATCTTCGTCTAACATACCATACCACTTAGCAGCATTTTCTACTTCTCCAAAATCCATTACTTCATCAACAATATCATTGACAGACATGGTGCAAGTCTTACCTTTTTCTGGTTCACTGCCTTTATCATCAGTGATGTCTATGATTATCGGTTCTATAGGATTCCCTTCTTTGACCAGTACTTCAGCTCCAAGCACTCCTTTCCCTTTTTTGGTGTCAATGATTGGTGGAACTGTGGTCCTCTGGCATGCTTCCTCTACTTGTTGTTGGGTTTGAAGAAGTTTGGTCCATATGGCTACTCCTTCCTCGTGAACCTTTTCAGCTTCTCCTATAAGCATTTGACTGATCCTCTTCTTTGTTAGGAAATCATGCTGATGCAGTTCAGTTTGTTCAGTGGCTTCTTCTAGAGTGAGGTGGTTCTAAACCTCTAGAAGAGCTCAAATCCTCAATTCCTTTTCTCTGTCCATTGAAGCTTTCCAGCTAGCTTCAAGAATTTGTAGGAGATCATCAGGTACAACCCTATGAAGTTTGGTAGGATGTAGATTATACTTATGAATGCAGTACACTATCACTTCTTCAATCTTTCTCTTGTCTTCTTCATTTTCAAACTGATATCTTGTGTCCACTGAACTCATTCCACCAGTATCTTTCAATCCTTGCCACAAATTCATCAATTGTGGGCTTTCTCCTTCTTGGTGGATCCTCCTTTACCGATTTACCAGAGGTCCTCTTTCTGACTAGAGGAACTATTTCCTCATTTTTTGTCTCTTCTTGTTCTTAGCCTTGGGTGTTGGGTACCAGTTGAGCTCTCTTCCTTTGAGCCTTGGGTTTTTCTATCATCGGTTTCTTCTTTGGTGTGGGGGTCCTTTTAGTGTAGATAGTTTTGATCGGTGCCCTCTTCTTTAGATTCTCTTGAATCTCTTCGAATGTACCAAACCAGTGGGTAGTGAGATCTAGATTAGCTTTGGCCAAGGCATCAGCATATGCCTTCACCATCTTGGTGGTGATCTCATAACCCAATTCGGGAGCATATCCTGTTCTCGATTCCACTACTTGAATGATGCAGTGATTGATGGAAACCAAAAAACATACATCATCCTTGTATGAGTCAACAATAGTCGATGGCACCTGCTCCCTTACATGCACCCTCAGTTGAAATGTCTCAAAATATTCAATCATTACTCTACCAAACTGGTTTCCCAATTGGTTGGCCATTTCACTTATTTGATGCATGACTGGTCGGTCTATTCCCCATGTCACCTTTCCAATACCCGAAAAGAAATTTTGATAGTAGAAGTAGAGACATACCAGTAGAGTCCGTACTTCATGGATTTCTTCTTAACCATGTCGAGCTTCTTCATATTTTCAAATATTTGACCTCAGAGAATTTTGCAGAGATCGTACTTGGCATTGTCATATATTATTCAGTGAGCGACATGAATAGCTCCTCCTAGTATGTTGTTCAGATTGCTGGACTGGTAGATTTTATAACCTATCACCATTGATGCGAACCAAACCCCTTGATCCTCGATGTCATTTACTGTCATAAGTTGACCATCGTATTTATACTTTTTCAGCTTGGTGACAATCACATTGGAGATTGTTCTTAGGGTTAGTGCTTCCCCTTTCTAACTATACCCATTCACACAATGCAAATCCTCCTTTGTGATTTGAGTAGATGCACCCTTTTGGAGCCAAAACCATGGATCATGCACACAACTAAGAACCAGTCAAATCCAATCAGGTTGGAAAATGGTTAGATAGCTGACTCCATTGATTAGACCAGATGAGACCATCTTCACATACCTATTAGGAAGCTTTTCATCCTCACATAGCGAGAGATACTCGCTCTAGATGTATGTCTCTCCAAATTCTTCATGCTTGGTGTGAATGAATGTCATCACATCTTTCGTCATGAAAACACCATTGGGAATGCTTGATAATGCACCATCCATGTTATTCACCTTGTTTTGAGTCACCATGATATCATAGGAAGGTTGGTCAAGTTGATTTGTAGGAATCATCTTGGCAGTCGATGCTGAAGATACCATTGCTAATAATCGGTTAATATAAAGTAGCTTGATCCGTCTAATAGATAGTATCTCTTGATGATCAAAGCATGAGAATTTTACTCAAGCATGAAAATTGTTAATCACAAAATCGCAAAGTAAAATGAATGAGTAATCCTCCTTTATTTATATAGGGTTAGGGCATAATGGTAATTACTAAATGGTAACTATTGTTAAATGGCTACATCATTAATTTCCTTACCTAACCTTTCTTTCCTTTTTCCCCAACCAGTATTCTGGATTTTTTGGTAGTGCATATCCTGGTTGATCATTCCTTACCTATCCGGTTGAATTTCCTAGCTGAGTGAGTGGATTGCTCACCAGTCCTATCGGAAATAGTAGACAAGATACGGGTTCCCCCTAAGCCCTATAGGCTCATTTTGCTGAAGAGATATCACCATCGGCAGATGATGATCTTTCCTTTGTCTTCTCCTTAGTGGAGCTCTTTGATTCCTTTTTGAACCAAATGTGCCTGACTGCTTTCTTAGTCTTCTCTTCTTTATTGTTCTTCTCATTTGAGGATGAGGTCTTCACCACCGATTTGACAGATTCTTTCCTTTTGTTCATTGACCAGTTCCTACAATTTTTAGCTAGGTGTCCAACTTTTTTGCAGGAGTAGCAGACTATCCCAGTTGCCTTCCATGGATTCACACTTCTATTATCAGGTGATTTGCACCAGGATTCATTGTGACTATCCATGCCACAATTAGCACAGTTGGTTGTGCTCCAATTCTTGTTTCTCTTGGTGAATACCGGTCTCGGTGGGGATCTAAATGCCATTGTCTTTGATCTACATTCATCAGCTTTGTGTCCAAACTTGTTGCATGCATAGCAATAACCCTTGAAGCTTCCCCTACTTCCACTAGACACATTTGTGGGGCTTGACCAGCATTCATTGGTCTTGTGGCCATACTTGCAATAGTTTTTGCAATAACTGTTGTTTGGATTTATCGGTGCATTCCTGCAATCATTCGTTCTATGACCCGATTTCCCACGATGATTGCAAGAGGTGTTAAAAGTCTTCTTACCTTTTTGTACCAACGGCTTCTTCTTATCCTTCTTTCTTGTCTTAGCTTAGAAGACTCACCAATCTCTTTGGTGTCTTTACTAATGAATCCAAGGCCAATGAGATCTTTCTACTTTCTTTGAGTTTTGAGTTGCTCATCAAGCTTGACCGAGCTCTCGTTGTATCTTCTTAGGGTTTCATTTATTTCTTCAAGTTTTTTCATCTATTCCTTTAGTTGATACAACTCTAATGCTAGCCTTTTGCATGCTTCATCTCTATCATGCCAACCCTTTTGCATGTTGGCATTTTCTTGAGTCACAATTTACATGTCTTCTTGACGTTGTAGAATGACAAGATCATTTGCCCCTATAGCTTTCTCTGCCAGGTTCCTTTCTCTCTCAGAGGCTATTAATGAATTAACTGATGTGTTTCTTTCATCTTCATCTTTCCTCTTTTTCTCAATCAGTTTAGTCATCCTTAGGGCATTATCTTCTTGCTCCCTCTTAAGGTTGGAGATCTGATCAGTTAGGATCTGGTTCCTCTCCATGAGCTCAGAGACTACCTCCTGAGCTTCATCAGATCCACTATGCCCAAAGAGTTCATCAATAGTTTCATTTCTCTCAATCAACTGCAGAGCTAGCTCCTTCCTTTTAGCAAGTGATCTTCTCAGCCTATTCTCTAGAGAGGTGATGATGTCATTAGCTTCCTCAAGTTGTTTCTAATACCTGTAACCCTCCATGATCTTTTTCTCAAGAGATTAAGGGTAAAAGCACAATTGAGTGTCACCTTTTAGGCTAACTCAAATCACTCGGCCTAGTTAGACTCGGTTGAGTCTAACTGAGCCGAATACATGTAGGTGCCACACAATGCCGAATGGCATCTACGTGGCCCAGTAGACTGGGCTGAGTGGTACTCAGCCGAGTAGGACTCAGTCGAGTCTAAATGATATTTTTAATATCTAAAAACATCCCAAGGCCCTCATTTGCACACTATTTGGTTGTTCGTGTGGGGTTGATTCCTAGGGGGACTCAGCCAAGTCAGACTTGGCCCAGTCTACCTAGGTGGCATGCCATGTTGGCAACCAAACCTCCAAAAACATAAAAAAACTAGAATTTTGCACTTCTATTGTTCCTTTCTCTGATCAAAATATAAAATGTTAAAAAACTAAAAGTACCCTTTTCTAGATCTTGGAAGTACGATTCTGGACATATAAACTTTATATTCTTTCAACTATAAAATGTTAAACAAATTTGCTAAAAACTACATGTAGGTGTATTAAACTTTGAGAAGACATTGATTCAAAAAATATATAAAAATGCTAAATTAATTCAAAAAAAAATTAAACTCATATACCACACTAGAGGAGAGAGTCCTCTTCAAGAATATGTAATTTGTTTAGTTTTTGGCATAGTTTTAATACGGGAAAAGTGGCTGGAGAAAAAAACTATTGATTTTAGATAAGTTCGACTTTGAATGCTTATAAAGGGTAAACTATAGACAAAACCACTTCTTTCTTTTTTCCTGCACTAGATATACATGTCATCTAAAACATATTCTAAAATTGGAGGGAAAAACAATGTTTTACTTATAATGATTTGATGGGAAGTAAACTCTCTGATTTGTAGTATTTTTCAGGATATGAAAAATTGACCTGAAAAATTAAAGAAACATATTAATTTTTAAAAATTATAGGCATAAAATTCATCCTATTTTACACATTTTATCAGTTTACATCATCTTCAAATTCTCAACAAAAATGTGACTTTTATGCCCTTGAAGTTTTTTAGTTTTGGTGTTGTTAGCCTCTTCCTTTGTAAAATGGTGACATATTATTGTGCTTTTACCCTTAAGCTTTATATATTAGAGAACAAAGCTCTGATACCAATTGTTATTCCTCACCGGTTACTGAGAGGGGGGGTGAATCAATAAATACTATTTCTATTACAATCCAACACTTGTTTAATTATTCTTCTAAGATAAGAAGAATGTTGTGTGATGAAGTTACTCACCTGCATGAAATTAAGATAAGATAGCAACAATTTAAACTAAATACAAAGGAAATCTATTTAAACTTGCAACTATAATCTATATTATCCCATGGATCTCTAGAAAGAAGTGGTAAGTGAAGCTCTCAGCTACAATCCTCACTAGTGACACCTCTAAAATGAGAAATGATGTTGTTACAATGCTTATGCTATGCTTCTATGATGATTCTAGTTCAAGAATGATGAAATTATAATACTAAATGCTCAAATTGCTCTTAGAAATGATCTCAATTGCCTATAGTAACAATGCTATGCAAATGAAATTCCAAGATGGAAATGCTCTCCAAAATGCCTCATACTTATAGTAATTTCCCAAGGGTAGGGGGTGGGGTGAAGTAATCCTAGTTATCTCATGGTTGAGTCAAAAACTTTGCATTGTCCATAAATGGGGGGACAAATGAGGGGACAAGCCTTTAAATGGTTTCAAATCTTTGGACAATTTAAATGTTTGAGTGGTTTATGTCCTTTTGTTCTCAATTTTCATTGGTTGATCACTTTGTTGAAAGAAAATAGGAATATTAATTCAATTAATTAATTAAATTTAGCCATGGAAGGGTAATAGGTTCATTTTGATTTTTGATTAAACAACTATACAATTAATTGATTAAAATCAATTATATATTGTTTTTGGCCCTTTTAAGCTTTAATTTAATCATTTAACATCATTATTTAATAATTCCTTTGTTTTAATTGATTTTGTTCAACTTTATTTAATTATGTCCATTTTAATGCATTTTAATGATTTCGAGTCATTTAATTAATTTTTGCATTTTTAAAAGTATTTTTCCAATTTTACATGTCTACAAATGTCCCTCTTTGAATCAATGTGTGAAGAACATTGGTTCAAAGATCCTTTAAGTCCTGATTGTTGATTCCTGATGTGATTGATTGCTGCCTCTTGATAAAAAAAATTTATGATGCCCCACTGATTTCATGATGTTTGATTGCAAATTCAATTTTTGATACCCTTATGCCCCCTCAAAAATTAAAACATATTAATTTCTTGATTTCAAAAAATTTGATTTGATGTTTGATTTATCAAATATGTTTTCATTTTTGACTATTTGATGAGATGTCATGATGTATGATTATGCCCCGGTTTGGTTTGAGTAGTTAAGATAGGTCAACAACTAGTTTCACCTCCCCAAATTAGGTCAAAATACCTTAAATAGGTTGAGAAACCTTGTTTTACCATTCATTTTTACTTTTCATCTTGGTGATTTTGCTCTGATCCTCTAGTGATTTTCGAGATGGTTATGCCGATTCGGGAGCATAGATTCAAGAGGTGTCGGAGATATGCGAGGCCACCTGAGTATGGAGCTCTGGTAAGTCATTATAAACCTTGATTTAAGCATTTATGGTGCATTTATGATCATTTATTGCAATTTCATGGTTCGTCGTTGCCTTGAATTTAAGAACTCTCACCTAGGAATGATTTTACTGTCGCTTAGGCTATTTTACTGTCTCTTCCGTGGTTTTTACTCCCGCCTCCATGTATTTTATTCTCTCTTAGGAATCTTTTACTCTCGCCTAACATGAGAACAACTCTCACCTAGGGCTAGGTTAATCTGCCCCTTTTTTGATAGGTTGTCGCTTACAAGAACCCTAACATATTTGTTGTCGCCTAGGCTAGCATTTACTGTCGCATAGCCTAATTCACTGTCGCCTAGCAACAAACTATCACCTGTCAGCAGAATGATATCACTTGGCATGTTTTTACTATCGCCTATGGTTAAATGTTGCTTGGTATGATAAAAATCATGCCTACTGAGTATTTGGAAAATTTTGTGTACTTTTCACACATGTACTTGATTGTGTTTGATGAAAAATTTGATAACTCTTGATGATAGATTCAGATAATAAGTGTAGGTCTGTTATTGTCAGCAAAACAATTGGTTTAGGATATCTGGATAATGGAAATTTGGAATATGATTTGTCAATCCCATTTAGGAAAGTGATTAATAGGATAAATCAATCAGTGTGAAAATCGATATGATTTTGATACTGCCACTTCGTTCTCAAGATACAAAGAAACGAATGAGGGTACTTAGTGTGATGACTTGAGATTTTGAGAAGATTGACTTGAGATAATTCCTTTTACTTTGCCAACAGGATCACAGTCCTACCTTATACGTCTGGTCAGTTGCTTCTTGGGTTATTGACTTGAGTCAAGGACTCACAGCAGCTGAGTTCCATGTTATCGAGCGATGTGGATTGAGATTTTTACTTGACCCCCCATGGTTTCAGCTAAACCATGGGTTACTGACTGCAATGGTGGAGCGATGACACTCCAACCACAACACCTTTCATTTACTGTATGGAGAGATGACTATCACGCTCGAGGATGTGTATAGATTGCTTCGGATATCGTGCAAAGGAGAGATAGTATATTATGATTCTAGTTATGATTCTTCAATCTGCCGATGAGTATTCGGGGACAACACTATTGGAGATGGAGATACTATTACCTGGCCTCAGTTTGCATCTTTTCCTACATTACCAACAGTTTTGGGTGCAATGATTGGTGGTTTACTACTTCCCGACTAGTGAGGTCATGGTTTTTCAGTCGGTTGGGGTAGGATCATGGAGGATTTACTTGCTCATCCTTGACGGTTTGATTGGGATTCCTGCGTTCTGGCACAGTTGTATCATGATTTACATGAGGTGGTGTATCGAGGGAGTGCCTCATTATCAGTGGGTGCCATTGTTCTTCAGTTGTGGATATGGGAGCATCTTCCCATTACTAGGCCCATTTCTGATAGGGTTTGACATCGGGGATTTCCTTATACTTTCGTGTACACTGGTATGGTGATTCAGCACCACTTAGGTCACTTGGATTACTGGAGACATCAAATTGATGATCTTGATCAGGTTACATGGTGTCCCTTCCTCAGTTGTGATAGATGGAGAGAGGATGAGGATGAGTTACCATACATTTTTGCCCCTCATTGGATGATTGGGCGTACTA
The DNA here is from genome assembly GCA_027943335.1 of Chamaecyparis obtusa. Taxonomy (NCBI): domain Eukaryota; kingdom Viridiplantae; phylum Streptophyta; class Pinopsida; order Cupressales; family Cupressaceae; genus Chamaecyparis; species Chamaecyparis obtusa. The sequence goes on from BSBK01005688.1 coordinate 559,909, forward strand.
GAACTACCATTGAGCACTTCTGCTTTGGTAGAGTTTTGAGACAGTATGGTCGGACATAGGATATGCCTCAGGGAAATGCACTATATGCTCGAGTACATGCAAAGATCTCTCTATGGGGTCCATGTATTGATTATTAGTTTGCATTAGATCAAATTGCAGGTATGACCATTTGCAGATGGGAGATACTGATAGGTATTGCAGATGCAGGGATGTCACATGAGTATGCAGATTGGTGGGCTCACAACAGGTTTCCTCGTTTCACTGATCCAGCTGAGCCTATCCCTGGACGTCATGACGGTCATAGGGATGATAGACATTGAAGAGGATGAGGATGTAGACATCCTCAGGTTGCACCAAGTAGAGGACAGATGAGATGGGGTCATGATCATGGGGCTGCTAGAGATAGACCAACTAGAGCGCAGGATGATGTAGTTGATAGATAGCCTAGAGCAGATAGACACAATAGGGCTCATAGACATCAGCGAGCTCAGAGACAGGCACAGATTGATGTAGCTAGGTAGATTCCTGGGGGATTGGATCCCTTGGTATAGTTACAAAGAGTAGCCTTGGCTCAGCATGATGATGATGCAGCTCAGCAGGATTAGGCACAATAGGATGATGGTGCTCCACAAATGCCTCCCCCAGCTCCACAACCACAGGGTGCACAAGGTGATCGTATTGATGGATTATCTCAAGATATGTAGGTATTGAGGATAGATATGTCCACTGTTGTGGGTCGGTTAGATCAGGTTGCCTCTTTATTACAATAGTTTGTATCATCCATGGTTGTTCTGAGACAGGATGGAGCAAGTACTTCATAGGCTCCTCCCCCACAGGATGGTAGAAGTCCAGATGGATCTGGTGTTGCAGGCTCTTGATTGATCTAGTGACTCATTGATGATGTCCTCTTTGTTTCATATGTCATGATATTTGACTGATCGACACATTTGGTGTACCCCTTTTGATGATATTGTACCTTGATACTTGATTTGATGATCATATGATGAACACTCTATTGATGATATATATGATATACTCCTTGGTTCGTCTTGATTAGTTTTTATGAGATTATCTTTTATGCAGCTATATGATGTGTTATGCATTTACGATTTATGCTATGGATGCAGTTATCTTATTTTATGATATAGATAAATGAGTGCAATGATGTATGAATTTTGATAATATGCTTTTCCATTTTGTCAATGTATGGATGCAAAATGTTTGATAGAAATGCATATGTATATTCCTATCTTTTTTTATTTTCAAGCATTTAGATGAATGCAATGTGAACTTTTACTTTATATGCATGAAATATGGAACATGATTTCTTTTCTTTTCTTTTGATATATGAGTAATGAATAATGATTTAATGCTATACATGAATGCAAAGATAATCTCACTTGCATTTTTTAAAATCAAGGATGATAGTGAATGTTTGGATTTGTAATCTCTCCCCCCATTTCTTGATGTTTGAATAACTCAAGTATTTATTGATGTGCCCCTCCTTTTGTCCTTGGAAAATTTACCATAAATAAATGCAATTAACTTTCCTTGCTAATGCAATGCAATTAATCTAAACATGATAGTGCCATGCAATTAACGTAACATGATAATGCAACCTAAGTGTCACCAGCTTTTTAGCAAATAAATACCATGAAGATAAATTTTCATCATTGAGCATTTTTGGGACCAGAAAGCTAGTACAATCATCACTGACCACATGATGATGATATGAATACCACTTTTTATCACATTTTGGTAACCTCATTTTGAAACTGGTACAACCCTCACTAGTTGGATGACCAAACTATGGGAGTCTGAATACCGGTGTCAACAGATTCAATGTTGCAAGTGGATTTTTGGTATTGAGATATAGAAAATCTAAATAGCCAAGGGATCTGTTTGTGTAAACAAGCAAAGGTCAACTCTTCCTTTTATGAGATAGTCCTCGATGGTTCTTTGATGACCATGTCGTTAGACGAACTCTCATAAGGAGATGAATCTTCCTCAAAACAGTCACTCAAAGGCAAGAAAAATATCACATCTTTATCATGGCCAATCTAGTCAAAACATCATTGATTAGCTAAAAGAGGTGATAAAAAGTCAATTTCATCAAGATTTATCAACAAGAAAATTTCAAGTGTTTTACCATGCTTCATTATTTTGCCAAGAAAGAAAAGCTTTGAATGTTTTGCCATGTTTTAGGATTTTCCAACAAATATTTCCAAGTATTCTGATCTTTAAGGTGTTCTTGTCCATTTTTAATCCTGAATAATAATGTCAATGAAGGCTCAAGGATCATGTTGTAGGGTCAAATACTTAGGCTCAATAAACTTTCCTCTCTTTCAAAACTCTGATAAATCTCCCTCTGACGTGACTGATTGTAGCACTTATTGAATCCCTTCAGTACCAAATTTGCAATCTTCTTCTACCCCCAGAGGATAAATGTGATCGGTTGACAAACTTAGGGCTGACAGATAATGCAACAATGCGACTGACCGGCTTTATTATGACTATGTACAAATGACGGATGCAATGACGGTTGTACAAATGAGATGGTGAAAATGCAATATGGACATATGTGACTAGGAAAGACAAACTTAAGGGAACAAAAGGTGCTTGTTTACCAAGTTTTCACCCTTTGGATGGATCAAGCTCTTTTTTCTATTTTTAAAGCTTTTTACTTTTTTTGCTACCAAGGTGCCTATTTCTAGGTTTTCACCAAGGCACTTTTTCTCTTTTTTCAATTTTTTTGTATTTTTTTTATTTTATTTTTTTAAAATTTTATTTTTCATATCATCAAGGCACCTATTTGCTAGGTTTTCACCAAGACAACATCTTTTTTGAATGTTTTTCCTTTCTTCATGCTCAATTTTTCAATGTTTTTGATCTTTTGTGTTTTTCAAATGTTTTTGGCATTTTTAGAATCTCTTTTGAACTATGTACAATAAATATGATGCTCTTTCATTTGATACTCTTTATACTCTTTCGTCTGACTCGTGTAGAACCGTTTGAGATGAATACTGTTGATGGGTTCTTGGAGTTCCTCTCCTTCACAATCTAATAATTTATAGGTTCATGTGCCAAATGAAGATACTATGATGAATGGGCCAAGCCAATTAGCTTCCCATTTGCCTTTCTTCTCCCTTTCAACCTGATTCTTTGGGTTTTCCCTCAACACTAAGTCTCCTACCTGAAAGACTCTCGGTTTAATATGTTTATTATAGTTCTTCAAGATTCTATTATGATACCCTTTCAGGTGCTCATAAGCTTGTGTTTGATGTTCTTCAAGTAACTCCAATTGTTGAAGCCTAGCTACTCTATAGTCTTCATCTGTGATCAATCCGTGTAATGATACTCGTAGAGACGGGATTTCAACCTCTAATGGTAGAACTGCTTTAGCCCCATAGACTAATGAAAATGGCGTGGCTCCGGTGTTCTTATGCTGGTTCTATAGGCCCATAATGCTGGATTAATTTGCATATGCCAATCCCTTCCTGATTTATTGACCGACCTTTTCAAAATCTTCAAGATATTCTTATTTATGGCTTCGGCTTGCCCATTTCCTTGAGGGTAATAAATTGATGAAGAATGGTGAGTGATATGAAATGTAGCACAAAGTTCATCAACATCATTATTCTTGAACTATTTTCCATTATCTGTTATTATGGCATGAGGAATACCATATTGGCAAATGATATGATTTAAGATAAACATGGAAATTTGTTTACCCGTGGCCATTATCAAAGGAACCGCTTCAACCCACTTAGGGAAATATTCTGTTGCGGTTATGATGTGTTTGTGTCCATTTGAAGAAGATGGATGTATGATGCCAATTAGATCAAACCCCCATTGATAGAAAGGCCATGGTGTGACAAATGGGTGTAATTCCTATGCCGGTGCATGTATCATGTCGCCATGGTATTGACATTTACTACATGTCTTCACAAAGTGGCAAGCATCCTTTTCTAATGTCTTCCAGAAATACCCTAAGTGAAGGATTTGCTTAGCTAGGTTTAGACCACTTGAGTGTGACCCGCAAATGCCTTCGTGAACCTCGTGTAAAGCTAACTTAGACTCTTCTTCCTCTAGACATCTAAGTAACGTCCCATCAAAACCCTTATGATACAATGTTTCGGAGAGGATTAGGTAACGGGCTGATTGGCATATGAAGTTGCATTTTTGAGCTCGGGTTTGGTCTAAGGTTAGTACTTGGTCTTTGAGGTATGTGTATATAGGTCCATACCAAGGGGAGTCATGTCCATGTAATAAGGCAACAATTTGGGTTTCGGGAAGGTTGAATGCCAGTTTCACCAACTCTTCCACCAAGAACTCATACTTCTCATTTTGATCCGATTTTTGTAACAAGGAAGCCAAGGTGGCCATGGTGTCAGCTGCTCTATTTTTCTCTCTAGGAATCTGCTCAAAAGTGATCAAGGCAAAGTATTTCTTCCATCCATCAATCATGGTCTTATATGGCATCAAGTTTTCATCTTTAGTGTTATATTCATTGTTGACTTGATTGATGATAAGTTGAGAATCTCCATAAATTTGTAGCTCTTTGATGTTCCACTCTAAGGCCATTTTGATGCCTATGACAAGTGCCTCATATTCCGCTATATTGTTTGTACATGGAAACATAAGCTTGTAGGACTTTGGAATGGTGTAACCTTGAGGAGTGACCAATAGTATGCCGGCACCGGAACCTCCTTGAGTATAAGACCCATCAAAGAATAACTTCCATATTTTTGCTTCTATGTTGATAATGGCGGAATCCGAAAATTCCAATTGAATAGTGTGTGTAGAAATTATGGGAATCTCAGCTAAATGATCTGCTATTACTTGCCCTTTTATTGCCTTTCTATCGACATACTCAATGTCAAATTCACTCAAAATCATAACCCACTTAGCTATTCTACCCGTTAGGGTAGTTTTACTTAACAAGTACTTGCGAGGATCAATTTTGGCAATTAGTTTGACCTTATGCAGCAACATATAATGTCTCAACTTTTGAGATGCAAACACCATTGCTAAGCAAGCTCTTTCCATAAATGTGTAATTAAGCTCATATTTGATCAAAGTCCTTAAATAGTAGATAGCTCTTTCCTTTCCTTGTTCATCTTTTTGTGCTAAAAGCACTCCTAGTGATCTTTCAGTAGCAGATATGTATAGAAGCAATGCTTTGCCCTTAATTGGTGGCATGAGAATGGGCGGATTTATCAAATAAGTCTTCAACAATGTAAAAGCTTGATCACATTCCTCATCCCACATGAATAGTGTATCCTTATATAGCAACATGGTGAAAGAATGACATTTTTCAGCCAATTGAGAGATAAATCTCCGTATGGATTGAATTTTGCCTTGTAATGATCTCATTTGGTTGATGTTCCTTGGTATGTCCATGTCTATTATGGCTTGTATTTTCTCCGGGTCCACTTCAATTCCTTTGGCGGAAACTATATAGCCTAGTAACTTGCCAGATTGGACTCTGAAGGCACATTTCTTTGGGTTTAATCTGACCTTGAATTGTTCCAACCTAACAAATATCTTTTTCAAAATTTGGAGATGTTCCTCTCTTTTGTGGGATTTTGCTAGGATATCATCCACATAGTCTTCTAAGAATGTGTGCATCATGTCATGGAAGATAGTTGTCATGGCCCTTTGATATGTAGCTCCGGCGTTCTTAAGGCCGAAGGGCATGACATTCCAACAAAAGGTTCCCCAAGGGCAAGTAAAGGCAGTCTTCTCTTGGTCCTCAGGTGCAATTTTAATCTGATTATACATGTTGAAACCATCCATTAGGGAATACATGGAATGACCTGCTGTCAAGTCAACTATTGCATCAATACTCGGAAGTGGGAAATCATCCTTAGGACAAGCAAGATTTAGATCTCAAAAATCCGTGCATACTCGAATAGATTTGTCATGTTTTTTAACTGGTACAATGTTTGAGATCCATTCAGCATAAGCTATTGCCCTTATGAAGCCTACTTTCAACAATTTTTCTTGTTCTACCTTGACCAAAAGAGCTATGTGTGGGTGCATCTTTCTCAACTTTTTCTTTACGGGCTTATCCCCTGGTCTAACATTCAGATGATGCATTATAAAGTTAGGATCTAAGCCAGGCATGTTGGCATATGACCATGCAAAGTTTATTTGGTGCTCTTTGAAAAATTTTATGAAGTCCTCTCTTTCTAGAGGTGTGAGTGATGCAGCCAAGTGTATAAACTTTGGATCCACTTCTGTACCAATGTTGACCTTTTCTGTCAGTTCTATAAGTATAGGTGACCTTTCTTCATCATGCTCGAGCAAGGTATCCAATCTCTCTTGCTTTGGTGCCACAGTTAGGTTTTCACCAAAGGAAACGTCTTTTATTTTTATTTTTTTTGGTTCTAGTGGTGCCACATAGTGGTTTTCAACACTAGAAATTTTCTTTTTCTTATTTTTTTTCATTTTTTTCTTTTGACTAAGAGAATGGACCCCCATTGTGCTCATCATGTCTATATCGAATTCTTTGGTGAAAGAGGGTTCAATCGCATTAAGGTATTGGTTTGCTTCTTGGTCGTTTGGAAAGTAAAGTAAGTCATTTGGCTCAGTTTGGTCCCAATCAATGAGATCCAGATGTATCAAAAGTAAGGATTCATTGGGTAAAATGTCATCAATAGGGTTTATGGACATGACTTTTTTTGAGGGTTCATACATTGTATCGTTTAGATCTATGATGTGAGCTTCCTCGAGATGGTCCAAGGAAGAAGGGTCAAAATCCCCTTCACTTGAGTCCTCTTCAACTTCTACGGGAAACAACGTGGGAAAATCCATGAGAAGATTAAACCTAATGTTTGAATCTCCCTCCTCTAAAGGCATCCAAAATGTCTCTATCCATGCTTGATTGATAGGTGCATGCCCTATGTTAATATCTTGGATATTAGGTTCTTCATTGATTTGAAGTTTTTGCTTTGGGATTTTTGCATAAGTATGTATTGCAATCACCTCCTTATCTTGACATGATTCATCTGATAGGGTATCCCATTCATAATCTTGAGAGTCATCACTATCTCCATCAGATTCTAAGGCATTTATTTGAGGATAAAAATCTTGCATTGGGCTGGAACTTTCGCCTTTATATTGGTATCCTACTCTAGATTTTTCTTGTTTTGCCCTCCAAGTAGGTTCAATGGGTTCTAATAACCCTCTATTCCTTTGGCCCAAGGGTCCTCTTCCCTTGTATCCCATTTTCTGCATAATCTCAAAACCTTTCCCATATTGCTCGGTTTGTACATTAACATGTTGAATTCGTTCCATGGGAGTGTTTGAGGTATCTTCTTCATCGTGATAGAGCCATTGAAGTACTTCATTTTCTTCCTTGTCAAATGCTGCTTTATCACTTTCTCTTACAAAGTAAGAGTTTTACTTGTGAGGCAAGTGTTCTTTAGATGGTTTTCCATGTGTCCTTGGAGACGTGGGCATGTCAAATAGGGAAACGGAGTATTCCCCTACTCCTTTTGAACTAATTTTGCACTATTTGTCAAATGCCTCCATCATCTTATCCATTTTCTTATAATTTTCCTTTTTAGCTTCGTCTTTTTCTTCTCTAGTAGGTTTATAGCATACTATCTCTGACTTAGGAGTTTGATATGAACCCTCATTAATAATTGGACCCTCGTAGCTCACCTTTTCCTTTCCCTTAGTTGATTTTGTTGAGCTAGCTTGAGGAGGATTTTGAGTAGTATTTAATGTTATGACCGGATCATCCATTTTTGTATCTTCAATGGTGGCTCTTTGAATGATTCCTTCCCGGTTGTGTGGAATAAAAAGCTCATGAAGGGGTTTGAGTGCATTACAACATTGGAATGGGTTTGAGTCCCCTCCCACCGTGATTTCTTCACCCATGTATAGGAATTTGATGCATTGGTGGTACGTGGATGGGACTGCTTGCATCTCGTGAATCCATGGTCTCCCCAACAAAATATTATAAGTTAACTTCATGTCCAATACTTGGCAATTGGTGTCTTTCTTGACTAGTCCCACTTGGATGGGCAACACGATCATACCTTTAGAGGCCCTTTTAGCTTCATCATAAGCTTTTATGGTGATTTTTTCATAGGGTCAATGCAAGACTCGGACAACCATAAGGATTTGATGAGACTTAGTGTACAAATATTAAGGCCAGCTCCTCCATCAATGAGGGCTCTTTTGACTCTATGCCTTTCTATTAGGACCTCTATATGCAATGGTAGATTTTGAGGATGGGTTATAGACATATCATCTTGATGGGAAAATGAGAGACAATGAGGTGCTACAAGATGACCTACCATATTTTGGAACTTTTCTTCTTCTAGATTAGTAGGAACATTTGTCTCTACTATAGCTTTTTCCAAAATATCCTTATGATTCGGGGATAACTTCAACAATTCTAAGATAGATATTTGCGCTGGAGTTCTTTACAACTGATCAACCAAGCTATAAGGTTTTGCTACTGTAGAAGGTTGCTTAACCACGATGTTGGACTGTGGAATGCTAATGACTTTAGGAGCAACTCCTTGTAGAGTCATTCTAGAATTCTGCCCTCTTGTAATGACATTTGATGCCTCTTTTCATGGCTGCTCATTAATTATTATAGCATTCACAATGTTATCATAAGGTGGCACAAAGTTAAGATTATTGGCACTTTGTTTCTAGCCATTAGATGACTCCCCTTGATCATGTTTGTAGAAAGGTTGTTTGAATGTTGTATGATCTTCATTGTTTGGAGGTCCGTCAATGGTGATCGTGCCCTTATCAATTAAATCTTGCACTACATTCTTTAGTTGTAGAAATTCATTTGTTGTGTGTCCTCAAATTCTATGGTACTCACAATGGCTATTGGCACTCCACCAACTAGGCTTATTATTTGGCTCATAAGGCTGAATTCTGGGTAAAGTAATGACATTATTAGCCATGAGAGTCTTTAATGCCTTTTCAAGGGGTTCACCCAAGGGTGTGAAGTTCTTTTGAGGGGTTGGCCTCAAATATTTATCAAATTTAGTGCTCCTTGAATTATCTCCTTGATTTCCATTATTGGTATGGTTGTTGTTGGATGGCGCATTGGGAAGTTGATTGGTATTATTCACCTGATTAGGTGTCCTTGTAAGAGCAAAGGGGACCACCTTCAAGATGCTAGATTCAACTACTCCATTGTTCACAATTCCCTTATTGTTGTTCTTATAACAACTGTTACTATTGAACCAATTATTCTTTTGATTGTTACCATTGTTGGAGTTGTTCTTGTTATCTTTATACAGTTTGAGCTCTCCACTTTTGACTAGCACTTCCTCCGTTGTTACTCCATTTTCAATTAGATCTTGAAAGGTCTTTGGACATTGCATTCGTAATCGATAGTTCAACTCATGGCTTAAACTGTTTATGAAGATATCCATCTTCTCTTTTTCAGGCACACTTCTAGGATATCTTGCAAAAATTGTCCTCCACCTTTGTAGAAAAGTGAGGAATGCCTCCCCATCCTTTTGTTTAGTGTTACATAACATTATCATCATGACCTCATATTTAATATTATATGAGTAATGGGCCACGAATTGCGAAGCTAGCTCTTCAAAGGTCTTAATGCCAGAGGGTAACTTAGAAAACCACTCCATAGCCATGCCTCCTAAGCTCCGGGGAAATAATCTCATTAAATATGTTGTATCATGCATGAACTCTAAGCTCAATGCACAAAACTCCCGTAAGTGATCTTGGGGATCTATCGTTCCTTCATACTTATCATAATTGGGGAACACAACATTGATTGGGAATGGCACCATAACCAAGCTTTTATCAAACGGGAACGGACACAATGCTTCTATGGAAAAAGGCTTAGGATCCCCGCTTTTCTTAATGTTGTCCAATTGCATTTGAAACATCTTGAATTGCTTGTTCATGATGTCTAAGGTACTTTCCTCAACTTTCGGTGCTTTGAGTTGGTTGACATCATAGTCACGGGGTAGTTTGAGACCTTTTTGTGCTAAGTCCAAGAAGTGTTTTTCTCTATCTCTGTCCATTTCATTTTCCATGAGCTTTCAAAAATAAGGACATTGGATAGCCTCACTAACTTTTTCATCTATGGCATCTTCTGTCATTGTTTGGGTGTGAGTTCTAGTGTGAGTTTGGTCAATACCTTGAGCGTTTTGATCTGCTCCTCCATTGTTGGTGTTGCCTTGGTTAGTAGTGTTGCCCTAGTTATTTATATCATTTCCCCCGTTATTGGCATCACCCTAGTTAGTAAGATCAATACCACTACTATCTTTTCCACCCAAACCACCATAATACATCATGTTGTCTTCTATTTCTTGTTTGGGTGACTTTTGTGGTATTCTAGGAGTGGTAGATTCTTCTCCTGGGTAAGGGAGTTCTTGGTGTAAGTACGTTCCGTCAACTTGCAAGGTTTGTTTGATATAATAAGATCTGGTAAATGCAGGCATGAACCTTGAAGAATGATAGTTAATATCACTTGAGGTCTAATCCTTTGCCAAAAAAAATTTAAAAATATACAAAACAGGATTTTTGACCAAACTGAAAGCCTGAGCAATAAGAACATGGAAAAGGGTACTCAAATATGTTCTTAAATTTTTATGACTCCCCCTGCAAGTACTCTCTATTTGCCTTTTTTAATCTTTGGGCGTCACTGAACCAAGTGTAGGCGTGACTTAAACTTTAGTAGGTGTGCACTGATTTCTTGTTAAGCGACACTCGGTAGGTTATCAGGCGAGACCTTTTTAATTCCAGGCAAGTTTTCAGTATTTCCAAGCGTGTTTGAAAATTTTCTAAGCATGACTTCAGTATGTCTACGCGTGTTTAAACAAGTCATAAGCATGACTGAACCTCTGATAGGAGAGTGTGTTTCGTGCACAGGTGACACTTCTCTGACCAGGGTATAAGATTTTGAATTTTTAAAATGTGTAAGATCAGTTTTTGGAAATTTATGTGTTTGAAAATAGAAAAACAAGCGCAACACACACATCACTTTGTCATCGTGTCCCTAAAAACACTCTAATGTGTATGTTCTCTGATGTTTTTCACAAGTATGTCACAATAAAGAATTCCAAACAGCCTACCTAAAGTCAATTTTGGCTTGTAAACATGGCTCTACAAGGTGGCTTTGCTATTTTACCAGGTTTTAATAAATATTCCGTTCAAATAGACTTCAATCTCTCAATCCTCCAAGGAGGCTTCCCACACACATCGAAGTATGATTTTGCACAATCCGTTAAGACTGCTAGAGGAAGGTTGAAAAATCAAAATCCGTTTGTCATGCACCCCATTAAGGATACATGTGTTTCATTTTATAGTGGGTCAGATTCCCGCGGCAAAAGCAAGTGTATCCCACTTCGGGCTATCCCTCTCACTGGCCTCATTAAGGAAAACTCAGGAGGTGAGCCCACTAAATCTCTACTTTAAATAACATGTTCATGGAAAACAATGAAATGGAATCAAGGTTAAGTGTTTGGGAATTTGGTTCACCTAAAAGGTGAAGAGCATATCCCTAACTTTCCCTTTTCTTCCCAAACACTTCAAGCAATTTATTGTTTTTTTTCAACCTCTTGACAAGGAGGTTCTTAAAATTGAAATCTTTGGATAAATTCCCTCCTTATTAAAGCTAAATTCAAATGAAATGCCACAATTTAAGGGAATGCAAGCTTGCTCAAGTAAAATACCTTTCCTTGTAGCTAGCAAAAGGCTAGGGGCATTTTTGAATCATTGATTTTTTTCTTATTTCCACTCACCTAGTGGCTATCATTCTAGCTCCCTCCTCCAACAAATTAGTCCAACACAACCAATTCACAATGAGGGGAAACCAAAATTTGAATTTAACAACACAAAGATTTTAAGTAAATGAAACTTTAGAGCACTTTGTTTACATTTTTAACTATTTGAGCTTAAGGATCAAAAATCCAATTTAATGAAACAAATTTATGCTTGTAAGCTTCAATCACAGAAATGTATTTTTCATGTACCTTAACATCTTCGTCCAATGTTGTTTCAAGAACAGCTTTTGTATGTGCTTGATTTTCCTTCTTGATCCTTTTAGTCAACGCTTTTCCCTCTTGGTTGAACCTAGTTTCTGGCTTTTTCACTTTCGAATGTCTGCTCATTTACTGTTAAAAAGTATAGAAAAAGAGTTAGATATTGAAATTTATCAATTTAAAAACCAAAACAGGCAGTAGACACCAGGCAACATCGTCTAGCTAATAGGCATGATTAAACTGCTTACAAGCGTAACTTTGATAGTAGCGAGCGTCACTTTGCAAGGCTCAAGCGTTACTCAAAGTTACACAGGCGTAAACAATTTATCCAGAGGTGTGAACAAAGCTTAAATTTGTGCAAAATATTTAATGCTAAGCGACATATTAGAAGTTCTATGCGATAAATTTCATTGCACAAGCATGACTAAAACTATATAATGCGAAGCAAAGCATCAACTTCAGTGATAGAAAATTAAAGCCAGGCGATACTCCCTGAGTCACAGGCGTGACTGTGAGCCGTAAAGGCTAAAGGCTTTGTCATCAAAAGTGCAGATCTCCAGCTAGTAGGTGTTAATACAGAGCTCTTAGGCGATAGTGAACCGACTGTAAGCATGATTAAACCTTCTGTACGCGTGACTTTTCCAATTTCCTGCAAGCAATTCACGGAAAATAGAATATCCAAGCATGCAAATAAAGATGAAAAAGATGAAGTGAGGCTTAGAGCCCCATGTTGGGTGCCATTTGTGTGATGAAGTTACTCACCTGCATGAAATTAAGATAAGATAGCAACAATTTAAACTAAATACAAAGGAAATCTATTTAAACTTGCAACTATAATCTATATTATCCCATGGATCCCTAGAAAGAAGTGGTAAGTGAGGCTCTCAGTTACAATCCTCACTAGTGACACCTCTAAAATGAGAAATGATGTTGCTACAATGCTTATGCTATGCTTCTATGATGATTCTAGCTCAAGAATGATGAAATTATAATACTAAATGCTCAAATTGCTCTTAGAAATGATCTCAATTGCCTATAGTAACAATGCTATGCAAATGAAATTCCAAGATGGAAATGCTCTCCAAAATGCCTCATACTTATAGTAATTTCCCAAGGGTAGGGGGTGGAGTGAAGTAATCGTGGTTATCTCATGGTTGAGTCAAAAACTTTGCATTGTCCATAAATGGGGGGACAAATGAGGGGACAAGCCTTTAAATGGTTTCAAATCTTTGGACAATTTAAATGTTTGAGTGGTTTATGTCCTTTTGTTCTCAATTTTCATTGGTTGATCACTTTGTTGAAAGAAAATAGGAATATTAATTCAATTAATTAATTAAATTTAGTCATGGAAGGGTAATAGGTTCATTTTGATTTTTGATTAAACAACTATACAATTAATTGATTAAAATCAATTATATATTGTTTTTGGCCCTTTTAAGCTTTAATTTAATCATTTAACATCATTATTTAATAATTCCTTTATTTTAATTGATTTTGTTCAACTTTATTTAATTATGTCCATTTTAATGCATTTTAATGATTTCAAGCCATTTAATTGATTTTTGCATTTTTAAAAGTATTTGTCCAATTTTACGTGTCTACAAATGTAAACAATCATCCATAAGCATAAATAGAAATACACAGATCAACACATGATGTGTACGTGGAAACCCTCTATTAGAAGGGAAAAACCACGGTGAGACAGAGCTCACAACTTCACTTCTGCAGAAATAAAGATGCCCTATTAGGAGCTTACAAAGCACTTGTGAAGGTGCTACCCGGTTAAGGGATTTGATAGAAGATCGGTTAAGATCTTAACTCTGTTAGGAGTGCCTCGTTAGAGGACTTTCAACATCAACAAAGATGTTACCTGATTAAAGGATTTTTACAAAGAACCAATTAGGGTTCACTTTGATTGAGGGATTTTAATATGCTTTCACACCTTATAAAAGCAATGATCTTAATTGACACGGATTGTCTTATTAGAACATACCTGTTGATCTCTTCCCCAGTTTGTCTTGTTGTTGAATATTTTCTGCCTCTTTTCTTTTCACCTCTCATGACTATAATCTCTCTACAGATATCTCTTCTATTATCTCTCTATTCAACAACTATCAACAACTATGTTTCTTGTGTCCTATGACCTGTATTTACACAAAAGCTCATCTCAATGAAACCCTTAATTTATAGAACTGCCAGGCTATAAACTCAACAATAAATCATGCAACTAGTAGTAAAGCTTTGTGTTCTGATCTGGGGTTTACCTTGAAACATCTACGTAGAAATAAAACTAACTCCTGTTAGAAAGCTAATTTCAGTTCTAAACAGTGGATGCTTCGCATATTCTGATTTTATCCTCAACTACTCTGCAGAATTCGGAGAGGATCTTTATGCAGTTAAACCGGTATACTCTTATACCCAGTCCATCCCTATATGCAATATAAGACTGGTACAATGTATTTAGTTTGGTCTACCGATGCATCTCCTCTGTTTAGTCTACCGGTGTATACACTATGTTTCTAGTCTACCAGTGCCTTTAAAGTAATGTGAGTGAACCACCGGTGAACCTTTACCAGTGGGTATGGTGTTTGACACTAATCTACACTAATGACAACTTAAATTGCTAACAAATATACCAGACATGAAGTAGACACACCACACTTAAGATAGGCACATAAGACATGCAAAGGAAAAAAATAAGAAAGACAAAGATTCCAAGTAGAGGTGATGCACATGACGAAAGCCCACATCCAACTAGCAAGTTGGATTACACAAAAATGAGTAATGTCCATTTTCAATCAAAACATCTATTAATATAAAGAACTATAATTGCAAATATCTTAGGTTTAGTTGCAACATCAAACACTCAATTATAAAACACATAGGGAACAAAATATATAAATAGTGTGCACGTAAAACACATTGAAGACACACAAGATAAAAAAAACATACATGTGAGACACGTAGAACCATAGTAATGAGAATCGCCTGAATCATCAGTTTGGAAATTTGATTTAGGCCTGTCGATTTTTTATGAACCAGTGAACCAGATCGCTGATTTTTTAGCAATGAATCACCGATTCACCGATTCATTAA